>JAYKKM010000504.1:1487500-1822500 GCA_035772405.1 Chrysogorgia sp. JL179-B06 | reverse complement strand
ACCAGTGAGCTCTATGTATTGGAGGACTATGCACTATTGTCTTTGGGACAATCAGTTTTTGTCTGGTCTTTATTTTTTGTTATACTAGAGTTACAGTAGTTATGTTAATGGTTAGGTTTAAGGTTAGGATCAAGGTTAGGGTTAGGTTTGGGATAAGGATTAGGCTATAGTTCTTGAAAATTGTAGGGTCTGTTGAGTCACCCCTTTTATCTTTATCCTCTCCTTCGTCGAATATCTTTGCCCTTCTTATGTTTACTGTATATTTGTATCAGGTAGCTATAGTTGATAACTATAAAGAATTCAAAAGTCTTCCAAACGTTGAAGGTCTTCTTTGCTATCGCTCTGATATTGGAAGGTTGTATCTGAGAGAGAAAACAGGATGGACGGCTATGGGCACACTTCAGGAGGTAAATAATTCAAAAGTCACTCGCTGAAAATATGAAAACTCAATGAAGCTTTTATAACTAAAATAATCAAGGGACAAAAATAAGCCAATCACGTACGAGGAACAATAACAAATAATTAATGAGCTGTAAAATAATGAAAGTCATTTGATATTTTCTATATATTCGTCATTTTCTATTTGCTAGTTCCTTCAATCACTATACTAGCCCTACGTTTGTTTATCAGTATTCCTTTGTACTGTTTACTGATTGACGTTAAAAATAACAAATCACTTTTTTACTTTTACATCTCATTATTTATTTGTTATAATTGTTTTTGATTGGCTTATCTTTGTTTGATGTTTTCATTTTACTTTACGTTTCACGCACTCTCTGACGAAGCGCCTTCGCTCGAAACGTAAAACCTCTTACACAATATTTTGGTAGTACACCAAGTTTTTAGAGTATTTGATTTGGAAGAAAATAGCAATCCTTGCAAAAATATGGCATTGGAAACACTGATCTGCATATTTATTTAATTGAAGGGGAGTAGCTCACGAACGTCATATTGGAGAGACCACAATCGCAACCTGGACGTTTTGGTCCCACCACTTTTACTATAGGCAACAGAGAATATCTGTTTTTGATTTTTCAAGATGCAAAAATGAATCAGTTGTCGATGGTTTTTGCGTACACACAAACTAAGGCTTTGTGACAGAACTTTTAGAGCAGGTGGTGTCTCTAATATGGCCGCCGCGAAACTGATGTTTTAGCTTCATTTTTTCGCAGTATCAAACTTTGACCTTTTACGGTGCTAAAGTGAATCAGTTGTCCAAATAATTTATGTCTTTAGAACACAAACTACGGATCCTTGGCAGAAACTACATATTGTAGGTTCTGCTATCTTTACACTACTTGCAAACACCTTAACGTCACACTAACAACACGTTGTATCAGCAGCGCGTGGAACTGACCACTTTTGGTTGATATGTAGTTCTTTTATACCTATTTCTGTGGCGTAACAACTTTTTTAATATTATTATTCTATTTAATATGTTCTAAATTCATATTGAACATTTAAAAACTGCAACAAACGTTTTCATTTCATAGGTACTGTTAGGTGTTTATGAAATGAATATTAAGTTTGTCTTATTTCAAGTGCACTCAGAAAATTCTTAGGAATGGCAATATAGAGTGCATTCATATCTCACGTCATTCTGAGATATTTAGACTTGTGTGATATGCAAATGAAAGGACATATTATGACGTCAAGATGTTTCTACATTTTTAGAAAATCAAGTATATCTTTGAGATTATTCAACAAAATCTCTGCACTGCAGTACGACACTTTTTGAAACCTAACATCATTACATCGAAATAGCGATTCCAAATTAATTTATAATTTATAATTTCTTGATTTTTTTAAATGTAGAAATATCTTGACGTCATAGGTTACTCATTTGTATATCACACAAGTTCTGAAGGAGCTCTCAAATGCCATTCCTAATAATTTTTAAGTTCATTTGAATAAGACAAACATTAACTTAATTTTCATTTTATGAGCGATTTTAAACCGCTATCTCAATTCACAGCACAAAACAGCGTTAAAAATTATCAGAAAAAAAAGAAATGCCGCATAATAAATTATCTTATTATTACAAAAACTTCACGCAAATTCTTTAACATACAGAACTTACAGAACTTACACTCGGTTAATAAGTAATCGGTATTTTCATTTTTTTATTGTAGATCCAAAAAAACGAAAAACAAATCGCAGTTCTCGAAAGTAAACTTAAGATGAGCATAGCAAAAAACAAGAAAATCAATTCTGATCTCTCAAGTGAATTAACGAAATTCAAACAAGGTATGTATCTGCTGGCGACGAGGGTAAATTATGAAATTGTAAGGAACGTTGATTTAACTATGTATATTCTCAATTCTCAACCGTTATAATTTCAGCACGAAAGCGAGAATCACTAACAAGGTCGATATTTCTGGCTGCCATGTTTATATTTTCGGGCGACCATAATAACTAAACCTCAGTAAAAAAGCACAATGCGGCATTGACGACCAAGATATTGTCCGTCGGTTTTCGGGATTTACCAATGCACAATAGACGGTTTTTCGGTGGGCTATTGGCCAATAAAAATATATATAAATTAGATCAATAAAAATATATGCATAATATGCCGTATAGTGGTTAGAGCTGGGAGATACAGGTTCAAATTCTGTCTTATAGAACCACCACTCCAGGTCTTAAAAATATTTGATAACGACCTTAAATCGTAGGCCTCTATCAATGGGGCTTTTAGCATGATTAGCATAATTAGCGAGTAGCATAAGTAACTTATGATCCACTGCCCAAACTGATTGAGCTTATAAGTATTTTTTACTATTTATATTATACATGTAAGTCATAAGTATTTTCTTTTTCATTTAGAATTATTGTACTCATCATCCTGTGAAGAAATCCTGCAGATAAACAGGTAAAAATCAAGACAAAAACAATGGAATAGACAAATGGAAACTTCAACAAAAAATAACTGCTTTTTCTATCGATGTATATAACTTATCTATTAGAAATATTGTAGTTTGGCGTTATAAAAATACTTGTAATACATTTAAAAGTTCAATAAACCATCTAAAAACAGACTCTTGGGCCACTGTTTGGAATATGACCATGACATCATGTCATGGTAAGTTATGCTGCATATCGTGGAGCCATGTATAGCGCTGTTTTTGTTGTAAGGCGATTACAAAAATTCAACTGCTAATTTCAATTTCGATAGTTGCGTCGCTAGAAGCTCTGTAGGTGCCTTTGCTCGTTACATTCGAGGAAGGGCCTCCATGACACTTTGTGCACTAGAATCCAGGTCTGTAAAACCTGAACAGGCCCCCAAGTCCTATACTCTTCGTATATTATTTTGTTTATTACCGTTTTTATAAAATAAAAGTATCAAAACAAAAAACTGGTTTAATTACTAGTCCAAACAAGAAAATGAATGTTTTTAGTTGGAGTGAATAAATAGCTAGCTATTTAAGTCTACTAACAATGTGACCTCTATATATGACTGGACATGTGGTCTCCCATTAATAATGACTCAAAAAACGTGTCATAAAAAGAATGGCGTCATCTGAGATCCTTTTTCTTATGAGCCAACAAATAAAATAATAAATATTCATCATTCTTTTACCTTTAAATTTAGTAGTGCTGCTAAGAATGGCATTTATAGAATGAATCTGGATGGCTACATCAACGTATATTGTCAGATGACCTCACTTCCAGGATGTTCTGGAGGCGGTTGGACATTAGTAATGAAGATTGACGGCAGAAAGGTGGGATTATTTTTATTATTATTGATTTTTAGTCGACGGATTTCTAGACGTTAAATAAGTAACAGCACACGCTTTGATTGGGCATTAAGTGTGACACCTCTGTGTATATTTGTAATTGGTGATCATGAAATATTATATAGCGCGCATGAAGGATTTTCTTAGTGATTAGATTTATATATAGTTATATGCATGAATGCAAAGTCACACCGTGTATTCATAGCATGTAGTTTAAAACATTAGAGTAAATAGGAGTATAGTCTTCAATTAAACAACTAATTGTTTGTAGTTTTCCAGTATTTCCAAAGTCAGTATTATTTTGCAGAAAGGACCTTATATTGTGTCACATGCATGTGAACGGATTGTTCAGTAGCGAATACCAAGTTGAATAAAACTTGTGTTATGTTTATCGTACTCCTTCAGGTTGGGAATTTCCAATTAAATTTAAGTAGCGCCTCGAGATTCGTCTCAACCACATATCATTTGAAAGCTTATATAATAGGCTACAGGAAAATTAAAAAAATTTGTTTTTATTTAAAATATAGAATTTTCTGTTACCCCATTTGTCTGGTCATGTGAGTGTTCCAACTACAAAACAATTTAATGAATTTAAAAGCTGTTTATCTCCCGCACTTCAATTCAAAGTCACACCCTGTATACGGAGCATGTAATTTAAAACTATAGAATAAATGGGGAAATAGTCTTCAATTAAAATACTAAGTATGTAGTTTTCCAGTATTTCCAAAGTACAGTAAGTATTGTTTAGCTGAAAGTACCTTATCTTGTATCACATGTGAACGTATTGTTCAGTAGCGAATACCAAGTTGAATAAAAGTCGTGTTAGGTTTATCGGTTACATCACCGTGTACCGGTAAACAATGGACGCAGACTATGTCATCCGCCATACAAAACAGTTTAATGAATTTAGAAGCTGTTTGTTTCCCGCACTTCATATCTTCATACAAGAGGGTCGGTAAGCATTGCCAAATAGTTATTTCGGTTTCCAGGAAACTGCCAATGTGTGATCTAATTCTCTACACGGAAATTCTCTCAAGACTTAAAATTTGTTTTTAAAATTTCAATAAACGCCAATACCACTTTTAGCTAATATAGATAAACAATTCTTGAAAATTTGAGACAAATAAAATAAACACGTGAAAAAATAGATATTTTTCTATACGGTAAAGTTTAACAGTACTGCGGGCTTAACCGGAAGCTCCACATCTTTTTTCGCTATATCTCCACAAATATAAATTTTTTTAACTGATTTTTTCTATATGAAACTTAATTATAGAAACTTTATTTCTACGTGATAATTTTTTTTTGTAAATTTTTATACCTCAGCAAACAGGCTTATGAAGGTAAACAAGTAAACAAAACATCTTTTGTGCTAGACAAAAGCACTAATTTTGACCAAAGACAATCCTGTCATCCGCCATCTTGGATGCATTTTCGATGTGTGTGTGACGTCGCACGCAGGGTAAAGCGAAATTTTTATGTAGCCATCCTCATATCCGCTTGGAAAAAATTTCAGGCAATTTCGTGCGTTTTCGGTATATTCATTTGTGTTTTCCTCATGAAGTACAAGACATGATTTCTTGTTTTTATAAGTAAATAAATCATTGTATTGTATTGTATTGTAGAACTTCCTTTCTCTTTAAAATACGCTACCGCGCTATGCTGCCTTCGTCATTACATTGTTCATTTTATTTTATTTTATAGGAAACATTCCGCTATGCGTCTCCTTATTGGAGCAACATGAAAAGTTATAATCCTGCAGGAGGACAGACTGGATTTGATGAACAAGAAACCAAGTTACCTTCATATTGGAAGACGCCGTTTAAAGAACTTTGCCTGGGAATGAAAGTCGCCAATGAACGCAAGTTTGTCTCCATCAAGTACTCTGCTAGTTCGCTGTACAGTTTGTTTGCAGATGGAAGATATCGATCTACGAACATTGGAAAAGCAAAGTGGAGGTCTCTGATTCGAGATTCATCCATGCAAATTAATTGTAACCGCGAAGGATTCAATGCGAGAGGCTACAATCATCAATACAGTTTAGTAAGATTGGGAATGATAACGAATAATGAGAACGACTGCTCCAGCACGGATTCTTTCATTGGTTTTGGAGGCCCAGCATCTTCAAGGCGTGTCTATTGCGGTGTTAGTGGAATAACTAACACATGTGGCAACAGTGCTTATTGTCGTCCTGATAACGGTGATAGAGAGATCAAGGCCATGGGTTACATTTTTGTTCGATGATTCAGTGTACTGTCAATAACTTACATGTAGCCAAGTTTAGGGGTAGAATGTTAATCTTCTGATTTGATTGTTTCTTAATTATGGAAGAACTAATAAAAGCATGCTTAACTACTCACTTGGTTTCGTATTGGTTCTGTTTCTTAAAGGGACATTCCATTCCCAAAACAAGTGTTGCTCAAATGAAATTTCTTTGTTGCCTTACATGAGAATAGATATTAGTTTTATTCTAATATGTTTAGTCATAGAGAAATTTGGTTTTGTTTATCGTATTTTTGGTAAACTGAAGGCCGCCATTTTTTCTGATTTCCGCTCCAATTATTTTGTCGTTATTGAGTAATAGAAACATTATACTAAGAAACCCTTCACAATAGCATAATAGCGTATTTCTATTCACACTATTGTGAAGGATTACTTTTCATAGGGTATATCTATCACTCAATGACGTGAAAAATTAACTGGAGCGACCGAATTCGCCCGCAATCAGAAAATGGCGGCCTTCAATTTACCAAAAATACGATAAACAAATTAAACAAATTTTTCCAAAACTAAAATGATTTTAAGTAAAAGTAATACTCATTATCATGTAAGGCGACATTATCATGTAAGGCGACTTTCATTTGAGCAACACTTGTTTTGGGAAGTGTCCCTCAATTTAACCTATATAAAAATTTAATATAAAAAATATAACCTCAATTTTTTTATTGCTTATAAACATTCAATATGAGGAAAATAGTTGGAACAGTGAAATATTTCTTTGACTCGATCTTTCCTTCGATACCTTATGCAGTTTTATATGTTTTTAAAATATTAAAGTGGCAATCCAGCCTGTGGAGATTTTACATATTCGTAATCTTTGGGTTTTACCAAAAAGAAATGTAATATATCTTGTTGTTCGAAAATTGCATCTTCATGTCTTCCTTTCCCCCTGCTAAAGTTCACAGGAAGTGACGTCAACGCAGGGACACGCAATATTTTGCGGCGTTATTCAAAAGTGAATGTTTAGGAATTGAGTGCATTTTGTCCAAGCAGGCTGTTTAGTTTAAAGTTCAAAGCCAAACTTTCGCTGTACTTCATTGCTGAATCACTCCGCAAAAGATCGCATGTCCCTGCGTAACGTCACTTACTGTGAACTTTAGGGGAAAAGGGCATGAAGATGAAATTTGCAAACGACAAGATACATTATAATTTTCCAAAGATCACAAATATGTAAAATCCAGGCTGAATAGACACTTTAATGATATGACGAGAACGCAGTCATCTATTGGGATACTAAATGCTGCTGGTAGAGATGTGACCTAATGCAAACCATAGTCAATCGAGACCAATATGGTCAGTATGGTCATAAACCAGTCAGACCAATATGGTCTGGAAACTCGGCAAACTTCAAAGCGACTATATGTAATGAGCTACGTTTTGATGTTGAACCGTACCTTGCACCGTGCACATCCTTTGTTTTAGGTTTATTAATATTTAAACAACAGGGTTGAACGATTAAACCCAAACGATTCTATTGGATGATTGCTTCATTATACTAAAATACAATAGGTTCAGTGAGACAGTGACCGTGCACCGTGCACAAAATTGCATAAAGATGAACAAAAAGATAATCTCGATTGACTATGTACAAACGTTAATGTGTAGTTTAATGTTATACTAGAGATTGTATCAACTTTTCACTCAAATGTTCAACCAATTTGTCACACAGAACGCCAACGGCGGCGCAATTTTCCCTTTCGTAAACGGTCGTTACCAAGAATGTTGGGTAAGCGGAGTAAACTTCCTCGTATTCCCAAGGTTCCCGCACACTTTATTTCGCAGTTCCTCGTGTTCTTTCATAATATTGCTATCTAAAAAGCGAACAAGCATCCATATGGCGAGTTCTTTGAAAAAAACAAATTTAAACAAACCCGAAACAACCAAGAGGCAGATTTGGAGCAAGTCTATGAAATAGTATGTAAGTTGTCTAACGTTTCGAGCGGCCCTTCGTCAGAGAGTGAAACGTAAAGTGAAATAGTAACTGAGTGATTATTTCACTAGTCATGTTAGAGCCTTCGCTCGAAACGTTAGACCGCAACTTACACGCTATTTCGGCAGTACACCAACCTTTTTATACATTTTGATTTGTATTTCTACACTCATGCCTATATACGCAGCACAACACGTTTTATCACCTATTAATTGAAAAGCATCTATGACTATAGTAAGTGACTTTACGAATTAACTATGTTCTATGGCAAATTCAGAACTACATTTATGGTTATATATTACGGTGGTCCATATATGCAATGCGCATATAATAGTTTCAGTTGACAAATATATTTTGTCGGTCGACAAATATATTTTGACTGACCTCGCAGCATACGTTGTTGCGATTGATATTTCGAAATCCCGAATAACGTCGTTTGCCTTTTGGAAAGTATCTACATATACGTTGTGACTATCGATTACTGGTTTAGGAGTGAGAGTTTGCCATGTATAATTTCTTCTGCATGAACGCTCTTCTCCTGTATACCAAATACTAAATATTTGCATATTTTGAATTTCATGACGAACATGTCACCGCACCATGATCAAACAAAGTAAGCGGGAACCTTGGGACCACGAGGAATTTCACTCCGCTTACCCAACATTCTATGAGAGCTGGGATGGTAACGACCCTTCGGGATAACGACCGTTTACGAAAGGGAAAATTGCCCGCGCGGCACCAAGATTCATTGTTTTTTATTTTATGGTTCGGCAAGCGTCTGTAAAGAGAGGCACTGTTTCGAGAGTTGCCGAATGCAACCCAAAAGAACATTCGAATGCATACCCATCTCCGCAGGCAATAATTTGAGATGGTGGGCTAGCTGGATCGATGGAAACTGCGTTCCAGTTCTCTGTTGGAAGAGGAATCTCCATTGTTATTGAACTAGTTGTTGGAGAGTTCGCGTGTGCAACGCTGAAAAGGAGTCGCATTCACATTTTCGTTCACCAAATATTTTAGCTCTTTAAGTGCATTCATAATTATTTCTTGATTGCGCAGAACTAACCTCGCTTATCGAGGTTAACATTCATTATAGCGGTACTGTACATTACTATTAGTACACACCTTGTCGAATGGTACTGTAATTATCTAAATAATAAATAAGCTAGTTTCTCTATGGTTGTACATTATTTAGTTTCATGGTACATTGCTTGATGAATTATTGTTGCCTTTGATTGCTTAGCTTCGAGCAAGAGATACATTAATGTAGTTTTTACTTATTTATTGAGTCACAGTCTGTGGCTCAGTAAACACTGTATTTAAAGTTAAATTTTTTAACACTGTAAGACAGCTTTTCAACAATAACTTACATGAAGGTGGTACTGTAAGCCATATGTGCCTGGCGCTTGTTGAATTTCAATTTTTAATGTTGCGTTACCGTGTGCCGTGTTTTTCCATTGACGACTTCATCGGTCTTCTATGAACCATTTTGACTGGGCCGGACAGGAAAGAGTTAATATACAATGGCCGATATTTTTCGCATTGATCAATTTTATATTTAAGCCTGTTTTTTTCATCATCGTTCTAGTCAGCTAAAGAAGTTAAAGAACACATACACATATAACAATGTAAGCCAATTTGGTTAAAATTTCCTACTTTTCTATACACGGTGATTTAAACCGCTTTCTAAAAGATGTAAGGCCAAGTAAAAAATATAGCTAGTAGTTTATCATCCTAACTTTGAAAAAAAGGAGAATGCGGGCGCTTTTCTTTTTTTTCATTTTTTTTTCAAATGGCTTCTCCGAAATGGCCATCACCTACCAAAACCTATTTTTAACACATATTAAATCTATTTATATTAACGCGTGGTATTACAACCACAAACAAGAATTGAATGGATTTCTCTACAACTGTTTCGATACAAGATTGCGCCAAAAAAAATTGTCGCGTGTAAAACCAGAAATGAAACCAGAAAAGTTGCCGAAAGGTAACGGAAGATACCGAAACGCACGAAAATGGCCGAAAGGTTGCGCAAAAGCACCAAAAAACAAGACAGATTTTCGATGCAAATAAAAAAAATAATAAATTTGATGCGGCCGGAAAAAAGGATGCGGGTGGCCTAATCGTACTCCCCACATACTTCTTTGCACACTTTGCACATGAAATATGAGGTAAATCACTCCTTCCGAATCACAGTCAAAAGCAAAATTAATATAGAACTCTTTCGACTGCCTTCAATAAGCTCACAACCCCGCCTTAACATAATTATTTACAAATTTGATATCGTGATTTACCACATTTCCTCATTCCCTTATTATTGTTATTTACCCTTTTAACCTTCGAGCGTACTATTTCATCCTTAATATTTCTTGGCCTTCTATAAGCAACCATGGGTTTCTCCTCAAAAACTTTTTTCATGCCTTCCGATACATGTAAGATTCTCAAACTGATTTTCAGTCATATTCTTCTTAAAACCTCTGCTAACGAAATGACAGTTACGTTCCTTAAGTCTTTTATCGAAAACTTCATCTGAATTACAAATACGTCTCGCTCTTAATGCCTGCCCACAAGGAATTCCTTTTCTTAACATGACTCGGATGGCATGATTTACTGTCCAGATACTGATGTGTGTCGGTTTGTTTGCAATAAACATCAATGGATATCCCATTATCCTTAATCGAAACCAAAACATCCAAATAATATTTCCAAATAATAAAAAAATGGTGTTATAGGCAATTTAAAGGGACACTTCCCAAAACGACTGTTGCTCAAATGAAAGTTGTTTGTCGCCTTACATGATAATTTCTATTAGTTTTACTTCAAATTATTTTAGTTTCAGTCTTTTATCTTATTTTTGGTAAATTTAAGGCCGCCATTTTTTTTATTTCTAGCAAATTCTCTTGGGTGATAGAAACACTAGAAATACTGCACAATATACTAAAACCACATTATTGTTATGCTATTGTGAAGGACTTCTTTTCATAGTTAAAATACGATAAACAAAACAAAATTGCTCTAAAACTAAAAATATTAGAATAAAACTAATACCCATTCTAATGTAAGGCGACAATAAAATTTTCATTTGAGCAACACTTGTTTTTGCGGTGGGGTGTCCCTTTAACGAAACAGAACCAATACGAAATCAAGTGAGTAGTTAAGCATGCTTTTATTAGTTATTCCATAATTAAGAAACAAAATCAAAAGATTAACATTCTAAGGGAAGTCTTGGTGATATATAACCTGGCTACATGTAAGTTATTAGATAGTACACTGAATCATCGAACAAAAATGTAACCCATGGCCTTGGTATCTCTATCACCTTTATCAGGACTGCAAGAAGCAATGTTGCCACATGTGTTGGTTTATTCTTCCACTCCTACAATAAGAATACCTTGCTAGGCCTCCAAAACCAATGAAAGAATCCGTGCTGGCGCAGTCGTTCTCTTGATTCGCTATCATTCCCAATCTTACTGAACTGTATCCTCTCGCATTGAATCCTTCGCGGTCGCAATTCCTTTGCATGGATGAATCTCGAATCAGAGACCTCCACTTTGCTTTTCCAATGTTCGTGGATCGATATCTTCCATCTGCAATCAAACTGTACAGCGAACTAGCAGAGTACTTGATGGAGACAAACTTGCGTTCATTGGCGACTTTCATTCCCAGGCAAAGTTCTTTAAACGCCGTCTTCCAATATGAAGGTAACTTGGTTTCTTGTTCATCAAATCCAGTCTGTCCTCCTGCAGGATTATAACTTTTCATGTTGCTCCAATAAGGAGACCCATAGCGGAATGTTTCCTATAAAATAAAATGAAAAATGTAATGACCAAAGGAGCATAGCGCGGTAGCTTATTTTAAAGGGCACGGTCGTACAATACAATATAATGCAATGATTTATTGATTTATAAAAATACTTTAAATTCATCAAAAACAAAAAATCAAGTCTTGCACTTATAAATTATGTCAGGATACCTTTATAGATATATTCAGCACGGTTATGTAGCGTATTCACAGAGACAGATTCAGCGTTAAGGAACATCGCCAACGAAAATCATATCAAATTTTAGACTTTATGATTAACAAACAAGCTTAGTAGCTTACTAAGGTAATCCAGGTAAACAAAACTAATCTTGTATAAAACAACACTAGTTTTCAGAGGCGTAGCTTCTCAATTGTTTTTGAGGGCTCAAATGATTTTCGCCCGAAATATAATGGACAAATGAACAAAATCAACTCTACATTTTTATGTTTTTGCTTGAAATTGCCTGAAAATTTTTCCAAGAGAAAAATAGAGTTGCGGGGGTAATTGCCACCGCCTCCCTGCCTCCTAACTCTATGTTAATTTTGACCAAAGAAAATCCCGCCATCCACCATCTTGTTGTAATACGTACTTTACCAAATTAACTGGGTTGCCTAATTAATTTGTTTACGACACAATCAAAGTAAACCTAATGAAACTATTCTGTGGGTGGCCGAGTTTCTGCGGGATGCTTTTTACGATGTTGTTCAGTTGAAAAATGGAGATATTCAAAAATCGAGTTTCAGACTTATACAGACATGAGGATGGCTATATAAACATTTCGCTTTACCCTGCGTGTCACGTCACACGCACATCGAAAATGCATCCAAGATGGCGGATGACAGGATTGTCTTTGGTCAAAATTAGTGCTTTTGTCTAGCACATAAGTTGTTTTGTTTACTTGGATTACTCATAAGCCTGTTTGTTGAGGTGAAAATTTCAAAAAAAAAAAATTGTCACGCAAAAATTAAAAAAATTATATTGGTGGAGATATACAGTAGGCACTGATATGGAAAGAAGGCTGGGTCGAGCAAGTATTGTTCAGAAAATGAAGCCGGAAGTCCGCCATTACTAAGGGACCAACTGAGGTTTTTTGTTGGATTATGTGCTCTTACCATCGACAAAATAAAATAATTTTACTATAAAGAAGACCAGAAGACATTTTTCAAATTACTGGGTAAAACGATTCGTGGGCCTACCTACAGATTTACTGCGACTTTGGTCCCTTAGTAATGGGCGCCGTTGACTCTAATTATCCACTGAGAGAAGCCTAATATGAGACGTCAAATTAGGTTGAAGATTTTATGCATTTAATGTTAACAAAGAAACTATGTTGAGCAGACACTAAACCTATTTCGCGAGCGTCACAGTTTGATTTGCTTGCAAACTCGGAGCTTCTAATGATCTCTCGTCAATTTACGTTATGCAAATATGTAGGCTTCAAAATCAGCTCATCATATACAATAGAAAGATCAATCTAGTCCTATTTTTGAGATCAGATAGGGAAAAAAGAGGTGGAGCTTCCGGTTACGCCCGCAGTACTGTTAAACTTTTCAATTAGCTTCTCGGCTGTCGAAAATTGTTTATCTATATCGTTATTATCTATATTGTTTAAATATATATTTATATTTATATATATCAATATATAATTGTTTATATATATCGTAGCTAAAAAGGGTGTTGGCGTTTATTGAAATTTTAAAAACAAAGTTTTTGCGAGAATTTTCCGTGTAGAGAATCAGTTCAAACATTGGCAGTTTAATGGGACAGACATATTTTGGCAACCTTTGGTATAAAAGTATGCAGGAGTGTAGAAAAACAAAAATATTTGAAATTCATTAAATTGTTTTGTAGTTGTGTAGTTAGAACTCCCATAAGCGAACTCACTAGATCCGAATAACGGGATTACAGAAAATTCTAGATTTTAAATTAAAAAAAAATTGGTATATTCCTGTAACCTATTATATAAGCTTTCAAATGATATGTGGTTTTTAATTTTTTAAATAACATTCGTACCAAAAAAAGGAGGTTTACAAAGTGCAATATATAAGCAGTATATAAAATTGTTGGGATCATATAAAAAACAAACAAACATAGATTTACAAAATTTACAGCTAAACTTTTGAGTTTCTTTCGGACAGTTCTATGTCCGACAAGATTGGAGTGGTAGCTTTGTTCCACGATCGGCTGCCTCGCACGCAGAGGACTTGAGCACGGAGGGCGTTGTGGTTGAGACGAATTATCGAGGCGCTACTTAAATTTAACTGTAAACCCAACCTGAAGGAGTACGTATAAACTTAACACAACTTTTATTCAACTTGGTATTCACTGCTGAACAATCTGTTCACATGTGATACAACATAAGGTCCTTTCAGCTAAACAATACTTACATCTGGAAATACTGAAAAACTACAAACAATTGCTGCCGAGCCTCAGGGAGGCAGCACACTAATCTTGACTTGGGTCCCTGTGTTTCGTGTCCCAACCTCATCGCGGAACTATGTAAAGCGAACATAAACTCGGCACATAGATGTCCGGATGGATGGATGTCTGTCCAGTTTTATGACGTTTTGTGATGTAGGTTTCAGTTTCGGATATTATTCGTTTGTTCGATTTGAAATATGACCGCTCGACCTATATGATACATGATAACTCCGACGTTCAATTCAGCAAATATTACAAACGTGAGGTTAGATTTGGCAAGAGTGTTGGTTGAATGGAGTATTGATTTTCCACAAATAAAAGTGATAATCTCACATGTGTGATTATTTATGGTAATCGCACATGTGACGATTATCGCTGATACAGCACTATAGTTAGCCTCCTCCGCAGGCAACTCTGTAGCTTCTTTTTTCCGAGTCAAATCGCTTCGCCCCATTCCCCTCCCCTGGCTCGGCCAAAAATGGCCAAAACAGCGTTGCAAGCTATTTGACTCGGGAAAAAGAAGCCACAGAGTTGCCTGCGGAGGGGGCTACACTATAGTTTAAAGCTGTGTTTTCTAAGCAATTGGACAATTTTTATATAATAAACAACAAAATTCATGGATGCTATGAAATATGAAATTTATTTCTAGTGTTGACCAGGATATCTCTCTCGTTCACTGCGCTCACTCGTTCGATATCCCTGGTCAACACTATCGAGTAATCCGTCGACTAAAAATCAATAGTAATAATAATAATCCTACCTTTCTGCCGTCAATCTTCATTACCAATGTCCAACCGCCTCCAAAACATCCTGGAAGTGAGGTCATCTGACAATATGCGTTGATGTAGCCATCGAGATTCATTATATAAATGCCATTCTTAGCCGAACTATTAAATTGAAAGGTAAAATGATTATATATGTTTATTATTTTATTTGTTTGCTAAGGTATTTTAAATTTATGCATATTTTGTGAGTCATTGGTAAGACCTCAGTCCAGTTACGGCGGTTAATTTTCAAAATTACTACGCCAATGAACGCATAAAATTATTCTGTTTAGAAGACATCTACAAACCTTGCAGTACGATCTATATCAGCTCTAAAACTCTCGGCTATCTCCTCGGATTTTAAATCTGATATAATAGACCTCCTGCGCGGTTTGTAAATATTATATGGGAAACTACCAGAAGGGAAAACATTTGAGGCCATGTCTGATTTAAATATGAATATAATTGAAAATACTTCTTCAGGCAAATATATGGTTTTCATTTGTCTATTCCATTATTTTCCCTTGACTTTACCTGTTTCTCTGTAGTATTTCTTCACAGGACGATGAGTACACTAATTCTAAGTTAAAAAGAAAATACTTACAAGCTCAATCAGTTTGTGCAGTTGATCATAAGTTATGAGAAGTTAATTATGTTTATCACTCTTTCAGACTAGAAGCCCCATTGATAGGGATCCAGAGGGCCTACGATTTAAGGTCGTTATCAATTATTTGTAAGACCTTGAGTGGTTGTTCTACCCCGGATTTGAACCAGTGTCTCCCAGCTCATAGACACATGAACATTAAGATTATACGGCATGTTATATATATTTTTACTTTATTGGGATTTTTACTTGGCTAATCACAGGCTTCCCAAGGTTACTTTATGTACGATCAATTTTAATGGACTTCATTCAATTCATTGAATTCATTCGACATTTAAAATGCTAGAATATTGCCATAAATTAAGAAATAAAATTCATTTACCTCTACATGAAGTCGTAGTTGTCGTTTCTGTGTAATTTGGTGTGAAATTTGGCGCAATTGAGGCATTTAAAGCGAGTTCGGTATCTGGCCATGATGTTCCTCACAATTGCCCAAGATTTCACACCAAATTACACAGAAACGACAACTACGACTTCATGTAGAGGAAAATGAACTTTATTTCTTAATTTATAGCAATATTCTAGCATTTTAACGAAATCGAATGAATTCCCGTTCCAAACCCATTAAAATAGATCGTACATAAAGTACTCAATATCATAATAATAAAAGTGCCGCAAGCTTGAGAAGCCTGTGGGCTAATAGCCCACGAAAACCGTCTATTGTCCGTTAGTAAATCCCGTAAACCGACGGACAATAGCTTGGTCGTCAATGTCGCTTTGTACTTTTTGCTGAGGTTTAATTCTTTTCGAAGGTCGCCTGACGACATAAACACAAACCTCGGCCTTGGTGATGATTCTCGCTTTCGTGCTGAACCATGTCCGATAATTGAGAATGGAGTACTGGACATTGCAGTGTTAAAAAGTATATACAAAGGTAAACGCATTTTTAATGTACTATGAATAAAAGTTAAATAAACGTTGCTTATAAAATTTAATATTTACCCTCGTCGCCACCAGATACTTACGTTGTTTGAATTTCGTTAATTCACTCGAGAGATCAGAAATGATTTCTTTGTTTTTTGCTATGGTCATCTTAAGTTTACTTTCGCGAACTGTGCTTTGTTTTTCGTTTTTTCGTATCTACAATAAAAAATGAAAATACCGATTACTTATTAACCGAGTGTAAGTTCTGTATATGTGAAAATATTTGCCTGAAGGTTTTGTAATAATAAGATAATTTATGATATGGTATTTGGTTTTTTTCTCGTGATTTATCTATCTCACTTTACATATTCGTAATAGTTTGATCTTTATGAGCAAAGTCATGATATATCTTGTCAGCCGAAAATTTCATCTTCATGGAGTTTTTCGCTGTAAAGTTTATATCTGATCATTCTGATGTGATGTCAGAAGAGGCATTTCTGCGGCAAAGAAAATAAATCTAATTTTGAATGTCTCTTGTGACATCTCATCTGTTAGCTTTACAGCGAAAAACTAAAGCAAAAAAAGTATTTGCCTGAAGTTTCGTAATAATAAGAGAATTTGTATTTGTTTTTTCTCCTGATTTTTAACGGTCTTTTGAGCTGCGAGGAAGCGGTTTAAAGTCGCCTATGAAATGAAAATTAAGTTAATGTTTATCTTTGGCCGGTTTTAGACGTCGAACTTCACATGTGCTGAACTTAATGAAAATGAGTGTAATCTATATATTGTTTAAGCTAATTTGCATTGAGTTCGGCACATGTGAAGTTCGACGTCTAAACCGCGGGCATTATATTCAAATGAACTTCGACAATTATTAGGGGGATGCTAATTTAGAGCTCTTTCATATCACACATAGTTCTTGAGATATTTAGACTTGATAGTGCATGTGATATAGTGCATGTGATATACAAATGAGTAACCAATGATGTCAAGATATTTCTGCCTCTACCGATGTAATGATGTTAGATTTTACAAAGTGTCGTACTGTATAAAGTCTAGAGATAACTTTTATCATAGTCAATCGAGATATGGTCTGGAAACTCAGCTAAAGTCTTTGTTCTATCTTTTTGTTCGACTTTATGCAATTTTGTGCACGGTGCACGGTCACTGAACCTATTGTATTTTAGTATAATGAAGCAATCATCCAATAGAATCGTTTGGGTTTAATCGCTCAACCGTGTTGTTTAAATATTATTAAAAAACTCATTAATAATGCATGAAGAAAACACAAAGGAAAACCACCACCGTGTCGTATCTTTATGTGATAAAGATTCATCCTAATTTACATAAACTTTAGCTTTGATTTTCTCGGCTTAGACAACGTTATTTTTCAAAATTACTACGCCAACGAACTTACCAAATGCTGGTCGTTTTTTAATCCGTTTAAACACTCGCAGCAGTGTTTTATCACATATAAAACACTTGGCTGCGCCTCGTGTTTTATATCTGATAAAACACAGCTGCTCGTGTTTTAAACATTACATAAACCTAAAACAAAGGATGTGCACGGTACGGTTCAACATCAAAACGTAGCTCATTATAGTCGCTTTGAAGTTTGCCGAGTTTCCAGACCATATGTCGATTGACTATGCTTTTATCAATACTTAATTGCTTCTATTAATGACGAACATTTTTAAATGCCCATTGTCCTATTGTCATTACAAATTCGGTGATTATTAAAATATTGGTATAAAACTTTAACCGCGTATTACCAACATTTCTCCAAACGCTTTTGAAAATATCAAACAAAATTCAACAACAACCCAATGACGCGTAGCCTATTTCATTTGTTGGCTGTTTTCAACGCAATTTGGCGGGTCGTATATTTGACTGATCTATTATCACACCGGTAACTGAATAATTTTAAAATCGTTGTTGCGCATATTACTGAGAGTTCGGCAAACGGTAGACGATCTGGTCAATAAACAGGATCTTCATTTTAATATTTTCGTTCTATGTAACTTCCTGTAAAATGCGACGCCATTTTCTAAGGATCGTATGTAAATAAGTCTTCAAGTCATGGCTGCCATTTTGTCGTTAATTTCTGGTAATGATATCAGCTCAAAAGTGTTCACTTTCTTCACACGCGCTGCTAATACCACGTGACTTGTTAGTATGACGTTAAGGTGTTTGCAAGTACTGTAAAGATGGCAGCACCTACACTATGTAGTTTCTGCCAAGGATCCCCGTAGTTTGTGTTCTAAAGACGAAAAAGCTTGGTCTACTGATGCACTTTAGTATCGTAAAATATCAGAATTTGAATACTGCGAAAAATGAAGCCAAATCATTTTGCGGCGGCCATATCAGAGACACCACCTGCTCTATCTAGTTTTAGTTTGGGTTCTAAAGTGGCGCAAAAACCTTCGACAACTGATTTATTTTGTCATCTTAAAAAATCAAAAACAGATATTCTCTGTCGCCTATGGTAAAACCGGTTTGACCAAAACGTTCGGGTTCCGATTATGGTCTCTCCAATATGGCGTTCGTGAGCTACTCCCGCCTTCAATTTCAAAAAAATTGATGAACATCTATCCAGATTTTAATATGCATATCAGTGTTTCCAATGCCTGCCGGGGATACCACATGTTTGGTCAGGTGACACCACGGAAGAAATAACGCTCAGAAGTCGACCAGCGATCGCACGCGTAGCAATCTTGTAGTCAGCGTTCAATAAGCTTATTGGACGCCAGTTTTTCGACAACTGATTCATTTTGGCATCTTAAAAAATCAAAAACAGATATTCTCTGTCGCCTATAGTAAAACTAATGGGATCAAAACGTTCGGGTTCCGATGGTACTATAGTCTCTCCAATATGGCGGTCGTGAGCTACTGTACTTCCGGCTACAATTTCAGAAAATTAAATGAGCATCTATCCAGTTTTTAATATGCAGGTCAGTGTTTCCAATGCTATATTTTTTCAAGGATTGCTATTTTCTTTCAAATCAAATACTCTAAGAGTTTTGTGTACTACCGAAATAGTGGGCATAGGAAGGCGCTTTGTCAGAGTGAGACGTAAAGTGAAATGAAAACATAAAACAAAAATAAGCCAATCAGATACGGAAAACAATAACAAATAAATAATGAGATGTAAAAGTAAGGAAGTGATTTGTTATTTTTAACGTCAATCAGTAACAGTACAAAGGAATACTGATAAACAAACGTAGTAGGGCTGGTATAGTGATGGAAGGAACTAGCAAATAGCAAATGTCGAATACATAGAAAACATCAAATGACTTTCCTTTTTTTACAGCTCATTAATTATTAGTTATTGTTCTTCATAATTGATTGACTTATTTTTGTGCTTTTATACCTAAAATAATCAAGGGTTGAGTTTTCATATTTTCAGCAAATGACTTTTGAATTATTTACCTCCTGAAGTGTGCCCATAGCCGTCCATCCTGTTTTCTCTCTCAGATACAACCTTCCAATATCAGAGCGATAGCAAAGAAGACCTTCAACGTTTGGAAGACTTTTGAATTCTCTATAGTTAGCAACTATAGCTACCTGATACAAATATGAGTAACATTATACATGAGAAAGGCAATATTTCATCGAACTCCCAAAGATGAGGGTCTGTAAATTATGTATTATGTATACAAAACATAATATAGCTTTTAAAATGCACTGGTGTATTCGAGGTTGCGTGTTATTCGATGAAATATTCACTGGTTATAGTCCAGTTGTTAAGGGGCGAATTGTGCGTTTTATGATACAAGCATTAAACAAAGCAAGTAGATAGACTGGTTGTCACAAAATCGAGTTTTTCTTCCAATTTACCTATCAAAGTATATATATTATAAAAAAGTAAAAATTCAAAGTTCACTTTTATCGAATATCACCCATATTTATAAGTAATAGCATAAAAAGAGGTTCATTAGCTATTAAACGTCCCGCTCGATGAGGGTCATTTAGTAAATATATTTTATAAATTTTACTAAATGACCCGAATCGAGCCAATATCAGAGGACGTTTAATGGTTAATCACCTCTTTTCATGCTATTCCTTTGTAATATAATGTTTGCGGGTATTTATTTTGTTCTCACAGGGCCATTAACAACTAATCTACCGTATCAAAATTAATTTTGGCGAAATTTCTGACGAGGTTCCTCGACCTCGTGTTGAGCGGTCTTTGAATGATGATTTGATTAAAATTCATTTTTCGTAATCGTACCTCCGTTGGCGTCAAACCGGGTAAGATTAGTTCTAATCAGACCTGGTTTGTCGTCAACGGAGGTAAGATTAGCAGAAATGGTATAATGAGGTATATTAGTTGTTAATGGCCCTGTGAGAACAAAATAAATACCCGCAAACATTATATTATTACATTAGAAAGTTCGCAAAAAACTATATGACATTCAAGTGGGTTGTATGATTTTCCAAGCTCATTTTGAGTTACATGTTGAAAGTCATCAGCACTAGTAACTTTATCTACTTGCCAAGTTTAATGCTTGTATCACAAAACGAACGATTAGGCAAAATTTCGGGCTTAACCGCCGGCCTATAACCTATTATACGTGCAGAATAAATCAGCTCTTTGATTGAACAATATATTGATAAATATTACTATAGTAATACCATGTTTTCCTGGATTTCTTTTGTTCTTATAGATCACATTAATAACTAAGTGACCTTTTACTAAACGATTGAAGGACTAGGTACAAGGTTGGCGCGCAAGTATTCTTGGGATCGTTTGACTGGACAAATTTCACACATGAAAGCACCAACACAATATGAATATCCTCCAAACAATCCTTCGTACACTTACGCATCCAAAATGGGACTCTTTTAGTAAAAGGCATCATTAAAATTCATTTTCACGAATAGAAACTTCTACTGTCGTCAAATGTAGTCGTATTAAGTCAATGGATTCAAAGTATCTCAAATACGAGGAAACCTCGACAGTAATTTCGGCAAACATGGTATTATCGCATTAAAATGGCCATTAAAAATGGTTTATTGTCTTCAAACGTAAAGAAATATACGCTTATAATTATATTATGATGAAAGAAATAATAATAATAATATAATAATAATAATAATATAATAATCCTCTCTTTATTTAAAATAATCATTTCTTACCCCATCCGTCAATCGAGCTCGCTCAGAAGAGGAACAGCTGCCCTAAAAACACCATGGTATATTCAGTGTTAGTTTTCAATTATTTTTTACTTCAAATGCGTTAAACACAAATGTTTGCTTCGTTGGTAGCGTTGTTTTTTTGTTTTTCATTTATTTATTTACTTATTTATTTAAGACATTTGTGACGAAAAAATCAACAGGAAACGAAGCAATAGGACACAGGGTCCCTTACAAAGGCTTGTCTCCAAATAAAAATGAAAAATATAAATACTAAAAAATTACAAACATAAAGTACGAACTAATATTAATGTACATAGATCTAATAGTAGTTGTTAAAATTAGCAACTACAGGCGGTAGCCACATTAGGGTTTCTGCAGGTAGGACAGATAATGCGCCATGAACGGATATTTTCTGAGTCAAAGATAGATTAAAGGCGAACTGAAAGTAACGTTTTCAGGCGAGTCTTGAAGACTGATGTACGCTCGGAAGTACGAATAGCAAGAGGCAGCGCGTTCCACAGAGGACAGATACGTTATGTGCGAGCAGAATTAAGGCGAAGATCCATCCCGGAGGATCCACAACGTGTTATCGCCATCGTATTACTCTGATTGATAATAGCATTGAAATTGTGGTTTTCATACTGCTTGCGATTACCATGTGATTTCATTTGTTGTTGTTATAGTGTGTTCAGTGCCTGAAGTGCTATGAGACCATTCATTATTTATACCCGGGAGGTGGGTGGCAAGATTCATCAACAACTTGACCAAAACGTTCTGAACACCTTACAAGGAATATCCCATGACGCCACTAGCGCATAACATTAACATTACATTATGTCATGTCATACGAGGTCATGTCTTCTGTGTTTTTTATGCGCCAGTTGTGTTTTGTTATGTATAGATATATAAGTGAAAACAATTTGAGATTGAATACCTTTTTTGGAATTCCTCCCTCTTCAGTTATATGCCAAATCTCAACGCTATTATCGATGCTAGTTTTCTTGTATTCCATACACTTTTTCCATACCATTTTGGGCAAGGATGAACGTATCCAGAACCAAGCATGAACTGTATCATCAATACTAAGAACCGTTCCACCATTAATAGGTTTACATCTTGGAGCACAGTAATCATTGTCACTTGATGGACCAAAACATGCACAACACTATATATAGTTAAATTGATAAATTAAAAAATGATAATATTCTCACAAAAGATAATTGTATAGCAATTCATAGTTTTAACGATCATTAACATATCGAAAAAATATTCGACTGATAATACCAGTTTGCTCGGTTTATTCGCAAAAATATTTGCCTGAGGACTGTGCAAAAAACTGAAGGCAAACACTATCCTGTACAAACCAAGCAAACAAGATAATAAAGAATTGATAGCGAAAGTCATGACGAGAATAGCATTTTATACTTAGCTACTCGGAGTATAGTAATTTGGCGCCATTAAAATGTAATTAAAAGTTTAATAAACCATCTAAAACAGGCTATTGGATCGCCATTTTGAATAATTACATGAACGTGACGTGTGTCCTGGTTTGCGTTGTAACCCTGTATTGTCAAGTTTTTGTCGCAATATAGAGCGATTACAAAAATAACGTTGAGAAGAAGCTTAATCTCTTCGTAGTTCGACCAAAGCTAACCCTCTATACCCAGCGCAAGACATCACAGATCATTTGGTAGATAATCCTAATTCACCAATAAGGTGGTTCCCTAGTATGGTTTTGTCACCGCGCGAGAGCTGGTTGCGAATTTGACGGGAAATTTACTAATAATCAGGAAATTGTATGACGTCACACGCGTACTACTACTACCACTAAGGCGGCCTCAGCCGGGCATGAGCATGGCGTCCCCACACTTTCCGATCCTTCATCAAGCTTCTAAAAAACCCGAAAATAATGCAAATATATTGCGTTTCCTTATATGAGTTGTTTTGAACTGATAAGCTTATATCTCCATATTTATGTTTTCCAAAAAATTTATCTTACAAATTTTGCTTGATGTTAAAAATCAATAATTTATTTGATATTGACAAAACGATCTGAACAACATTTGATTTTCACTAAAATGTATATCGAAGCAATTCCAGGAAGACTGTAAAGATTGCAGAAATTTCACGCAAACAAACGCGAGAAATGGCAGGGAAAACATGAAAAATATAAAAAATATTTCATTAGCAATGACTTTGGTAAATTACAACACAAAAGTAATTTCAATAAGACATAGTTTGACGCTACTCTGGCTTTAAAACGTTTTTTTGAACGTAACTTAAAAGTTACTGTCCATGACCCAACGTTTCGACACTCCAGTCTAGCGTCTTCATCAGGGGTGATCGTTGTAAAGTTTGGGGCCGTCATCGCGATTCAATGGGGCGTGGGCGCTATTGATATGCCAAAATTCTGCTTTGTCGGAACACACGTGTGTAACCTACCACGTTGCGTGGGAAAATTGGTGGGAAAATTGTGGGAAAATTGGTTGCGTGGGAAAATTCAAAAATAATCGTTGTCTGGAGACAACGTCTCTGATGGTACCGCGGATTAGTGGTAATAATTTTTGAATTTTCCCACGCAACCTCGTGGTAGGTTACACACGCGTGTTCCGACAAAGCAGAATTTTCCTTTTTTGAAAAGAAAACAGCCTTTTGGTGTTCTTTAAACGCGTACGAAACTGACATTTAGTCTGACCGATTTACTCCTGATCACAGTCATTGCACGGAATAGAATAAATAAATTAAAAAAATAATTGCAATAATGTCACTAATCCTAATGCAAAATGTCAAGAACGTTAGTCACAAGAGTAAAAACTAAGCTTCCTTAAGCATTTTAGTCCAATATAAATATAGATAAATGTAGAAAAGCATAGGAAAACCTGCATTATGTAGAAAATCATAGGAAAACCATTAATGCGCATTACGAGCATTTTTACAACTTGAGACTACGATAATCTGGTTATTAAAATCACATACGTTTTTATTCCTTTAATTAAGAAATAAAAACATGTCATGTGTAATTATCGAGTTAAAATGGCACGAGAGATGCGTGTAAAACACGAGGCGATAGCCGAGTGTTTTACTAGCTTCTCGAGTGCCATTATAACTCGATAATCACACAAGACAAAGTTTTTTATTTCTTTTATAAAAGAACACCATTATTATTAACAATAAACCCATGAAAAATGTAGATTTACCTGTTATAAGAGGCGTTGTTATGTGCGTTGCATGCTAGGAAGCTTTTATTGAAAACACGTTGGCGATTTTAGCGATGAAAATACACTAAACGTTGCATTTAAAACATTCTGTTGTGTTAGTATACCTTGATTAGCCTTGTATCCAGGTATTCTTTGACTTCCTTTTGTGATTTAAACTACATAAAATCCGTCAAAACGGACAAAATCTACGCGAAGATCACGTCAGCTTATGCTTTATTGAGTTATAATGAACGGTTTTTGAGCTCAGTAACCAATCAGATAGCGTGTTCTCGCTCATTTACTTCCGGTTATTTTATAACGGTGTATAATAAAGACTTACGATACATGGACGATCATCAAGCTCAAATCATCAACAGGAATCGTGTCTATAACCTTCTGATTGCCACAGAGTCGGACGACTGGCCTCTCATTTAGGGCGGTGCCATTGAACGAGTAGGGGGGCGCAGTGGAAAAATCACTGACATGGGCCCAACTATCCCTCCCCGCTACCGCACACAAACAAATAATATTAAACCAAAATAGCGTAATAAAATATCAATTAATTAATCGCACAAAACTATTAGCAGTATCATACTGATTGAAACGTAAAGCCAATTATAAATCCAAAATCGGGTTTTTAAATAGGAATTGTACAAATAAACAGCAGAATCAAATACATTATTATTGTTTAGGGGAAAGGGGCGCAGGTACAGCATCTCAAGGGGGCGGATGTGCCATTGGCACAATGGCACATAGGGCCAGTCCAAGTCTGGATTGCCGGTGGGACACTCTAACTATTGAACTACTGATACAACGATATACTCGATTAATATGTGGTTTGTACTGATTATGTAGCGCGTCAACATATGACCACACATTACGTTTCTCTTATTTTCTCGCTACTGTATACTGAATTTTATGGTAATTTATGCAGACAGACCCTTTGGATATTTTCAGACAGAACGAGAGGTGCACAAAGTTTTAAATATAGGTTAAAGTACGAGGGAGAGGTTTTTATTCAACTGTGAAGACCGAGGGCCGCAGTGTTTATATGCTCAGCAGACCATATTCTTTTGTTCTTCGGAGGTTTTCTAATTATCATGCTTCAAATAACTTGTTTTAAAAAGAGAGCAATTAGGGAATTGGAAATGCATTCTATATATTATTACGAATTTTAATCAATTGTATGTTATTAAACTATTCTTTTTGGATGCATGCATGCAATTAAAAATTCCCAAGACCGATTGTTGGTATTCTACAGTTCCGTTGGGCCATAACACATTGGCAAGTGTGTGAGGCCGGAGGAGATAGTGGTTTTAAAACGAACCACAGCTTACGAGCCACGGCTGCAACAAGATTATATGACGCAAGAGTAGATGAACAACTAATATGCGAAAAAACAGGTTAGTTTTTACTCTACATTTAGATACAGATTAATACTTTGGAGGTTATTAAGATTTGTCAGCGTATACATAATTTTTCGTTCAATTAAGGACATCGAAGTTTGGCTGTAAGAGCGTACAAACGAACAAGCAAAGAACTTGAAGAGAATGTTTCGTCGGTATTGTACGGCAATTCAACAGCGTCAAAGAAGAAAGCTGTTGAGGTAAACAAGCGTGAAGAACCTGTCCAGGAAGAGGAAAAAAAGTTGGAAGAAACTGGCACTGCCGAAAGAACAGAAGATAAGAAAACACTTTCTCGTAATATTACTTTTAACTTCAACCTATCGTCATAAATCGGACTTTTACTCAATAACTTTGTGTGTAGAATACTTGTGTGGATTTGACTTTGATTGATGTTCTGTGTATGTATGTTGTGTGTATGCATGGGTGGATGTTTTGTTCCAAATACAATAAATATTTGTTATGCTAATTTTCAAGATAAATTGGTCCGAGGTTATTATTTTTGCGTAATAACCGGGGTAAGCGGTTTTTACTTTTCCGTAATAACCTGGTGCCCGGTTTTTATTTTGCCGTAATAACTTTCAACCCCGAATTTCCCGCGAAGAAATCAAATACCACCCCCTTCTTTTAGAATGAAGGTATTACGGAAAAGTTAAAAACCGACGAAGAACAAAAGAATATGCATGGTCTGATAAGTTTATAACTATAATTATTATTTCAATAATGATTCGAGAGGCTGCAAGCCCCCAGTTGCTTTGGCCCTGTGTTTAATGGCAATAAATCAATTGTTGTAGTAGAGTATTATTCCATTGTTTCGAATATATTAGCCAACGACCAACCATTGATAAACCGTTTCTAATTAGGGGCTGATTACATGGAGAAATACTGAGGTATGGTAAAGAGGGAGAATAGAAATCACATATGTACTTCTAGTACGTATTCCATATAAGGAAGTGACCGACGAGCAAATAGAAGGCATTGACGAGCAAATAGAAGGCATTAACGAACAAATACATGGCACTCGTACCAGCCCACTGGATGTGGGATTATTAACACGTTACGATATGTTCGATTATCCGCTATTTTTAAGAAAACTACGTTCGCTAGCAGGATAAGCTGTACGCATATTGTAAACAGATAATTTATCTTTGTTTTAATATATATTGTAGCTTTGGGAGTTGATTATTTCTCAAGAAAACGTTCGTCGAAGACAGCCGTGTTTTTGTTTACAAGATGGTATCCGTATTAGGAAAATTATATTTTGGCATGTTCGATTATCCGCGCTTTTAAAGAGAACTAAGTTAGCTATCGGGATAAAACTGTACGCATGTTGTAAATAGATAAATTAACTTTCCTTTGATATATTCTATAGCTTTGGGGGTGGTTTATTTCTCAAGAAAACGTTTGCCAAAGGGTTAGGACCTTTGTTGTTTTGGGGTCGGTTACAATCCAATTAACTAGGAGGCTGGTACGAGGGTTGAACGTGTCAGCTATTTGCTCGTTAATTCACTCTATTTGCTCGTCAATGCCTTCTATTTGCGCTTCCTTATAAGGAATACGTACTAGATACCCCTATCAGAAATCACGGTGTCGAAAGCGGTCAAGCGGTAACACATATGGCATAAAAACAAAGCCATTTAAATGATTTTCCATACTCCGTAATTTACCATACCTAAGTAGCCGGGCTGAAATCTCAGCCCAGGCTGCAATTTCTCTATGTAATCAGCCCCTAAAAAACCTTCGTTGGAACATTGGTGGTAATGTGCAGTGCAGAGCAGAGAAAAATCTCCCACTTAAAGTGTCTATACACAAATACCATATTACTGATATAGATTTTACAAGAAGCGAATATAGTTGAATGGCAAAAATGTTTTATGATTTGAGTTTGAGTAAATAAAGTAAATACAGACTCGTTAAAACAACCAATTAAATTTGGTTCAGATTCACCAATTGACCTATTTTACGGGTTGAAACAACCAAATTAAATTCATTAGAAGACGCGCCCGGAGAAAGTGTGTAATTTATGCTCGCAAAGTGTGATGGGATGTGTTCATAGATACTTTACCGTGATTGGTTGATTAATGAGGTTGTTTCTATGGTTACACGGTCAGAGAATCACTTGAACTCAAGACTGCTGTCAGCGAACACGTTTTTATTCAAAGCAAGCGATAAATATTTTGATCTATTTGAAACGGAATTCTATTTTGGAAGAAGAAAATGAATAGTTTTAAATCCAAGAATAGTTCGCCTGAATACAAAACTTGAATATATCCTCCGTTTCAGCGCCGAGTTACATAACAATCTCAGTTAAATTTCTCAAAGATTATCTTGTCGCAGGCTGCTCGATAGCTAGTTTTCCGAGGTTGACCGCTAGGCATCATGGGACAGTCACCTCAATTATTGAGGTATATGTCCCACAATGCACAAAGCGCAAAATTACACACTTTCTCCGGGCTCATCTTGTCATATTGGTTAATCAAAATATTTGGTTATTTTAACCGGTCAGATAAGCATGAGTCTGAGACAACCTATTAAATCGGTTGTTTCAACCAATGTACAATGTATAATTACAGTGTATAATGGTTTGATTGTCCAAAGTGTGACGTGAAATCGGAAATTTCGCTTTCTTTCCTGAAAAGTTGATAAAATCTCTAGTATAACGCACAAGTATATCATCAACGTTTCAATTAGGTCAAAGTTCTCTAGCAGCAGAATATTGTATCGGAAGTGATGAGTGGATAGGTTATTATGGGTAAGGATTATGGTTATGGGTTAGGATTATACATGGTCTGAGCTGCTAACTAGGGCAATGTATTTGCTCGTCAGGGCAATGTATTTACTGTTCTTTATCTTGAGTACATACATTAAGTAACTTTCTAAATTTTCCAAAAAATATTTGTGGCCGTGCACGTATGGATATTCAATTTGAATTAATTAAAAATACCTCTCCTTGATCACAACCAATGAATGCAGTTGAGTTATGACGTATTCCTGATCTTGTAGACTTAACACTGTAACTGTAAATAAAAATACCAGAAATTGAATATGAATACTTTATTTGATTTTTATATATGAGCTAATAGTCGACGAGGAGCGAAGCAAAGTTGAATGATATAATTGACGAGAGCAATTAGAATAATTGTTTATATAATAATGAATGTGGGACGTAATATAAGGACGTAATATAAATAAGGAATCGAACCTGTAACCTTCTGATTACCGGTGAGACGCTCTAACCATTGAGCCAACGAGACTCAGATGGAGAGCGAAGGTTACAATGATGTACTGGTTCGATTGATATATGTGCTGCCTATGCGGCAATCACTATATACATGTATGTACGCGACTCAGAATCATTTTTCTGAGGATATGAGCTTGACGATCGTCCACGTATCGTCTATAATATAGATATTCGTGGTGAATTTTAAGGTATTTTTCACTTTAGCAGTTCCAGGACTTTTCACGAAATTGTATTTTAGGTTTTGCTTTGCTCGGTTGCGCAATCATTTTAAAGAACGAAAGAAGTCATCCAACGAAAAAGGATTTAGTAATGCTCTATAACCTAATAGTGACATCAGTTGTCTGAAAATGGGAAAAACGGTAAAAAGAAATCGTTCGTTAACCTGTTTTTCTCAAGAATATTTTGAGGTCTTCTTTCGTCATTTTGTGTTAATTCTTCAATTTATTTATAACTATATGTACCATTTTAACTCGGCTTGATTTGGCAATTTAAATTTATGAAATTATTGGTTCATTTCTGCCAATAAAGGAAAACAAAGAAAATCAACTCGAAATGCAGGTTCGTTTGAGAGATTATGACAAGTTCATTTTTTCCCGAATGACAAGACTACTAATTCGCCCGAATACAATTAATTTTAAGACACGTGGGATGTACGCCTTTGTTAGAAGCCGTACTCAGTGTCGTTGCGAAGGGGAGCTAGGTGTGTGTTATCTCCCACTAAAACCGAAGTAGGCAAATGAATCTCAAACCAGCATTTGTCGGCAAATTACTATTCAAAACCAGCTGATCCATAACTGTAGAATAACTTAGTAGTGAAGAACTATAGTTATCAAATTCACAATCCTTTTAGCAACTTGAATGAATATCTTTGATGTCTTTTTCTTCCTTAGTTAATGTCCAAGAACATTGTGGGTTTGTGGTTAATTTTGAATGACCACACCCAATGACCACGCCCATTTGTCGGCAAATTTGATGCAAGACTAAAAGAAAAGTCAATCTCGTTTTTCTGACTTCTGTAACTGCTATATCTTCTACGTATCGGAAAGGACAAAGAAAAGACAAGAAAGTCGCAATCTGGGACAACGTTCTGGCTTTTAATTGTATTGAGAATGATTTTCTAAACGATGCCTACATATAAAAAGACGAATATAATTGCTTCTATTATATTAGTCCCAACGTCGACGTATCACTCGAATAAATTCGACAGCCACAATTATATTCGACTCACGTACTCGCATTATCCGTCCAACTCAGACAAATAATTCGACGGAAATGTGTCTCGGAGTTATACCAGACGAGCTCAGAGTCTTTGACAGTTAAATTATAGCCAATTATATTAATAGCTATTAAATCCTTACCTAAACGAACCGGCACTGTCATATCTATATCCTGCTATGTGTGCGTATCCTTCCGGACAAGGTTTTCCCAAACATGCATTCATTTTTCCCTATGAGAGGAAGAATACAATTACTATAAGCAATACAAATTAACAGTTGTTGTTCTCGAGAAATAACGTTTTCATTCTCGTAATTGATGCTTCTGGACCACGCCATTTTAGATTTTGCTCGACGGCTCACAATTTGTGTACAGCGGCATTTTTCAATTGTAGATACTTCATCTTATGGGCTATTGTTAGGATTAGAGTTTGGTTTAGGTTTGGGGTTAGGATTAGGGTTGGGTTTAAGGTTAGGATTAGATTCATTCATAAGATGATGTACTTACTCTTACAATTTTGACGCTACTGAGTGCTTTTCTTTCTTGCACTCAATGATGTCAAAATTAAGAAAGAAACCACCGCTGTACAACAACTTTGCACCGTCGAGTAAACTCTAAATGGACGCCCTGCAGGAGTATAAAATACGAGAATGAAAAGAGAAAATACCGTAAAACTATTAACATTTCTAAACATTGTACTTTAATGTCTTTTATTTAAAAGTATTTATTTTTTGACCACAGTTCCCCTTTTAAAATATTAAGTAAACGTAGTTATCTGATGCTTTAATGGAAAATTTCTCAACCTGATTTTCCACTGGTAGTAGCCCTCGCAGTAGCCCTAATTTCTCCTGATAATATCAATGGCTATTATACCAATATTAAGCAATGTTTGGAGACAAATAAGGATAATTTGGATGCTGATACATGGGGCTTACCTTTGCTATATGTTCGCATAATTGAGAAATAATCCTTAGCTTTGAGTTCTTTTGATGGCCAAATAGGTATAGTACAAATTGCTGCTCAGCATATGTTTTTGGGAAGAATCTTTTGCGAACCAATTTGGAAGACGCAAAGATTGTACTTTGGTCAACATGCATCACTAGAAACTGATTCCAATTACAGTCTCGATTGAAAATTGACCCGGAAATTAAATGTTTTCTTGTGATGTTGTCACTACATCGGAGGAATTTTTGAATAGTAAACAAAATAGCTTATTTTATTTTAGGAAATAAGCGTGTCAAACGGTGTGAAAAACAGTGTTAAACAGTTTAGATTGTCATATCGTTAGTTGAGCAAACAAGCTGACGGCGATTGTGTGCATGCGTAGCTGCGAGAGTGCTTAAAGTGACTATGACACAAAACAATTTGTTGCAGTTTTTAAATGTTCAATATGCATTTAGAACATATTAAACATAAAAATTCTTTAAAACGTTATTATACCACTGAAATAGGCTATAAAAGAACGCGTGTTTCAGCTAAAAGGTGGTCACTTCCAGACGTGGCTAAATACTGCACGTGACTTGGTGTGACGTCAAGGTGTTGCTGTGTGTTGCCCAGTCTCTGTAAAAGATCTTTTAACAAATTGGTTGTTTTTGATGAAAAACGTTCTAATTTTTTTTAGAAAATAACAGAAATGAAAGTGTGTTCTAAACATTCTTAACAACGAAAAATAGTAAAGAAAATTTCACAGAAATTAAAAATTCACGTATCACTTTCAGCAAATTGCCTGACTGTGACCTGAGAATTATTAAATTTTATGTATGGTTGGTATGTTAGATATGATTGGTTGTTAATTTCTAAATTGTTTCCACATTGCTGGAAACCTGACTAAACGTTCGAACTTTTGGATGTTCTGACCAATCTGATGTTTGATGAAAGTTTGATCTTGGTAAAACATTTCTCCCAACAAATGTTGAATCACAAAAATTGTTATACAACATTGCCCAACATGGGGAGCTAAACAGTCTAACATTGTTGGACCAGCAAATGTTGACCTATGTTGTACAATATTGCCCAACATGGGGAGCTAAACAGTCTAACATTGTTGGACCAGCAAATGTTGGCCTATGTTGTACAACATTGCCCAACATGGGATGCTAAACAGTCTATAACATTGTTGGACCAGCAAATGTTGACCTATGTTGTACAACATTGTTCCAACGTTTAGCCTCAGCTTAAATGTAATGACTGACAAGTGTAATTTGTAGATTTGTTTAAATAATAAGATTGGTTGCTATAAATTTACACTAGGTTATACTGTAATTTAATTTGTTAACTTACCCATCCTAATGTTTTTAGAAAATGTGAGCCGAATCTTGAACACTGAAAGTTACTTGTAACAATCTTGTTGTTCCTAAGATCTTTAATGTAAGATATATTTCCAATTCCAGGATAATGATTACTGCAGCCACCGTCGTTATGCAGTAATAATTTTGTCAATTTTCGAGTAGAGCAGAATCGATAATACCTTAATATTCAAGAAAAAGTTTCAGTACAGCTTGATGTTATTGATTTGTTAAGATCTTGCTATACACATGTCCACCAAGAAACGAGCGGTGCAAAATGGTAGCTCCTTCCTCTCTATGTATAACTGGAGGATAATGTTCTGGTCTTTGGCCGAGAAAAACGTGAAGTAAAACAAAGCCTTCTATCTAAAAAGTGAGACAGAACATGGCCAACATGTCCTCCTACCTAGAATTACCAATAATCAGTAATATTTGTAGGATCATGAGAATCCCACAAGCATCATGCCTGACGTTACTATATACGTTTACGCATGCCCCTAGGGGTTAGGGTTAGGATTAGGGTTAATTATAAGGTTAGGTGATTCAGTTAGGTTACACCAAACCAGAACGTCATTATTACCAACTTAGCAAGATCTCACGGGGATTATTTTAAGATGACACTTAAGGCGGGGGGTTGTTAGGATTGGGATCTATTATCCTGGACAAAATTGCAAGCATAAATTCTTGCATAAGCGTCTCCCTTGTAGATACTAACATATTTTAGATATATTATATATGTACCATGCCCCCTTCTCCCAATACAATGTTGTACAATGTTATAGGAACCTGCGAATAGTTTTCACCAAATACAACATTGAGGTGGGAGTGGGGGGCATAACATCTCATGCATTGTGAACGTGAATTTGGTTATATCGCCTTAGTAGTGTCCAAATAATTTTGACCATTTATGAATTTATGTTCATTTTGAAAACATATACTACATCATATTAAAAGAAAAAATGAACAATATAATTTAAAATTGATATTACCAAATTCAAGTTGAGTAAAAATAGTACATTTTTATTGATATATAGGTAAACTTTTATTTATACAGGATAACCCAGTCAGTATAAAAATATACTAGTATCAAAAGAGATCCTGTAACAATAAATTCTACAATCAATTGACCATTCAATGTTACTGATTAAATTCCGACCTATGGAATTGATTAAAAATGATCTACCCCATCTAGGCAGCCCTGGCTGTACAAAATGTAAAGTTGTAAGAATATCTAAGTACAAACTATAATATCGGTTCTGAAGAAGGACACATCGTCCGAAACCTCGTCTATGGAAACAATTAAGTATTCTTACTTAATTATTTTTCGACATAGTAAAGTTCTCTTATTTCTCTTTTTCATATTTTATCCAGTTCTTTTGAGAACATAGCAGCTTTCATATTTATTCTAAAGATGTAAATAACTCCGGAAAATTCCTTAATCCTGAGCGTTGAGCGGGGATCACCTGAAACTTTCCGAATACCTTAATCCTGAGCGTTGAGCGGGGATCACCTGAAACTTTCCGATGGCTAGTAATCACTGAGCTACCGGCCACGTTACTTCAACGTTTTACTTTCGACAACGTTAGTTTCGATATTTTATACATATCGAAATAGTAAACTACAACCTGAGTCCACATGTTCAGATGTTCCTATAGACAGCCGGTTGCTAAGGACTGGTAATTTAGTCCCCCATGTACTTCCTGAGTGGACAATAATTCAAGGTAAAACCAATATATCTTATGTGTGAAATATGTAGGAAAACTTATTTCGTCTGGTGAAGTGATTTAATGACGTCTAATTGACGTCATTAAATAACGTCACCAGGTCTTCTAGCAAATTCTTTCCTAACGTAAATGTGTTTATAAAATAACCGGAAGTAAATGAGCGAGAACACGCTATCTGATTGGCTACTGAGCTCAAAAACCGTGCATTATAACTCAATAAGCATAAGCTGACGTGATTCTTCGCGTAGATTTTGTCGTTTTTGACGGATTTTCAGTAGTTTAAATCACAAAAGATAGTCAAAGAATACTTGGATACAAGGCTATAATCAAGGTACTAACACAACATAATGTTTTAACTGCAACGTTGAGTGCATTTTCATCGCTAAAATCGCCAATGTGTTTTCATCGTAGGCTTCCTAGCAACACACATAGCAACGTCATTTATAACAGGTAAATCTACATTTTTCATGGCTTTATTGTTAATAATAATGGTGTTCTTTTATAAAAGAAATAAAAAACTTTGTCTTGTGTGATTATCGAGTTATAATGGCACTCGAGAAGGTAGTAAAACACTCGGCTATCGCCTCGTGTTTTACACGCATCTCTCGTGCCATTATAACTCGATAATCACACGCGACACGTTTTTTATTTCTTAAATAATCACTCATCATTGTATATATCATATTTACCAGTTTGCTTTCGTGTCAATAAATCTTTTTGATGTCGCAAATTGAATGCGAAAGTCCAGAACGTTCATGTCACCAAACACAGATGACCAATGTCTTGTATCAGATGGGTAAACAGTTAAAGAATCTGAAGGAACATCCCAGGATACAGAAGAGTTTTTGACGCCGATTAACATAAATCCTCCACCATCAGTAGAAACATCACACCAAACCTACCAAGAAGGAGGAAAATTTCAATTTAGCATAAGCTAGTATAAGCTAGTTAAAATAGTTTAAATAGCTTACGCATAATCTAGCTTAAATCATGAAGTGTGTGTATGAAGAAGGCTGAATCATTCGCGTTCATGGAAATGAGAATAAATGCGAAACAACATTAATTATTGATGTCGATTTTTTAGTAGATAGCCTACAGACACGGTGAAAAGTGTGTATGAAGAAGGTTTATCACGATCATATTCAAGCTATACAGTCGCGTTATATGGAAATGACTAATAAATGCGAAACAACATAATTTATTATGTCGATGTTTTTTTGCAGATAGCCTGGAGATACCGTGTAGTTACCAACAGACACCGTATGTTGTCTGTATAGGTAAATAACGTCAACCGACGGCCAATGGCTAGTAGGTCAAGGTCGTCTGGAAATATACATTTGTCGTATAGTTATTCAGTTATTTTTGTACTGAAACCAGTAGCAGCCTATGGGGTAAGGAGGCAGCTGCAGCGCCCATAACTTTGCAACCCATGAACTAAATGCAATATAACAGTTCTAAAAGTCTTCATTTTTTATCATAATAATAGTATAATATGTCATTCTGTAGTCCCCACATTTTCACTATGTGCAACGGTTCTAAAAATGTTCTTTTAAATTGACATTATAAAACTTTATTTCGTACATCTTCGTTATCGTTTTAAAGTCTTTTGGGAAAGTCGTCTGAATATAAACTTAGAATTGGCAGGAATATAAAACACAAATTTGGAAAGAAAACTCGGCTTTTACCGGCCCAATTTAGAAGTAAAATTGGACGCCAATTTATTACATAGTTATCGATTATTATTGCCAATTTCTATTACAGACTCAATTTGACTCAATTTGAATTTAAGCAATTTGAATGGTTAAAATAACCAAATATTTTGGTTAAAATGACCTTAGTTTGGTTGTTTCAACCAATACATTTGGTTGTTTCAACCCATAAAAAATGGTCAATTTTAATCAATCTGTTTTTACAGTGCAGAGACAACAGAGCGTTAAAATATATAAATTCAAGTTTCAAAGTTTCTTGTTTTCGGTTCAGATAGTAGTTCATTTTAGCTTCATGTCTGCCAGAGCAGAGGGAAGGAAATGGAGAGTTTTTATTTTTTATCTTAAATTATTCAAATTATTTATATATTGAATTTATAATTTTTTATTTCGGAAATTTTGCTCAACGCCTATATTCATAGCTGACGCCACTGCGGCTTCATCAAAGAGAGCGAAACATGAGCTAAAGTTTATTAACAAATAGTTCCTTTATTATTAATTGAATTGCTTAATTGATTGATTTTTTTCATTTACGAGTGAAAATGTCTTTATTATATTAGACATGGTGAAAGATAAATTCAAATCAAATTACCAATTGTGGTCAACCAAAATAAGCAGTAGAATTATTTGAAGGTATAATTATATATTGGGTCAACATGTACTAATCTCAAAAGGGTTTTATATGGATTTGTTCAGTGATATGCAGATTATACAATAATGTATAATAAAACAATTATTGAATATGGTTTTGGTATGAAGCCAAGAAGTATCAAGGCCTAGTTTTGTGTTTTCCTTCCAGCCTTCGGCTTCGGCAGATAACACAACCTCAATTTTATTATCGGCTTCATCATCAATAATATAGAATAATTGCTAATTTTCTGAAATATAATCATGCTTAATCAATTACCTTCTTTGGACCTTTTTCAGTTTTGATCCAGTAAATTCCATTTTCAGCTTTCGGAACATTATCAACGATATCTGAGCAACACTTGGCTGGATCAAAGTAGTTACCATAGGAATATCCTTAAGAGATTTTGAGATAATAATAATAATAATAATAATAATAATAATAATAATAATAAAAATAATAATAATAATAATAATAATAATATTTGATACAAGAGTTCTGCAGAAAGAAAAGGAAAAAGTAGAAAAGTATCAAGATCTGAAAAGAGAAATTAAGAGGATATGGCAATGTAAAGAAGTAACAATTGTACCCATCATTATTGGAACAATCGGAACAGTAAGCAACCATTTCGATATCTGGCTAGGAGGGCTCGATATTAGAATTGACTTCCAGATACTTCGAAAAGCTTGTTTGTTGCGAACTGCAAGAATCTTTAGACATGTGCTAGACACCTAAGGGTGCGGGATGTGCCTTGATGTTTATCAATGAAATCCAGCCATAAGATAATGAGCTGTGCGAAAACTGATAATAATAATAATAATAATAATATTTATTTATTTAAACACGATAGAATTTAAGCGTTTCTGCTTGTTGGATCGTGTATCTAACCTATATATTCTAAGGAGTTATGATGAAGCAAAATTTCAAATGTTGAAATATATACATTATAAGACCAAACCGGGTCCAGTTGCGAAAAATGCAACATCAAGGACATGATATAATAAGTGATATAACAGTACAGTAGACGTCAGATAGTAATATGTATAGGATAATATATGTAATTTGATATTCCTTCATTTGAAGTAGTATATGTAATTTGATATTTATTCATTTTTAGGGTTAGACACCATGACTAGGGCTAAACATCTTGTTGTGTCTTGCCTCTGATACAAAATAAATAAATAATTATTACACAACCTTAAATAACTCAAGAACGAGATAAAAAATGCAAGAACTGCAATAATAAATATGATTTCACTCGTGTGTTTTACTCAATACAATGGTTTTTGTCAAAATACTATGCTGGCCTTATCCTAAGATTACGATTCCCACCTGGTCAATCGATAGCTTATGAAATAAATATTACACAACCTTGAATAAACTCAAGAACGAGATAAATAATGCAAGAACTGTAAAAAGACATTCTTTAAGGTTTCAGGAGTTCTTTCAAATAAATCAATAAAAAGTCATCTCAATTTTCGTTTCATATAATACCCTATAGCACTGAAGATGGCAGTGAAGGGAAACAGTACAAAAGCTAAGCAAATAACAATATTTTTAAAAAATTAATAATTGGGACTGTCCACAGTTGTCTCTCATTATTAATACAACTCCATGCAAAGTTTTAAATAACAATTCTAAGCCTTGTCAATATTTAAGAAATATTTAATACAATCAAAACGACGGAAGAGTTGGATTGTTTATTTTGACTAGCACTTTCCCCCTCGATTAGTTCTCGACTAGACAAAATTAAAAATTGACAAGTACAAGAGCAGAATCCGTAAAACTCTATATAAAGGCCTTTACTAATTTATTTTTTATGCACAGTTTCCCTTTAAGGGATATGTAGTACATACCCGTGAAAAAAACATCAAAAATTGAACAACATATTTGTTCTATTTATATCTTTGGAAATAACCATAACTGTTGCGAAAGCGGCAATACATTTTATGAAAGCCCAATAAACTTTTAGCATGAATTATCAAAAATTAGTTTGAAAAACATAAATTTGGTTTGAAAACTTTCATTTTGAAAGAAAAGCCCATCTTGCACGCCCGCGTAGCGTCATGAAATTCAAAATACCACCAATCGCAGAGTTTTTTTTTATGAAATCAAATCAAACTTGCAGTGTGCCTGGCGCTTGTCGATTTTCAATTCTTAATCTTGCATTACCGTGTGCCGTGTTTTTTTATTCACGACTTCATCAGCCTTGTACGACCTATTTTGACTGGGCCAGACAGGAAATATTTGATCCTATTTTTCCTAATTAACCTAGTACTTATGAAACCTACCATTTAACATAACCCAACGGAATTGCTGTCTTTCTCTTTGACAAACTAAAAGTTTATCTTCATCCAGGCGATCTTTTATCAAAACAAATGCTCCTCTTTTTATTTGGTTACATACTCCTGGGTCGTAACTGGCTTTACCCTATCATTTAAAAAGTTATAGAAGATTAAGGGTCACTATAATTACACAACTTATTATATGCATGACAAAATTACTGTTTTCTGATTCGTCAAAATTACTGTTTGGCGAGTGCAATTAAGGATTTACACAACGAGTGATATCTGAAAATTGTGCCAAATTTGTAGGAGCCGTTAGACGAGAACAATTTGGACAATTTACAAATATCACGAGTAGTATAAATCCTAAATTGCATGAGAAAAATCATGTGATTATTTGTTTTTTATATTACGACAAAACTACGTCCATTAACCCTTCCCTTTTCGTTTAACAAATTTTGCGTGAGGCTGGTTGTATTTGGGTTGACTGCTTCTCCAGTGTTCGGATGTATTCTTTTGCTGGACAACCAACCAGTTGCTAAGGATAGATTATTTAACGTCAATATACTTCACGAGCGGATAATAAATTCAAAGTATAACAGAAATATTTTATTTGCAAAATATTTTGGCAAACTTCTTTCGTCTGGTGACGTAATTTGATGACGTTACATGACGTATCGAAAACTCGCCCTCGTTTTCCATGAGCGATAGTGGAGCACTGATCTGGAAAGAAGACTGGATCGAGTAACCTATTGTTCACTGACGGCAGAAAATGAAATCCGCGAAATTTGACAGGCACCATTACTAAGGACCAAAGTCGCAGTAAATATGTAAGCAGGTCATGAATCGTTTAGCCCAGTAATTTAAAAATATCTACTGCTCCTCTATATTGTAAATTATTTTATTTTGTTGATTGGTAAGAGCACATAATTCAACAAAAAGCCTTATAGGATCTTCAGTTGGTCCCTTAGTAATGGTGGTCTGCTGGCTTCATTTACAAACAGTAATTGCTCGATCCAGTCTTCTTTCGAGATCAGTGTAGTTTAATTCGTCCTCGTTATCATGTATTATTATGCAAATAGAAAACTCAGGCTCGTTGTGTAATTGTTAATTAGATTCAACGCATGAAAATTTCGATGTTTAAAACGTGCATTACTAAACAGATATTTCATCACAAATTGGCTTTGTTATACTTAATGCATAAATTCGACACTATACCCGCGTAGCAACCAGCAAGATGTTGAGAAAAAACATTGGCGCCCACAAGCTGAAGATATATAGATTAAACTCGAGTAGTATCTATAGTGAAACTGCTCCCCGAAAATTGGTGGTAAGCAATTAATGTTTACGTACGCTGTGATTTAGTAATGGAATTTAGTGGGCAAGCATTATAGATAGAAAGTTACAAGGCAGATTGCCGCGTACGAGGGACGTTCAATCCCATAAATCATGAGTGTTCATTCCGTAACTGTTTTAAATAATGTAAACATATTGTTTGATTCTTGTTATGAAATTCAAATAGCTGCAAAATTTGTCTTGACTTTAGTGAATTCGTTGGTATTCCCTAAATAGAGTCCACTGCTGAGACTTGTGACCAGCTCCGTGTGTGCCATATGATTGACCAAAGCTAGCAACCTTATGTGGCGTTTGCGAGACATCACCTACACCTTTCTTATTACTGTAATTCGAAAGAAGTACGGGTTTAAATTCGTCATCATCAACTAGATTACTGTCATGTTTACGTATTCAATTTTACCATGAACAATGTCCTAAATATCCTGCATTAAATTTAACTCCCTTGTAACAAATCGTTTAAAGCGAAATAAATGATTTTACTATTTCTTAACTGAACTCCTTCGATACGTTAAATATTCTCGTCTTATGGATACCTATATATGCCAAGCTAATGCATTGAGTTCAAAAAAATATATATATATAATGCCTGGTTAGGTTCTTACCCCCTTATTTCTTACAATTCTTGTGGAAACAGTTGAAACCAAAGCGCCAGCTAAACCAACAACTAACCAAGCATTCAAAGTTAACGGCATATTAAAATGGATAACGAAAGGTATAATCAAAGTTCTGAAGGTGACGATCAAATGTTCTTCTTACGAGGTCTGTGTGATAATAACTCTCTGTGTAACTCTCATGCGTCTAAATTATGACAATTGTTCAGTAGTGTTCAGAATGCATGGCATGTTTTATTCCAAATAATACATGTTAAAACATGTTAAAGAACTGAATTTTTCATACAGTCAATTATTATGCATGTACTGTTACTTTATGTATTATGTTTATGACACTGTGCAGCCATGGAAATTGAACGATTGGCGGGGAGCTTGCATCTGGATATTTGTGGCTTGGTTTTCAATGCGAAGCTGGGCATCAGAGTTAGCCTGATCAGTTGTTTCAAGTGCCGAAGACGTTGCGGGTGATGATTGCATAAGGTCTGGCTTGCTGTAAGTAGAGCTGCAGCGACTAGACTGAATGGAAGACTATACGTCCATTAACCCTTCCCGTTTAACAAATTTTGCGTGAGGCTGGTCGTATTTGGATTGACTGCTTCTCCTATTAACGGTGTTAGGATGTATTCTTTTGCTGGACACCAACCAGTTGCTAAGGATAGATAATTTAAAGCCAATATACTTCACGAGCGGATAATAAATTCAAAGTATAACAGAAATATTTTATTTGTAAAATATTTTGGCAAACTTCTTTCGTCTGGTGATGTAATTTGACGACGTTACATGACGTATCGACAACTCGCCCTCGTTTTCTATGAGCAATAGTGAAACATTACTGATCTCGAAAGAAGACTGGATCGAGGAACCTATTGTTCACCGAAGGCAGAAAATGAAATTCGCTAAATCTGACAGGCACAACTAAGGGACTAAAGTCGCAGTAAATATGTAGGCAGGTCATGAATCGTTTAGCCCAGTAATTTGAAAAATATCTACTGCTCCTCTATATTGTAAATTATTTTATTTTGTTGATTGGTAAGAGCACATAATCCAAGAAAAAGCCTCATAGGATCTTCAGTTGGTCCCTTAGTAATGGTGGTCTGCTGGCTTCATTTACAAACAGTAATTGCTCGATCCAGTCTTCTTTCGAGATCAGTGTAGTTTAATTCGTCCTCGTTATCATGTATTATTATGCAAATAGAAAACTCAGGCTCGTTGCGTAATTGTTAATTAGATTCAACGCATGAAAATTTCGATGTTTAAAACGTGTATTACTAAACAGATATTTCATCACAAATTGGCTTTGTTATACCTAATGCATAAATTCGACACTATACCCGCGTAGCAACCAGCAAGATGTTGAGAAATTGCATTGGTGCGCACAAGCTGAAGATATATAGATTAAACTCGAGTGGTATCTACTGTATTGTGAAACTGCTCCCCGCAAATTAGTGGTAAGCAATTAATGTTTACGTTTAATGATTGTGTTGTTGATAATTTACGCATATTATAGATGTAATTAACGCTGTGATTTAGTAATGGACATTATATATAGAAAGTTACAAGGCAGATTGCCGCGTACGAGGGACGTTCAATCCCATAAATCATGAGTGTTCATTCCGTAACTGTTTTAGATAATGTAAACATATTGTTTGATTCTTGTCATGAAATTCAAATAGCTGCAAAATGTGACTGTCTTGACTTTAGTGAATTCGTTGGTATTCCCTAAATAGAGTCCACTGCTGAGATTTGTGACCAGGTCCGTGTGTGCCATATGATTGAGCAAAGCTAGCAACCTTATGTGGCGTTTGCGAAACATCACTGCACCTTTCTTATTACTGTAATTCGAAAGAAGTACGGGTTTAAAATCGCCATCATCAACTAGAGTTACTGTCACGTTTATACGTCTTCAATTTTACCATGAACAATGTCCTAAATATCCTGCATTAAATTTAACTCCCTTGTAACAAATCGTTTAAAGCGAAATAAATGATTTTACTATTTCTTATATAACTGAACTCCTTCGATACGTTAAATATTCTCGTCTTATGGATACCTATATATGCCAAGCTAATGCATTGAGTTAAAAATATATATATATATATATAATGCCAGGTTAGGTTCTTACCCCCTTATTTCTTACAATTCTTGTGGAAACAGTTGAAACCAAAGCGCCAGCTAAACCAACAACTAACCAAGCATTCAAAGTTAACGGCATATTAAAATGGATAACCAAAGGTATAATCAAAGTTCTGAAGGTGACGATCAAATGTTCTTCTCACGAGGTCTGCGTGATAATAACTCTCTGTGTAACTCTCATGCGTCTAAATTATGACAATTGTTCAGTAGTGTTAAGAATGCATTGCATGTTTTATTCCAAATAATACATGTTAAAACATGTTAAAGAACAGAATTTTTCATAAAGTCAATTGTTACGCATGTACTGTGACTTTATGTATTATGTTTAGGCTTGGTTTATATACGTCGATCAATTGTCGCATTTAATGCAATATTAACTTCGTGGATTATTTGACGTTAATGAGACTTCGTTTCAGACGACGAATTGTATTTAGACAAAATAACAAATATTCTGGTTTTCAAGAAGACTTAGTCTGCGAAAGCAGACTCTGTCCTGTGAGGACAGAGGCTGCTTTCGCAGACTAAAGAAGACTATGCAGCTATATTAAATCAATTTAGTGGGATTAGTAATTTATGCACTTTATAATTCCATGCGACGTTACGGCGGCGTCTAAAACAAACACGCATTTCAGATATTGTATCGGTCTGATCATGACGGACACGACAAATTTAACTCCCTGCACCAAACTAATTGCTTTACACGTCGTCTAAACATGGTATTTCATTGATTGAACTGCTTCTAACCCAAAATACGACATTACTGATATAGATTATATGTACATGAAATGAATATTTAAATGCCAAATTATTCTATATTATTTCAATCTTGCGTTCATGTTCAATAGCAGATTTGTTTCTCCGAAAAGCAACAACTAAAGTTGATATACTGTATATCTGATTGTTTGAAACGTCAATGTAGTCACGACTCATTTAGATCAAGTCTAAAGCTGAATAATTCCGTTTATTTTTACACTTTAAATTCTTTAAAATCTTGCTTCGCATGGGGTGGAGTTGTTGATCAAAGTTAATAACAGTAATATATTTATATGCATGCAATGATGGAAAATAATAGTCAGGATAGAAATGAGAAGGTTTTCACGAAGGATGTAATATTATTTCGTTTGGAACTACTGCACCTAAGTTATAAACGCGTAGTTTACTATAATCTAGCCCAACAAAGAACGAAGGCCTAACTATTTACAAAGTATCATCAATTGTTATTAGTTTAGTTTAGTTTATTAGTTTCGCCATAATATAAAAATACAAATACTTTACTTAACATATTGACAACATAAATGGCTGGGTGACCGCAACAGCACGCCGTTTCTCTCTCTCACCATGGATAATTAAAAAACTGGACAGGAGTCAAATGATCACATGGGGTAATGATGATACAATTATATGAAGCGTTGTCTAATTCTAAAAGGTATTTGTAAATTTTAATTTTAAAACATTGAATAACTCAAATTTTCCTTGAGTTGATTTTGCGAGAGAGTTCCAGTCTTTTGCTGCGGCAAAGAACTGTTTCACGACCAGAGAATTATTTCATTTGTGCATATTATCTTCAATTAAGGTTTGATCTCGCAGCGTTATATTTCTTAACTCATTTCTATAAAATTAAAATAATCCCTAAATTTGGGTGGACAATCAACGTTATTAACAATTAACGAGAACTCAAATTTCCTTTAGTTGATTTCGGGAGAGAGTTCCAGTCTTTGGTTGCGGCGATCCTAAACATAGCATGGCTAGAAAACTGTTTAATTTGTGGATTTCTGCAATTAAATATTAATTTTTACAATAATCCCTAAATTTGGGTGGACAATCAACGTTATTTACAAACTTAAAATCCAATAACAATCTTAAAAAGCGATGTCGACCATGTAGTGTCAGGATGTTGCCCTTTTAATCAAGCTAAGCCAGAGGGTAATGTTTATAATATAAGCTCGACTATTAGTTTATCACTCAACTTGCAGTGAACGGAGACCCCAAACTGGAAAATCTAATTACTATAGGGCTCCAAAGACCAACGATTTAACATCGTTATCCGAGAAGCTCATGTGTATATGTTGACCTTCACCTTTGCCCTTTCTGTAGTATATGTACTCAACGACATGCAAGTGACAAGTGACTTTATTGAGTGCGTCACTAGCATTATATCTTATTATAATGCTGCATATATAATTAACATGAATTCTATATAATTAACATTAACTCAAATGTTACATCTCCCTTCTAAAACTTAAGGAAGTTGTTCTATTAGTTCAGGACAGTTTGTTTATATTTCACAGTCAATGTATCTGTTTGGTTGGGTTCTCACTCTTGATGATCTTCGAGGTGGATTTGGTTGAGGGTTGGTTGATGTTTGGATTGGTTGTCTGGATTGAATGTCATCTTCTGTGAGATTGGTTATCTTGGGTGGTCGTTCATTTGTTTTCAGTAGATCTCTCCTGTTCCGGCGGTAAGTCTGACCATCTTGTGTTGTGACAACATACGAACGTGGAGTTGCTGCTTTTGCTGTGACTACGGCTGGTATCCATTGTTTTCCTTGGCGTATTCGGACACCTTCTTGCAGCTTTAATGGAGGGAGTGTTCGTGCTCCTCTATCATAATAGTGCTTCTGCTTTTCTTTGTTCTTTTGTAGTTGATGGTTGACTTTGGTGGCAACTTTTGGCTTCAGTAACTCTGGTGGTGTGGGAATCTTCGTTCGGGCGATTCTACTCATTAACAGCTGTGTTGGTGTGTAGCTCATGCCAGTTACTGGTGTGTTTCTGTATTCTAGAAGACCTATGTAGGGATCAGTGGCTTTCTTGAGGATTTTCTTGACAGTCTGTACTGCCTTCTCGCTCATACCATTGGCTTGGGCATATGTTGGACTTGTTGTTGTGACTTTGAATCCCCAGTCATTGGAAAACTTGTGGAATTCTGTGCTATTGTATGGCATGTTGTCTGCAACAAGCTCTTCTGGGATGCCATGACGAGCAAGGATGGGTTTCAAGTGATTGATCACAGAGTTGGCTGTCTTCTGATTCATCTGGCAGGTTTCAATGTATTTCGAGTAGTAGTCTACTACAACAAGGTAGTTCTTTCCTTTGTATTCCAGGATGTCAGATCCTAGTTTCTGCCAGGGTCTTGTAGGGATGGGGTGAGGTTCCATAGGTTCCTTGTGGTTTTGGGATCTGTGTGTGAGACAAACATTGCACTTGCTGATGAGGCTTTCTATGTCGGTTGACATTCCAGGCCAGTAGATGACGGATCGTGCGCGGGTGAATCTCGTGGATTATGTTCAGCATTTCTTTCCTCATAGAAGTTGGGATGATCAATTTGTGACCTTTAAAGAGCAGTCCTTTTGCTTCACTCAGTTCATCTTTGTATTGCCAATATTGTGCAATTTGTCTTGGAATATGGTTTTTGTTGTTTGGCCAACCAGATTTGATGGTCTTGGCAAGTAGTTGCAGGGATTCATCAGCAGCTATTGCTGTCTTTAACTGAAGCAGTTTTTGATCTGATATTGGCAGGTTGCTTACAAGGCTGTGTATCATGATCTCACTGTCTTCGTGGAGCTCAGATTCTTCACTGTCTTCATGGAGGAATGCTCTTGATAGTGTGTCAGCAATGTAGAGGTATTTGCCTGGCACATATCGGACTGAAAGTTGGTATTTCTGGAGGCGAATTAGTAGGCGTTGTATTCTAGGCGGTGCTTGGGAGAGTGGTCTCTTCATTATTGGCTCCAGTGGCTTGTGCTCACTTTGAACATCTATTTCTTTGCCATAGGTATAACAGTGGAATCTTTCACATCCAAACACTATCGCTAGTAATTCCTTTTCTATTTGCGCATAGTGTTCTTCAGCTTGGCTGAGGGATCGTGATGCGTAGGCTACAGGATGTCCTTCCTGTAATAAGCATGCTCCCAACCCGTGTTGAGATGCATCCACTTGTAGTGTGGTGGGTTTATCGACATCATAAAAGCATAGGACTGGTTTGCTTGTTAGTATTTTCTTGATTCTCTCTAGGCTCTTATTGTGCTCATCATACCATACCCACTGTGCATCCTTCTTTAGTAGAGCTCTTAGTGGTGCTGTGCAGTGGCTTGGTGGCCGGGGGGGCCGGGGGGCCATGGCCCCCCCAGCGATGGTTTCAAGAGGGGCGCCGACACGGACGGTGGGCGCCAAAATTACCAAGAAGGGCCTGGATTAGTGTGTAAAATTTAAATTAAAGCGTTCATTTTCTGCACTCAAGAGGGTGAAGACTCGAATTCGTTCGTCCATGGTTCAGGAGAGACTTGAATCGTTGCTTTCAATGACAATCGAGCGTAAAATTTTGCTCAAATGCGATAAAGACCGTCTCATCAACTTGTACGCAAAGCTTTCTCCCGAACTGTCAAAAGCTCTACTTTGACTAATTGACTTGCATTCGGTTAATCGGTTGTCTTTTAAAACTGTTAAGTTAGTGTTATATTATGCTCAACGTGCATAAACTTTAGCCTATAGGCTATAGTATATTCTGACTATACGTTATTGACATTTGACCAGGAACAAAATTATTTTCTAACAGTCTCTCTTCAGTCTCTTCGTTCTTGTAAAACCCTATAAATTTCTAAACAAATTGTAAATCTTGATACAAAAAATGTTGTTTTCTAACCATGGGAATTCTGTAAAATCTTTCCCCAGAACGCAGGAAATGGCATTTCAGAGACTCTAGATTTCAAAAATTTCGGGGGTGCATGCCCCCGAACCCCCCTAGAAAGCGGACAACTCACGCCTTCTGCGCTCGCTTCTCGCGCCTTCGGCGCTCGCTTATGTCAGATTTGCAACTGCATTTGGCATCTCTGGGGGCGCCAATTTAGCACTGGCCAGTGGCCCCCCTTGAAATATTCGAGCCACCACGCCACTGGTGCTGTGATCTCCGACATGTTGGGAATGAAGGATGATAGATAATTGACCATGCCCAGTAGACGTTGGAGGTCTTGCTTGCTTTCTGGAAGTGGCATGTTTTCAATGGCTATTACTTTGCTTTCATCAGGTTTAAATCCATCAGCACCAACAATACCACCAAGGTATTTTACCTCTTTTACTCTGAGTTGGACTTTGTCCTTGTTAAACTTTATGTTGCTGTCTCTGGCACGGTCAAGGACTTTCTTCAATATGACATCGTGTTCTTCATTGTCTTTCCCAGCAATGGTGATGTCATCATGTACAGCCAATACGCCTTCGATGTTGCCAAAATGTTCTTCGACCATCTTCTGTGCAATGTCGGAAGCGGAGCAAATACCAAATGGCATTCTGTTAAATGTGTACCTTCCGAAAGGCGTGTTGAAGGTGCACAGCTCTGTTGATTCATCGTCAAGCTTCTTATGCCAATAACAGTTTGTCATGTCGATTACTGTGAAGATTTTCTTGCCCCTCAGCTCGCTGGATATGGTCTCTACCGATGGGGGCTTGAAGTATTCTCTTTTGATAGCTTTGTTTAGATCCTTTGGATCTAGGCAAAGTCGTAAGGACCCATCTTTTTTTTCGACGATAACAAGGCTGTTGACCCAGTCGGACGGTTTGTCCGATTTGCTGATGACTCCTTCTTTTTCCATTTTTGCAAGTGTTTTTTTTAGTTTCGGAATAAGGCTAAGTGGTACTTTCCTTGGTGGGTGGATTTTTGGTTGTGCATCTTGTTTGAGTTCAATGTGATATTCTCCAGCGACCAGTCCTAGTCCTGTGAAGACATCATTGTATTCTTCAAGGAGGTGATCAGCTTGTTGGCTTTTCTCAAGCTCGTTGATGGTAATTAATTTTAGCTCTTGGCAGGATTTTAATCCTAGAAGTGGTTTGGCATGTTTGAGGGATGCTACGTAGAAATCGGTGTGAACTTGTTTCGACGAGCTAGAAATTTTCATGCGACACCGTCCTTTGATGGGGACTTTTCCTCCACCGTAGGCTGTTATTTTCGTTTTCGTAGCGACGAGTTTACCTTTGTTTTGCATATTGTTGTACATGTGTTCCGGTATTATGTTGCATTGCGCACCAGTGTCCAACTTGAAGGAGATTGATTCACCGTTCAATTCCAGATTTTTTACGATTTCGCTGTTATTTGACGTGATCGTGTTGATTGCACTTATAAACAGTTCGTTGGCGCTCAACTCGTCTTCGGATTCTGTTTCCGGTTCGATGGCGTTGACTTGTCTGTGACCTTTGCCTTTGGGTTTGTTGAACTTGGCGTCTTTGGTGAAACACATTTTTGCGAAGTGGTTGACTCCGTTGCACTTGTGACAGGTCTGTCCATACGCGGGACATTTATCGTTGTTGTGTTTCTTTCCACATCGGCGGCACGATTCTTGTGGTCTTGTGTGGCTGTGTTGTCCTTTTCTCAGCGCGTCGGCTTGAGCGTTGACATTGTTGTTTTTGGCGTCATTCTGATTCAAGTTGCGAAGTTGAATTTTGCTTGATTCGGCGGCACGCACGGCAGTGATAGCGTCTTGTAGGTTAAGATCGGCGTTTCGCAGGAGTCGTTCACGAACAGTGTCCGAGTCGATGCCACAGATTATTCGGTCGCGAATAAGCGTGTCTTGTAGGGTGCCAAATTCGCATGTTTTCGCTTTAGTGCGTAGATCAACAACAAACGCGTCGAATGGTCTGCCGTCTTGTTTACATGTATTAACTCTTTCCCTACGGGCGCAGTTAAAATGGGTCACTGAAGACCCGCAAAGTCGTCAATCGAAAAACACGGCACACGGTAACGCAAGATTAAAAATTGAAATTCGACAAGCGCCAGGAACATGAAATCCACGCACACGCCAAGTTTGATTTGATTTCATAAACAACTCTGCGATTGGTGGCATTTTGAGTTTTCAAGATGCTATGCGGGCGTGCAAGATGGCCTTTTCTGGAAAAATGTAAATTTTTCAACCTGATTTATGATAATTAATGCTAATTTATATTAACATAATGTGTTTTGTTCGGGAAATTTAAAAGAACAAGTAAAAGCCGGTTTATTGGGCTTCCAGAAAATGTATAGCTTTCGCAACAGTTATGGTTATTTCAAGAGATATCAATAGAACAACGTGGTCGTTCAATTTTTGATGTTTTTCAGCCGTAGGGAAAGAGTTAAAGACGTACCTTTCGTAAGTAGTATTCTTTTTAGGTGAACAATAAGCTTCGAATTTTGCTATTAGCGGAGAAATCTTGCCATTTTCATTTTCAGTGAAAGTGAAAGTGTCGTACACTTCGAGAGCTTCGTCGCCAATGATGTGTTGAAAGATAGCACACTGTGTGGCTTCGTCTTTCTTCTCCGCGCCGCTTGCTTTGGCGTAGAGTTTCCATTTTTGCTGCCATCGTCGCCAGTTATCTGATATATTCCCCTCGAGCTTCAGCGGTCCTATCGGTTTGAGGTTCTGCATTCTGACACCATGTAGTATATGTACTCAATGACATGCAAGTGACAAGTGACTTTATTGAGTGCGTCACTAGCATTATATCTTATTATAATGCTGCATATATAATTAACATGAATTCTATATAATTAACATTAACTCAAATGTTACACTTTCAATATTACACAGAAACAGAATTATCATAAAAGCATGTTTCAACGCTAGTTAACCTGTTTTCTTGTTAATAAATATTCAATCTGCTCTATTTTAGTTCGATTAAAGGGAAATGGGAGACTAATGTTTGCGTTAAAAGCTTGAGTAGCAAACAGTTTACTCCCATGATAAAATAACCAAGCTGCAAGTCACATTTAATATATTCTAATAAGATATACAGACATATCGAGACTGCTGAATTAGCAGTACGTAAGTCGCACGTACGAACTAGTACACAACGTAGCCTTCGTTCTGCCATCTGAGTTCTGGTAGCTCAATAGTTAGAGCGTCTAACTGGAGATCATGAAGGTTGCGGGTTCGATTCCCGTCTGTGGCTCAGAAATATTTTCTGAGTTTGCGTTAAAAGCTTGAGTAGCAAACAGTTTACAATGATATAAAAGATCCTCAATGTATGTAATTCCTATTTCCTTCAATGTTAGATGTATACATCAAAAGATCCTTGAGGAATGTAACTCTTACTATTAGAAACGTTCACTCTATTATTAAAACGTTAATTAATTAAAAAGCAACAGTTAACTTGCACTAATTGCGTCTTATCCTCGAGTGAATTATTTAGTTGTGGCTAACAATTATTCTACATCTACATCTACATTTATTTAGTCGGTAAAGTCGTTAGACATCACACCAACTATAAACTAATGTGTAAAATACATAAGTAGCATAAATACCCTAATTAAGATAAATAAAACTAAAATCTAAAAATATTTACATGTATTAAAAAAGTTCGTTTAATTTTGTTTTAAATTTTAAAAGGGAATCTGAACATACAACTTCCGAAGGGAGTGAGTTCCATTCTTTGATTGTCCATGGGAAAAAAGAAAATTTAAAAACGTCTTTCTTAGTTCACTGGACCCCATATTTATAAAGGTGCAGGCTACCACGTGATCTTGTCTCAACGTTTAACTGCAAAAATTCGTCTGTTGAGACGTCGATGAGATTATGGGAAAACTTGTATAGTAATGCCAACCTGGATTTCTTTCTTCTGATTTCTAGAGATTCCCATTCCAAATCTTTGATCATATTGGTAACACTTGCTGTTGGACTGTAATATTTGGAACAAAAGCGCACTGCCTTTCTTTGTACTCTTTCTATATGTAGCTATATCCTTCTTATAGTGAGGGTCCCATGTTGTAACTTGCGTATTCCAGTTTTGGACGTACCAGGGATGGATAGGCTATCTCTCTCGCTTATTGAGGACAATTCCACAAATTTCGTCTCACCATACCCAACACTTTTGATGCTTTGCCTGAAATTGACGAAATGCGATGATTCCATTTCAGTTTATTGTATACAGTAATGCCCAAGTATTACATATCTTCAAGTTGTTCCAGTTCCATTCCACAAAACATGTATTTCTTCTGGGGTGGATCCCTCTTATTTGAAATACATATAATTTTGCATTTCGAGCGATTGAATTCCATCTGACATTGATTTTGCCACTGTTCTAGTTTGAGAAGATCATCTTGAATGTGGTCACATTGTGAGTCACTTGCTATGACACCATATATAATAATGTATCATCTGCAAAAAGTTTCACGGTAGACTGTAAATTATCAGGGAAGTCATTTATGTATAATAAAAACAGTAAATGTCCTAGCACCGTTCCTTGAGGGACCCCAGATGTCACAGGTGAGGAGCTGGATACCTTTCATTCGCAGACAACGGACTGAAATCGTTATCAAAACAATTTTATCCAATTATAGCTATATTATTACCAAAAATACATGGAATAATTTCCCAATTCTGACTACACGCGTAAAAACGCACAAGTTGTTGCAAGTTGTTAACAGACGTGAACAAGTTGTTCTCGACAGACGTGAACAATGTTGTGCTGCACCCTGTGAACAAGTTGTCAACAACTTGTTCACGTCTGTTCGAACACGCATGTTCACGCATGATGAACCAACAGACGTGAACAAGTTGTTTCAACACGATGTTACATGCATGATATAACAGCATTGTTCCAGCATGATAAATTAACATTTGTGAACAAGTTGTTGAAATAACATGTTACAAGATGATATCGATCGGATAAATTCTATTTTTTTGTGCACCCCCCGGTTTTCTCGCTTATTAATTTTGTTATAAAATTATCACACAAACACATCCATGAATGTTTAAAAACGTTTATTGAAGTGACAATTTGAATACAAAGTCTCCCGTATCCTTCTTTACACTGCTACGTACACTACAGCCAGTTTATCCCGGTTCTTTAGCGGCGCTTTATTCTCTATTTTCATTGATATCATTGAAGTCCCACAACTACAGTCTATACAAAAATAATTTAAGAAAAAAAACAAAGATTTAGGTTAATAACGTTCTGCTTTTCTTTTTGTGACAGTCCAACTTTACTATAAACAAAAATTCTTTCACTTTTGCCTAAAAAGCCAGGAAACGAAAACAAAACAAAATATATTAAAGTTTTGAAACACTTAACACAAACGTCTACCTGCAAGTTAAATGACTTAAATATAACAACAAAATCGATACCGCTCTTTAGTGAACATTTTTCAAGGCTTATTACATGTCTTACCTTTTTTGTATATAAATATGAAAGCTGATACTCCAGTACTTTCTAAAAAAAAACAAAGAATGATAAACTATATTTGCAAGAAGAACATCTCATGATTATTCCAAAGTCAAAGCTTTTTTTTTGTTTTCATTTGCAGTTGTAACTTAAGTTATATCGTCTAAAAATTGACTGTTTCAACTGACAGTATTGGACCGAGTGTGAACAAATAAACTTACCTAAATGTTTTTCTTTTTCGTGGGTTTTAAGCTGGGAACAAAATGAGAGAGGAGGGACATGTATATATTAATGATAGCGTATGGCAATGCCAAACAGCCGATATATAAACATTGAAGAAGCATTAATAAGTTATATAATAATTTATTATTCTTACCTCTTTGAGCTAGATATAGTGTATGTCAGTCTACTCTAATCCTCACAATGTTTTACCGAGTGGTTTGTTCATACAGAAGACTCGTTCCTCAGACCATTGGCAATGCAGCAAAGGGAAAATCAACCGAGGGAAAAACCAGTGGGAAAAGCCATCGTTTCAATGATGCCAACTGTTGTTCCGACTTCCGTCGACTCTGGAGCAAAGTTCAAATGAAGTATGCTCACATGAGATACGCGTGACCGTACACGTGACCGTACACATGAACTTCACGTGACGGGTCATAGTGTCCTCGCGTGTTGTTCACGAACAGTGACAATACTGTAACAAGTTGTTGAACGAACAACTTGTTCACGCCTGTTGTAACAACGAAAAACAACTTGTTGATTCGACAATGTTGTTCATGCATGATGCAACATGTTGTTACAGCATGATGAAATAACAACAATGAACAACATGTTACAACAATGGTGAACATGGTTGTTGTAACAATACGTTTCTCGCTTGTTCCAACATGCATTGTTGTTTCAACAAGCTGTAACAATATGTTGAAACAATGACGACAATGTTGTTCATGTTCACGTATGTTAACAAGTTGTTACAGCATTGTTCAGGCAACAATGCTGTAACAACTTGTGAGATTTTTACGTGTGTAGCTGAGAGCAGTCCAGTCTGAAGTAAAAACAGTTCAGAAAAAAGCAAATATAATGCACATTTTCAAAAATCATTTTGCTTACAAAAAAATTAAAAATACTTGCTTAAATTTTTCATGTATCATTTAACAATTAGTATAACTTCTGAGCAGGAACAAGTTCTGATTGTGGATAACTGGCATGCAGTAACTCTGAGACTAATTGTTAATTAGACAATGAGCCTAAGTTTTCTTACCGGTACAAGAGGTTTTTGCCCGCTTTTTGAGACGAGGCGGGTGGTTTTTGCACGCTTTTTGAGACGATGGAGTGTAAAGTATCTCGAACCCAGGTAGAGTTCTCTATTTAACAATTAGACAACGAGGACGAGTTGTTTATAAGCGAATGGTCAACGAAGGGGAAGTCTGAGTTGACTATTCGCTCATAGACGAGGACGAGTTGTCTAATTGTTTTAGTATATACACCCTGTACCTAGATATATTAATTTCGAGAAAATAATCCATATACACCGTGTAATTTTTAAAATAATTTAATTCAATTTTAATTTATACGCACGCGAGAACTCACGCGACATCTGCAAATGACATGTGTTTGCCTGTCAGACGCCAGTCTGTGTTAGAAGCAAACCGTTTGGTGTCAGAAGCAAACCGTTTGGTGTTTGACACTGTGCAGCCATGGAAATTGAACGATTGGGGAGCTTGTATCTAGATATTTGTGGCTGCGAAGCTGGGCATCAGAGTTAGCCTGATCAGTTGTTTCAAGTGCCGAAGACGTTGCGGGTGATGATTGCATAAGGTCTGACTTGCTGTAAGCAGAGCTGCAGCGACTAGACTGAATGGAAGGATTGCTCTCGCCCGAGACAAAGCGACTTAGAATATTCGACATGTTTTCCTTCTGCTGGAAAGAAGCCCTTGAGCGTACGACTGAATGGAGACATCAGATTTGTACCAGTGACAGCCACGGTGTGCCTAGCCTCTATGTCGTGGTCGGACAAAACTGTGACAGACGTTTTTCTAGAGAGTTTTTCTAGTGCAAACTGACGAATATCCTGTGTTATTTAACCACTCGTGAGCGGCAAGTAAAAACAGATTTATTAAAAAAATACGGTTTTTATATCGTTCCTTACCATTAAAAATCGTCATGCCATATTTTGTGGCCGTTTTAGTTTTCTCAGGGTTAGAATTTTCTCTCCAAAAATTCCTCCGAAACGTCTGCAAAACGAGAGTTTACTGCCATATTTTTTCAGGTTTCTTTTCATTTTTCCCAAACGTTAGCCATCACGAATAGAAAACGGTCGAGTAACCAATCAGAATACAGCATTTGTAATGGATAATGGTTGGGTGTATACTAGGAGAAGATAGTCGAAACTAAAGTTCAATAAATTATCAACCGAGTTCAATCAATAAATATGCCAAATTAACTTATTTGAACGATGGTTTTAGTTAGTCAATTCCAACGGTAATCAACATGTCATGTGTAAATGGCTGGGGAGAGCACGCTTTTCAGCAAATTGGCGACTCAAACAGTAATTCATCATCCATCGACATGAGATTATTTCCATCTTTTCTTAAACCTTGCTATGTTAGATGAAACTGACTTGATTCACAGATAAAATATTAGTTCTATAAATGGATCACTATGTATTTTTGCATAGGAACTAGTGTCAGAAAAAAACTTATATGCAAAATATCACAATGAGCGCACTGTACCTCTAGTTTGTCATTGAGCGTTCAGTGTTTTCACTATATTTCAACTTGTTCTTTTCTTCCTTTTTCCAATCACCAATCTAATTAGCTAGATTTTTGATCAGAAAGTTTGTAACGCAAAACAAGACGGGGTAGGGTGATTGGAGGTTGCAACCCCATTGCCCCCTCCGCCACCCCTGATCTATCGTTATACTGTCATTATCTTCATCCAATTTTCACTTTAACAGACGCATGTACGCATTACGTACCTATTTTTATGAAATCAAATCAAACTATTAGCAATTGCGCGGTATCCACTCACACCCGACGTTTGTCACCTCTGACTTGTCATTAATATTATTTGTTTTGAACGTAAATATTCGCATAAATGTTAAGACTTAATTTAATTAAAGACAGTGCTTAGCTAGCTAACCGATCAAAACACTTCCGGCGATGGATTATCGCAGAGCCTTCGTTTGCGTGGCGGAGAAGGCTCTGGGAACAAGATTGGCAACTCGCATGCTAGAGAAACAGGTTAGATGGGATGACTCATGGAATACTCGCAGTTGAGGTGACCGTGAGGAACTGGGTCTGAGTCGTCTTCTGGACGATACTTTTATTAGTATTAAGTTTAATATTAGAAAACTCATTAGGCAGGGGTTAGGGTTAGGATCTACGTTGTTTTGGGCTTAGCAGTTCCATGATGTATTTCATAATACAGGCATGTCCGATCAGGGATTATTTTAAGGAATTTTTATCACTGCACAAAGAGCTGAAAAAGGCATAAAATCTAACTTCAGTATAGCACGCTAAGCAGCGATGGAGCACTGAGTAGCTCGGTAGCTCGTCAGTAATCAACTAGTCATATAGTCATAGTACACATAAGCGGCCCTTCTGTTCCCAATTTTTAACGAGTTAATCCCTTTCGCACAGCATACATTCGCATTTTCAAAATAACAATGGTCAAACAGTAGCACACGGGCACAGAGCCACAGACGCAACGACCTGAGAGAAGCCTCAAGCATGTTATGTGGGGTTGGCTGGTAATGGCACCGTTGGGAGTGAGAACACTAGCGTTTGGTTTATTAGGGCAGTAGGGCCTGCTATAGTAGCTATACTCATGTATCTTGAAAGTAGAAATGCCAGAAATGCTTTTAGTTAGCTTCTGGTCTGTAAGGGCATAAGGCTGTTAGTTAACGGTACGCTTAACGTTATCAGAAGATAGTGGACCAGGGTCCTTTAAATTATCGTCTTATTTGTGTATTTGCTAATTTAAATTTTGATATTAAATAGTATATGTTGGAATGTAGTATGTACTGTGCCTTTGAACATAATTTCAGATGCAATCCTTTCACGAATAACACCATTCTTAAATATTAAAGAAAATGTATCACTGCACAAAATTGCGTTTATCACTGCACAAATCTCATTTATCACTGCACAAATTGGTTATCACTGCACGTTAAAATAATCCCTGTGTCCGATCGTATGATAGCAGTACAATCTCTCATTTCGTTCAACCTCGCGGATACTAGAAAAGATCGTCCAGAAGACGACTCAGACCAAGTACCTCACGGTGCCATGACTCTGTGACCTTTTCCGAAAACGGCGCGCAGTACGTCACTTCGAAAGCCAACATTGCAACCCTAACCAACCCTAATCCTAACGCTAACCTTTTTAACGGTTTAACCGAAGGTCGATCGACTGGGTTGCCATCTTCGGAAGAGGTCCCACAGAGTCATCCTTTTTCCCAAGCTAGACAAACTCAAGAAATTATAGGAGTAAAAATTCATTATTGGTTGTAAATGTTGCTTAAGCCAGTTAAGACTGTGTTGATGTTTATATATTTTTAAAACCTATAGTTCAATCTCGCTCTTTTATTTGTAATTACATATTAGTCTAATAAAACGTTACTAAATAAAAGTTACCAGCAAAGATCTGTAATGCGCGATTAGTCTTAAACCTGATCAAAACAGGCGAGTATGACTTAAAGAATTCACTAGTTAAGGTGTCTAGGGTATTTTTATATATTTATAATATTTGGCACATTCAGATAGAATTTGTTTAAGAGGTCACCATAATTATCAACATTTCCACAAGCGTACAGAGCGTACGCTGGGGGGAGGGGGTTGATGACAATGTACGCTTTTTTAAATGTCGATGATGGCTTTCATTGAATGCACAGCAGTATTTCCACTTGCACCGATTTTGGCAAGAAAATTATCCTTCAAAAAAGAAAACTGGATCGTGGTGGAAGCACTACCTCGGTCCCAGGCCCTCTTTGCTAACGGTGCTTCGTTATCACAACAATGGCGACCGACAATAGCTCACTCGACCATGAAATAATAGAAACACTACGTAAATTCTTGGTGAAGAGAGCAGACGTTGTGCATAGGGTTCAACATTTAAGAGTACGCTCTGGGAGGCAGGGGGTCGAAAAAAAGAGTACGCTCTGTACGCTTGTGAAAAAGTTGATAATTATGGATGACCCCTAAAGGAGGTCACTCCATGATCATGTTCATTTTTCTTATCATCAATAAAAGGTAAAGTATAGTTGAGATACTGACAATGTTCTAGGCTTCGAAAGTACATTACTTCAAATATTTCCCGCCATTGTGAAGAGCGATAATTAAAACAACCTGGCACTGTACTTGTGACATCAAAAAGTCCAACTTGTTTACAAATACATTATTAATGCTCTTGAACCGTATTGTTTCAAGTGAGAACATGTGTTTTAATTATAATTAAAAAAAATTAATTATAAAATACCCGTCCACTTTACTATTTGCATATATATTAAGGGGTCAGACTACGGAAAGTTCATCATATACAATTGCTTCGTTCTTTAAAAAAACCCTTTCAAATTAATAACAATCAACAAGTACACACAATATAAACCTTCGACATTATATTTAAAGAGATCAAAAGAGCAACCTGGTTTGTATTTCTGCCTTTAAATGCGGTTTCAAAAGTGGACGGGTATTCTATAATTTCTCCGCTTTTACTGTTTAATATTTTTCTTTTTTGAAGACGAATTTCAATAGAATGGGATGTACTTTTGAAGTTCAGAACACGGTCAATATTTCAACTCATGTGTTGATAATAGGGGAAAAAACATGGATTTATCTTGATGCCTTGTCCTTGTTAAAGTTGGTCAAATAAATTATTTTTAATAAAAGGTCTTAAAGTATAATGTTTAGAAATGTTAATACTTAAAGTGCCCCTAACCTCAACATTTTTTATTGTCTTATTTGGAAGAACTTTTAAAATGATAAAGTAACTTCTGTTGAAGATTTTCGTTTCTTCGCTTTCTTTTTGAGATATATCAGTTTGTTTGATATACAAATGTCTGGAATTTACGTCACACATGCGTAATGACTTATTGGAGAAATGAAAAAAACTCTTTCATTCTCGAACGAAATGCTTTAAAATCGAGAAGTTTGGTGTTGTGGGAGAAACACGTACACGTGTTATTCACACTTTAGTGTTTTTATTGGTGAACGCAAAGATATATAACATTCTCTGATAACTCATTATGCATGTGTGACGCAAATTCCGGACATTTGCATATCAAACAAACTGATATATCTCAAAAAGAAAGCGAAGTGACGAAAAACTTCAAACGAAGTTACTATATTATTTTAAAAGTTCTTCCAAATAAGACAATAACAACATTTGAGGTTAGGGCCACTTTAATAGTTTACGGTAGTCGAGAAATAACGTTTTTATTCTCGTATTTTATTCTTCGGAACGCCACCGAGTTTTCTCGGCGGCACAAAATTAAAAATAAATCGCTACTGAAGATCGAATTTTAGCCGTCGAGTAACGCCTAAAATGGCGGCGTAGCATAAAATACGAGAATGTTAAAAAAAACCGTTATTTCTCTAAAACTATTAACATTTCGAAACATTATACTTAAATTCCTTTTATTTCTAAGTAATTCATTTTTTGACGAACTTTAATAATTCATGAAGAAAAAACAAAAGAAATGGCATCCTAATTATTGTTGTAAATCCGATACAGTATCGTCTTCGAGATGGTCGCAGTATTAGGGTTAGTATTAGCTATTAGCGTTAGTGTATTTAGGTTAGTATTAGCGTTAGTATTTTGCTTTGCTGTGCTTAGCTAACACTAGCTCTACTGCTAACCCTAATACTATCCTCAATAGTTAAATACTACCTAATACTAACCATAATACTATCCTCAATAGTTAAATACTACCTAATACTAACCATAATACTATCCTCAATAGTTAAATACTACCTAATACTAACCATAATACTATCCTCAATAGTTAAATACTAACCCCAAGACTAATCCTAATACTAACCATAATACTGGTAACCATCTTGAAATTTCTTGCGGATACCAACACTACGTCAACACTCGATGATCTAACACCCACTCGGCAGCCGGGCCAGTTCCCCCAATGTAAACAGGACCTTCAGGAATATCAAAGTACACTGTATTTTGGAAATTATAAAACGAGCTTTGAATCTCAAATACGCTAGTTAATCAACCGTAGTTACTTTCAAATGTTAAAATTTATATTGCTTTTTAATTGCTGTTGAAATTTTTGTCCTATATGATAAGGTATCTGTATAATATAGAAGGGTATGTAAAGTTTTCTTTTCTCATACAAGGCATCACCACATCATTAGCTTTGACTAGAGCTTGGAAATTTGGTTGCGAAGTTCCCCAGGTAGAAGACCTCAATATTAGCCACGAGGTCGAGACTGCGAAGGGCGATGTGGATGAGACGGGGCTTTTCCACAAGAATATATGGTACTTCAGTTCGGTGTCATTGCTTAATGTTGCCAGTCGTGTACTGTGAGTGGGTGTACTGCTGAAAGGCAAGCTATGAAAGAAACAAAACAACAACATATCAATATAGTAAATTATTTGCTACTCAAACTTCAATGAAGAATGTTTCTTAGCCCCAGACAGGAATCGAACCCGCAACCTTCTGATTTCCGGTTAGATGATCTAAAGCCCGTTTTCCACTTCACCCTTTCGCTCGCCGCTAGAGAAACATTTCGCCGATGACATAATGTTTTCCAGTTTTCAATGGTCAACAATTGAAAAAAATTATGTCATTGTGTAAATATTTCGCTAGCGGCGAGACAGTCTTCCCTTTCGTAAACGGTCATTGCCATCCCGAAAGGTATGTGCCACCCTAAACAATGACCCAACCCCCTGAATCCTAAAACCCCTGAATTTTTCGCAACACTTCCACAGCTTGACACAGTTTTTCCATATATATTAGTAAAAAATTCAGGGGGGTTAGGATTCAGGGGGGTTGGGTCATTGTTTGGGATGGCAAAGGCCGTTTACGAAAGGGAAGACTGCAGCGGCGAGCAAAATGGTGAAGTGGAAATATACAGAACTTGTTGGACTACAAGACATGTTGTGATTTAAGAAATACCTAATGGGTTTCCGTGTTTGGATAACGTGATCCAAACACGCGGGATGTTGCGAGACTTGAGAAAAACGTAAAAAAACACGAGCCGATAGGCGAGTGTTTTTAGCTTTTCGAAAGTCGAGCAACATCCCAAGTGTTTGGATCACGTTATCTAAACACGGAAACCCATTATCACTAAAAGTTATTAATATAATTAGATCAACATTGCAATTCTCCCAAAAACCATCAACTACCTATCAGGGGAGGTCTAGCAAAGAGCCGAAAATAAGGTTGAGGTAAAAACATCAGGAAAACATGCTTCGAAAGATGAAAAAGATATTTCCAGATGGATTTAATAACGAAAATATGCCGGTTATATTTATGTTGGATTGCTGCAGATGTAAAGTGATGTTGTGAGTTTGCCTAGCCTTCACATTCTACAACACAGAATCTTTTTTGTGGTTTTCTGTCACTGTCGAAGTGTTGTTCGGTGATTTTTTGTTGGCTACAAGAACAAAATGAATGGTTTCTTTGTGCCATATGATGCCCGACGAGAGGTAAAATAAACATTTTACACCATTTCCTGCATGTTCTCTTGGTTATGCAAATTGCACAGCTTTAGAAAGTATATAGTAAGGGTTGCAGGCTCGAGTTTTTCTAAGTATTAAACAACTTAACACAGCTTGCACAGCAAAACCTTTACAATTTTTAACAACATATTAACAAAGTATCACAACGATAAAGTAGTGATTTCCGTAGATTCCCTATCCAACAGGCGCTGGTCTAAAGTTTCAGAGTCGTCGGTTGCCTAGTACTTAAAGTGCCTATAACATCTGTGGGGATTTAACATATTTGTAATCTATGGATTATCCTGAGATAAAATGTAATATATCTTGTCAACTGAAAATTTCATTTTTTTTTGCTGTTAAAGTTGACGGAAATGACTCAAATCGGGAATCTGTCTCCATGAAAACCAATTTGACGTCATTTCCGTCAACTTTAACAGCAAAAAAGTCTATGAAGATGACATTTTCAGCTGATAAGATATATTACAACTTTTCTCAGGAGAATCCATAGATTACAACTATGTCAAATCCCCACAGACGTCATAGGCACTTTAAGGTCTGACTCTTAATGTGGAATCCCGCCCACATAGTTTTATTCGCTTTCTTTGGTAACGGCTGGAAATTTCAAAATGGCGGATGCACTGAAATCGAATTCGTGATACTTCCTGCCTCTACGGTCTTCAGTTATTTAAATTTATTGCTGCATAGTATTATTCCATCCTGGAAGGTCTTAGGAATATGTTTGGTATTAATAAGCTGTTTATTATGTGGCCTAACTAAATAATGAGAAATTTGCAGCAGTCGAGCTAGTATGTATTTATTATAATCCCTTTCTTGTTCAGTTTTCAAAGTAAATATGAACAGATTTCACGTTTTTCAGACTTCACGGTGCTCGTACTTTGTTATTAATCCTTTATAACGTTTTCAATTTCTTGTTGTCTATTTAAATCCTCTTTGACATTTTCATTGTTTTCGTCAAATACTGAATAACAGAATTCGCTTTCTGAATGTTTTTGTCACTCAATGTTTTAACTAAACAAAAATATAATAACGAGTAAACAAGCAGCTATTGAACGAGCAGTTATTGATTTCTGATATTTGAAAAGTTTTTGGCGGACTTTTATGTCTTTGAATTCCTAGGGTATTAACGATGTTCGTAATGCTCTCGCAATTTCTGTGCAAAATAAATATCAATACTAACCTCAAACGCTTGGCCGATAGTCATTACTATTTCATCAGATACCGTCTGTAAAATAAAAAAAAATATATATATATATAAGCACCAGATGTTACGGAAATATTTACAGTGCCCCTACCTCAAAAATGTTTATTGTCTTATTGGAAGAAATTTTAAAATGATAAAGTAACTTCTTTTGAAGATTTTCGTTTCTTTTCTTTCTTTAGATATATCAGTTTGTTTGATATACAAATGTCTGGAATTTACGTCACACATGAATAATGCTTAGAGTTGACTGAGATTGCACAATGGAATGTCACACGCTAAAAAGGTACCAAGGGGTCAAGGCGTCAATGAGAACGACATACCGCGCTGTTAGCCTGGAACACGTGACAGTAATGAGCGTTAGCTTTCTGATCTTTGGCTATATACGCGAGGACAGAGCGATCTTCGAGATCCTGGGTACAATAGGATATGTTATGAATATAATGGGAGCTGATTACAATCTAAAAAGAAGAAATACAAATATTATAGAAGAAAATTAATTATGCATATTTAAAAGCATTTACAGGCATGTGCAGATATATACAAATATGTATGTATAACTCCACCATGCGACCACCCCGTCAATACGACCACCTCGTTATTGCAACCACTTTTTTCTGGCCGGAATATAAGCTAAATAGTTTGATTCTCCCCCGTTAAAGTGCCCATAACCTCAAAAATTTTTATTGTCTTGTTTGGAAGAACTTTTAAAATGATAAAGTAACTTCTTTTGAAGATTTTCGTTTCTTTGCTTTCTTTTTGAGATATATCAGTTTGTTTGATATGCAAATGTCTGGAATTTCGTCACACATTCATGACTTATTGGAGAAATGTGTATATCTCTTTCATTCTCGAACGAAATCCTTTAAAATCAAGACGTTTGGTGTTGTGGGAGAAACGCACACACGTGTTATTCACACTTTAGTGTTTTTATTTCATGAACGCAAATATATATAACATTCTCTGATAACTCATTATGCATGTGTGACGAAATTCCAGATATTTGCATATCAAACAAACTGATATATCTCAAAAAGAAAGCGAAGAAGTGAAAATCTTCAAAAGAAGTTACTTTATCATTTTAAAAGTTCTTCCAAATAAGACAATAAAAAATGTCGAGGTTAGGGGCACTTTAATACGACCATCCCCGTTAATACGACCACATTTTTTGGCCCGACAGCGGTCGTATTAACGGGGTTCCACTTTATGTACAACTATGCACAATTATGTTACAACTTAGTACAAGTATGTATGTTACTTTATATCTATCTTACTTTAAACTTCCATGATACTTTGTAATTCTAATCAATATGTAGCGCCCTCATTGATAACCGCAATTGCTTATGCACGTTGAAGAGGTTGCGCTGTTGAAATATTATTAAATTGAATTGAATATGTACATACTGCATATACATATATACAACTAAGTACGATTATGTACAAATGTGTACAAACATGTACAAAATATGACATATATATACACATATCTAGAAATATGTAGAAATATGCAAATGCATGAAATAAAATCCTTAAACTCATTAATAATTCATGATGAAAATTCGAAAGAAATTAATATTTAATCAGTATTTAGAAATAAGAGGAAGATTACAGCCAAATTTCCGCAACTTGAATCTCGATTTTCTATTGAAATATAGATTTGTTTGAGAAGCAAGTTCTAACACTCGTAATTGTTCATCCTCTGATGTCTAAACACGGACAAGCCGGTTAAAAAAACGCGGGTGCGCCTCGTATTTTCAACCGACTTGTCCGTATATAGAAATCAGAGGAAGAACGCTTACTCGTGTTAGAACTATTACGTATAAATATGTACAGATGCGTGTAAATATTTAAATTCAGATATTAATTCAAATTGTTGCTAAAATTTTCAAAATAGATTGAAACTTACTCTAGATCTGGCGTCAATAAATCTCACTCCAGTCACGGATATTGATAATATTACAGCGGGAATCTTTTGAAGTTTCTGTGTTGACATCTATAGAAAGCAATAACAACATCAATAAGAAACAAATACATCTATAAATCACATTACTCGCATTTCTAATATGGCTATGACGATATTACTGATATAGATTCTACATGAAGTGAATAGTTAAATGACAAAATGTTTTATGATTTTTTATATTCTTTACTTCAAACATTTTGCAATTAAAAATTGAATTACACGTCTTTACATCGAAACATATTTTGGAACACCATCTATTTTTAAGGAGAAATTGACTGCGTGCGGAATGAAACTTTTTTTAATCTTTCAGTTTTTGTTTTCAAAAGAGGAAAACGATCGTTTCTTAAATTGTAAACAGGCGGATGGAAACGGCTGGACGGAGAATACGTTTGAAGTATTGAGAGCGTAAATGATTGCGTCGTCGATCGCTCAAGGACACCAAACCAATCGCCGCTATATTTATATTTGAGAGCGTAAATGATTGCGTCGATCGCTCAAGGACACTAAACCAATCGTCGCTATATTTCCATTCGACTTTGTCACAGAGGTACTCAGGGATACATGTATGCCATATTGGATATGCATATTTGAGCTTTGCGTTCTATATATTTTTGTTAATGCTAATGAGTGTGACGTCTTATCGGGAATTTGGCTCTCTTTTTTGCTTTCCGTATGATGGACTGGTTGAGGAGTTGAGTGTAAAAGTTGATAAAATCTCTGTCTCCAATATAATACATTATTCAATACATCTACACGTGAACTGTTAACAATACATTGTATATGAGAAAGAAACTATTTAAAAAGTTAAACTAGTTAAAAATTAGCCAAAATCTGCACCGAATATTAAAACGTGTTCTTCCATTTATGAATCAGATAAACATAAAAAATGGTCTCAGTCTGACGACAAATCAATGGTAATGGTGCTCATCCGCGTCTGAGTGATGATCGAAACTCATTCTTTCTGCGCCGAAGATTAAACAACGTTCGCTCACCAGCTCATAGACCTCTTTCATAATGGAGGCCAATTTAAATATTCCTTCGTGTGCATCTAGATTAGCTTTTATGGCCTAGTTTGTGTGTCAGCAATAGCACTATGTCTGGGGTTGCTATTAATAGCTCAAAACTCAAAATGCGGACAAACAAGCCAAATTTGACTCACAAATGATTGCAAATGAGCTATTTCTTTTGTTATGGCCGCAAGAATTATGGGTAAATGCCGACAAACATGGCTACTGACGTCATCTCCTGAAAGTGCTATTCAAAATAATCTTTGGTTCATAATGAGGTTCAAAAGGCTAATTTATATGCGCATAAGAGAATATTTAAAAATGGTAGCCATTATGAAAGAAGTCTATATATCTATATATCACTTTACGTATCACTTTACGGTTGGTGCACTGCCGAAATAGCTGTGTGAGTAGTGTCACGCGCTTTTCGCACTCTCGGATTATCTCTGACGCAGGGCCTTCACTCTCTGACGAAGGGCCTTCGCTAGAAACGCTATTTCTGCAATACACCAACCTTTTTAGATAATTGATTTGTATTTCTACACATAAAAATATAGAAGGCTGTAAATACCAATCTTTGTAATTTGAAAAGTTCTTTCAAATAAGAGTTTCTTTCGAACTTATTTTCAGTTCAGATACGTTTAAAGTGCCCCTAACCTCAACATTTTTTATTGTCTTATTTGGAAGAACTTTTAAAATGATAAAGTAACTTCTTTTGAAGATTTTCGTTTCTTCGCTTTCTTTTTGAGATATATCAGTTTGTTTGATATGCAAATGTCTGGAATTTACGTCACACATGCATAATGAGTTATCAGAGAATGTTATATATCTTTGCGTTCATCAAATAAAAACACTAAAATGTGAATAACACGGGTGTGCGTTTCTCCCACAACACCAAACCTCTCGATTTTAAAGGATTTCGTTCGAGAATGAAGAGATACACACATTTCTCCAATAAGTCATTATGCATGTGTGACGTAAATTCCGGACATTTGCATATCAAACAAACTGATATATCTCCAAAAGAAAGTGAAGAAACGAAAATCTTCAAAAGAAGTTACTATATCATTTTAAAAGTTCTTCCAAATAAGACAATAAAAAATGTTGAGGTTAGGGCCACTTTAAAGATGCAAATATAGATTTCTATTCCGATACCAGTTGCATTCCTTTTTTCCTCCCCATTAGTGCACCTGCAGGCGTCAGTTGCATAAACCTTAACGCCTGGTATTGCTATCAACGTCTGGTGTTAGATCTATTGAAATCCTTTGTTTTAATGTCTGTCGTTGGCAGTAAGACCAGGCGTTGATGTTTAAAGTGCCTATATCACCTGTGGGATCTTTACATATTTATAGTAATTGGAACATTCTAAGAAGATTTGTAATATATCTTCTCAGGCGAAAATTTCATCTTCATGGACTTTTTTGCAGTTAAAGTTACCGGATATGACATCAAAGGAGGAATTTTTGAAGCAAGAAACAAAAGAAAACTGATTTGCAATTCCTCCTTTGATGTCATATCCGGTAACTTTAACTGCAAAAAAGTCCATGAAGATGAAATTTTTGCCTGAGAAGATATAGTACAAATCTTCTTAGAATGTTCCAATTACTATAAATATGTAAAGATCCCACAAGTGATATAGGCACTTTAAGCAACTGACTCCTGTTTACTTCACCTACCCTCATTTTTCTGCAGGCTTCTACAGTTGAAGATTCTCCAATGACGTCTTTAATAAAATGAGAGCCCAAGTACTGGAATAAAATGACGAGAATAAGACAATAAACAACTCTATTTTTCATATAGTAAATCCCATTCGCGTTTATCTGGTATAGTTCATGTTTTAGATCCATACGATAAGAGAGTAATGCAGTGTTCTTACACGAGGCTGGTCTAATCTCAGACAGGCCTGTATTTGTTCATTGTAGCTCTCTTTCATGCAACTTCAACGTAGCAGTGTGAGCCGTTGTGAGGCAAGTCGCAATGAAATACTACAGTGTGTTCAACAGCTCCTTTATTATCAACTTTTCTTTTTTATATAAACTTGTAACAGCGTGTTATTGTTGAAATGAGTATGTGAAAATGCATTTAAAATCTCATATCAATGTACATATAGACACAAGTAAGCAAGTTGGAGAAATTTCAACTCAATATCAGCGACCGTGAAAGCGGGGGGAGGATTAGTTCAACACGTTTTGCAAAAGACAATAATGACAGAACAAACATATTGTTTGCTATTGTTATCATTGTTGCTCAACCTTGTTAACAAGTTGTAACAGTATCAATGGCTGAACAATACTGTAACAACATTGTTATCATAGCTGAATAACCTTGTTGACAACAGTATTCACAGGTAGGTGTAGCACGACATTACGTAGCCTGCGTGCAGACTCCACCTGATAATGGGGTGGAGTCTGCACGCAGGCTAGACATTACGGAGTACAACCATGGTTGAACAACAATTCAACCTATGTGTTATAGCGGCTCAAACATCGCGTTGTCTCAACGAAAAAATGCTAATTTTATTATATAGAATGATATCAATTAAAGTGCTACTTAGATGAAAATTCTCAAAAATGAGTCAGAATGGCTTTCTCGGTTTCTCAACACCTCATCTCGTTCCAGAAATATTCAGTTTTTGGAACATGCAAATTAGATGCCGTATGACGACATTTTCTCACAGAGTAAATAAAATATCTCAAAGAGAAATATCTCAACAAGCAGAATGTTTTGAAACTTTGCACATGTATGTCAATGGTGAACGTGCACACCACTGTATGAAGTATATTGTTACTTGTTATATAATACTAGTTATAGTATTATTGTATATGTTACTTATAGTATATTGTTACCAAGGAGACCACTAGGAAGCACGAGTCTATTAACTAAAAAAATTAAATAATATAGATGATTTAGACCTCAGAAATACAATATCTATGTGTGTACGGATCTTTGAATTTATGCACTACAGTGAACGTTATTTAATAGAGGAGAAATAAACAATTGTTGATTTACAAGTGGAAGAGATCTGACACCAATATATATATATATATATATATATATATAAACCATCAAGAACGAAGAGATGTATATATACATATATATATATATATATATATATATATATATATATATATATATATATATATATATATATATATATATATATATATATATATATATATATATATATATAAATATATATATATATATATATATATATATATATATATATATATATATATATTATATATATATATATATATATGCTATTTGTGCGATCAGTTGATAACATGATACTAGAATATATAGGTTGTATCTGATCTACGTTTAAAAACTTTATTACAAAATGTTAAAAACTAAATTTTCGGTCGCTAACTGCGACCTTCTTCAGAGTTCTGTTGTTCAGGCAAGTTCGGATATCCTACTTATGTGACTTTCGCGTGTCCCAAAGGACCTAAGCAGCGGCAAGTACACACGCGGTAATTCAATGTGTTCATTAACTGAATTGTTTTCTCGTGTGGAATGAAATGCTTCAAGGAACATTCGCTTATGGTAATTGCTAACGCCTCTTTCCAAAATTTCAACATCTGTTGACACTACATCATGTCCTGTACTCTCTGCATGATCCTTAATTGCAGACTCGTTTCTTTTTCTGACTCCCGGTTTATGTTCTGCCCATCTCGAATTCCATGACCTTTTTGATTCCCCAATGTATGTAAATGGACACGATTTACATTTAAATTTGTAAACAATACCCTTCACTTGACTTGCTTGTGGTCTTTCTTTAGGCTTTTTAAAAACTTGTGCCAAAGTTTGATATGGCTTAAAAGCTGTTCGCACCTCAGATTTGACCAAAATACGTTTTATTCTTTCTGATACACCTTCCACGTAGGGTAAGCTTACAAAGCCCTTTGTTTCAACTTCCTCTTGTTGTCGAGCTTCGTTTCTAGGTTTGCGCACTTTATCAACAAAACACTTATCATACCCGTTTAACTTCAGATCTTGTAGGACTTTCTTCCTTTCTTCTTGTTGCAGACTTTGCGTAGAAGGGATGGTTTCAGCTCGATCCAGTAGCGTTTTTACCACGGCTCTTTTATCCTGCATTGGATTGTGTGAATCATATGCAAGGTATTTATCTGTGTGCGTGGCTTTTCTACAGGTATGTACTTTTATTCGTAGTTTTTCACCGTTAAGTTTACTTTCGATTTTAATGTCTAAGAAAGGTATACATTGAATTCCTTGATCAACTGTAGGCATCTCGATTGTGAACTGTATACATGGATTGATGGTATTCAGATGTTGGTGAAATCGCGTGACATCCTGCTCCTTGAGACATACATTCGAATCATCAACGTAGCGTTTCCACCACTTCACAGGAACCGGCGTTGTTTCCAACGCAATCTTTTCTATTCGTTGCATGACCATTTCGGCAACTACTGCACTTACCGGTGAGCCCATTGCGCAGCCAGAAATTTGATGGTAGTAATTCCCTTCGAATACAAAAAAGCTGTTATCCAGAACAAATGCTAGCAGTTGGCAAATCTGATCTTCCGTTAGGCTGGTATGGCTTTTCCAACTTTCTGTTTCATCAAGCTTCTGTCTTACGACGTCGATTGCCATTCTCACTGGAACAGATGTAAACAAAGACACCACGTCGAACGACACAATTTGGTCCTCTTGCTCCAACTTTTGACTACTAACAAAATCAACGAATTGTTTGGAATTCTTGATCGAAAATTGGTCGTCGTAGAGATGTTTTAACAACGATGCCAAAAATTTTGATAGTTGGTAAGTTGGTGATCCGATGCAGCTGTTTATAGGGGAATCAAAAAGGTCATGGAATTCGAGATGGGCAGAACATAAACCGGGAGTCAGAAAAAGAAACGAGTCTGCAATTAAGGATCATGCAGAGAGTACAGGACATGATGTAGTGTCAACAGATGTTGAAATTTTGGAAAGAGGCGTTAGCAATTACCATAAGCGAATGTTCCTTGAAGCATTTCATTCCACACGAGAAAACAATTCAGTTAATGAACACATTGAATTACCGCGTGTGTACTTGCCGCTGCTTAGGTCCTTTGGGACACGCGAAAGTCACATAAGTAGGATATCCGAACTTGCCTGAACAACAGAACTCTGAAGAAGGTCGCAGTTAGTGACCGAAAATTTAGTTTTTAACATTTTTTAATAAAGTTTTTAAACGTAGATCAGATACAACCTATATATTCATTCAACATGTAGTTTGATCGAGTGAAATGCCAAATATTACCTATAATATAACCAGAATCTTATCCCGGCATTACCACCATATATACAGAACTCGTGACTAGGCTCTCGGCAACGGCTTCCGTAGCTCAGTGGTCAGAGCACTGCACTAGCAATCGCAGAGTCGCGGGTTCAATTCCAGCCGGAAGGCCGCTAAGTTGCATTTTTCGCAACTGGTCCCGGGTTGGTCTTAAAATGTATGTATTCCAACACTCGAAATTTTCCTTCACCATAAATCCTTTCAACATGTAGTTTGATCGAGTGAAATGCCAAATATTACCTATAATATAAACAGAATCTTATCCCGGCATTACCACCATATATACAGAACTCGTGACTAGGCTCTCGGCAACGGCTTCCGTAGCTCAGTGGTCAGAGCACTGCACTAGCAATCGCAGAGTCGCGGGTTCAATTCCAGCCGGAAGGCCGCTAAGTTGCATTTTTCGCAACTGGTCCCGGGTTGGTCTTAAAATGTATGTATTCCAACACTCGAAATTTTCCTTCACCATAAATCCTTTCAACATGTAGTTTGATCGAGTGAAATGCCAAATATTACCTATAATATAACCAGAATCTTATCCCGGCATTACCACCATATATACAGAACTCGTGACTAGGCTCTCGGCAACGGCTTCCGTAGCTCAGTGGTCAGAGCACTGCACTAGCAATCGCAGAGTCGCGGGTTCAATTCCAGCCGGAAGGCCGCTAAGTTGCATTTTTCGCAACTGGTCCCGGTTTGGTCTTAAAATGTATGTATTCCAACACTCGAAATTTTCCTTCACCATAAATCCTTTCAACATATATATATATATATATATATATATATATATATATATATATATATATATATATATATATATATATATATATATATATATATATATATATATATATATATATATATATATATATATATATATATATATATATATATATATATATATATATATATATATATATATATATATATATATATATATATATATATATATATATATATATATATATATATATATATATATATATATATATCCATGGCAACAATATACTATGCACATGTTCGTGCAACTTGTCTCGCAACGACATTGTCTCGCAACCAGGTTTAACGCTAAATAAAATAAATGCAAATTGGGTGAATTTAAAAAAATCCACCGGAAAAGACTAGAACCAGCAGGTTCCGTTATGACGAGAATACCACTTGTCCGCAACTGCTACTCGACCAATTGATTGAAAAAATAGCATTTAATCAAACATAAGGCTAGGTTCGCAAGCTGCTATAGAAAATGATCCCAAATTAAATTTTTGAACACTAGAGAAGTAAACATAACATCACAATATCACTTACTTTCGTCGTATAATTGACATTTCCTTTGAGAAGGGCTTCCGGGGGGTGACACCATCGAGGAGAATTGTATTGGATTTTTTGTGAAGAGCCGTCCGCCTGAGAAAAATTTAAAAACATCACATAACATCAGACATAATTTGACGCTGCTCAGGTTTAACTTTGAACGTAACTTTGAAAGTTACTGTCCATGACCAAAACGTTTCAACAGTCCAATCCATTGTCTTCATCAGAGGTGATCGTTGTGGCTAACCAGCAAAAACTGTCTACGACCACCCCTTGATAAAGACACTAGATTGGAGTGTCGAAATGCTGTCATGAACAGTAACATTTTAAGGGTGACCGAATGTTCCGGTGGTTCCTATCGAGGGACCGCGCGGTTACGCTCGTTCCATATCCCATGCATCACAAATCCTACATTTAAACAATAGAATACGTTTTCCCGGGTCTCTACAACGTTATCGAAACCCGAGTGACGTAATAAAAACACGAGAGAAGTGTAGGGCGAAGTGCGAGCCGCCGAGGCGAGTGCTTTCCCAACTTCTCGAGTGTTTTTATTACTTCACGAGGGTTTCTATCACGTTATAGAGACCTGGGCAAACGTATTCTATTATTTTTATAAAATAATTTAGAAACAATTTCTTATACTTTGAATAATTACGATATATAACGCTTTTGATTTTGATTTAATGCAAATTCTCATTAGTTACTGACGTCATTCCGGTCTCCGTAGCCTGATCGAGACCGGCAAGTTGACCAATCACAGCGTGCGTAGAGTAAAATTATTTTATAATATACAGTTGAACCCCTCTTAAAGAGCAACTATACCCAAAAAATGTTTAAAAATGTTAATAGTTTCACGGTATCTGCTCTTGTACTCGAGAAACAACGTTTTCATTCTCGTATTTTATGCTTCTGGACGCCGCCATTTTAGAGTTGCTCGACGGCTCAGACTAGATGTACAGCGGGGGATTTCGTTTTCAATTTCGACGTCATTGAATGTTTGTCTTTTGTTCCTAGCACGCAATGACGTCAAAATTGAAAATAAATTACCGCTGTACATCGAGTCTGAGCCGTCGAGCAAACTCTAAAATATGGCGATCAGAAGCAAACATTTACATATTCAGAATATGATATACAAAATATACATACACATTTAAATATACATAAATATACATACACATTTAAATATACATAAATATACATACACATTTAAATATACATAAATATACATACACATTTAAATATACATAAATATACATACACATTTTCATAATTAATATGTGAGCTTGGTGGTTTTTAAGTTTTTAAGTTTTTGTTTTTAAATAAACAAGACGCCCGCTAGGCGTTAACATGGGCTACTTAATCACTGGACAAATTAGGGAGATATGGCGTGGATATTGCTTGCAGAGGTTGGGCGGGGGGTATGGGTATGCAATGGCGAAAGCTTACCTCGACTTTGCAGCCCGAGGAATGAGGAAGAAAAATCAGGCGTCTACACGCAGGCTACCCCCCCCCCCCCCCACACGCAGACGAAATTTAATGTAAACACTAAACACGGGCAATGCTATTTTTTCTAATATCTGTTCGATTGAAGGTCTTCGTGTGTCAAAATTTATATAAAAACAACGGAAAGGTATACGAAACATATCTGTTACGAAATTACATCGGTTTAACGAACATAAAAGCATTAAATCATCGGGTAAACAACGAATAGATCTTGAAGCCATGTCCTTTGATTTTAGAGGCGAGTCTCGCTTTAATCGCTAATACGCATTTTCTTATAACATCTGATCTTCACATTTTAAGTAGACGAAACCTACAGCGTTCGATTCGCCAAATTCAAGTGATCATTTCGATATAGAATTGATTTAAATCAGACAAAAACACAACATTTCATAATGATAAATATTACGGAGTTTCGCGGGATAAATGTTAACACAGCATAATAATATTTCCCTGTCCTTCGGCTGTCCATTCTGTCATCATGATTGATCTCTCATCTGTGTTTCTTTCATCTTGGAGAGAATCTTTGCAATGGTTTGCAGGTTTACAGGTCTCGGTAAACTTTTCCAACTGCTATTCATTGTCAATAAAATGAAAGTCCGAAATCGCTTCAATTTCGACTATATGTTGTTGTTGACGTTTCGTGCACGGTTCTGCGAGTTCTTTCTTCAATCTCTCATCTGTGTTTCTCTCAGTCATCCAGTTATCTTGGAGAGAATCTTTGCATTAATTTGCGGGTTTACAGGTCTCGTAAATGCTTTTCAGACTGCGATTCATTGACAATAAAACGGGCCGAAATCGCTTTAATTCGCTATTTATACGCCCACGCAATAATTACATTCTCTCGACGTATAAAACGACGAACATGACGACGAACATGACGACGAACATGACGAACACAGAAATCAAGCTGGATTTAAGACTTGTGCTCACCACAGGTGGCTCAAGTAATAAATAAAATAGATATGAGAAAGCTGTACATTTTTTATTCTTTTTAATTAATTAACTTAACCCCTCACAAGCGAGGGTGATAATCTCGCCGCGGCAGGGAATTATATATCTTATAACTCATTATAAGGAAGTAAAATGTCGTTCTGGGTGATCCGTTTGAATCGGACAATATTTGGGTCAATGGCGATTTGTGATCTGACCTGGCGAACTACAACAGATTTTTACGAAGGGTATGAACGTTTTGCGAAACATAATAGGCACGTATGTTGACCGAGATAACGTTCAAAATAATACACGACGAAGCGGCCGATTAATTTCTAATACACAACATGTTTTTACGAAGAGTACACACGTTCTCATAATATAATAGACACGTGTGTATTGTATTTAAGTTTATTGTATTTGAGTTGGTTGTAAGGGAGTTGTTCAGTTGGTAATGCGAAGCCTTTCTCATCAACAAATGTGCTGTGGTAGTTGGACAGGCCTACCTCGGTTACAGTTCGGATACCCTTCGGTCACCTCTCCAGGGGGACTACAACCATCCAAACAACAGAGCAGCTTGCGATTTGCTGCACTGCCTCGACTGGGTACAGCCCGTGTAAGTGACAACAATGTGGCGCAAGTTACCTAAGAGTAGCTTTTAACAGTCATTTTAACTATAGAATAGAAGTATTCTCTTTTTAGCACGTTCAATAGTCTTGTCTAAAACTTGTTTCGAATTATAAGAGTCTACCGAATGTATTCTGAAAATGTGCAGTGAAATGATGTAATAACGATATTCATAAAAGTGGATACGCATATAGAAGTGGATACGTATATCAGAAGAAATAAATATTTCGCTTTTTTTCTTAACCTTGGAAGGGAATTAAACGCTAAAATAACTGAATAACCCACCTGCTCTGTGTCGGGAACTTTTACATCTTTTTTACGATCATGACGAGGGGGGGCTTTCGGTACAACGTTGGACTGTAGCTCTTGCTGTTGTTCTTGCTGTTGTAACGTTTGCATTTGCTGCTGTAGTTGTTGTTGTTGTTGCTCCTGTTGTTGTTGTTGATGTCGTTGTTGTTCTAGTTGTTGCGCCTGCAATTGCTGTTGTTGTTGTTGTAGTTGTTTTTGTAGTTGTTGCGCCTGCAATTGCTGTTGTCTTAGTTGCTCTTGTTTCTGGGATATAGCTTCCTTTGTTTGCCAGGTGTATACTCCTGGATTTACAGCATCCAGACTTTCCCTTCGTTCGCCTCCGAACACGTCAATTTCCGCCAACCGCACTCGAATATCGTTCGCAGAGACAACCTAAAAATAAGAACGGTAACACTAGGGATATTATATAATAATTATAATTATATAATAATTATGACTATATATATATATATATATATATATATATATATATATATATATATATATATATATATATATATATATATATATATATATATATATATGATATATATAATTATATTATAATATATAAATTATATTAATTATAATTATAATTATAGTTATATATAATTATAGTTATAATTATAATAATTATGTTTATAATAATTAATAAACTTTATTTCACAATTTATAACTATTTTTACAATAATTTAGTTATTGAAGTTAATAACAGTATAATACATAAAAACTCATGGCAGTTAAAAAGATTAAAATTAAAAATGTCAGTAAAATCACACTCTGATATAAAGGAAAAGTCATTAGCAACGTAGCTGGCTCTCCAGCAAACCGAGTTCTAAGTTTTTGTTTTTCACTTGATTAGGGGATTTTCTAGTCCCTCTCATGCATGCAATGGCTGATCTTAATAGAGCGAAGGAGAGGCGGCATCTCATCCATGCTAAGGTGACAGCATATTCCCATTTCCACTTGACTGCTAACATCTCTGCCATTCTCTTGTAAGCAACCGTTGTTTCTTTGCTCAGACCACCACTTGTAGAAAAGATCAAAGGTGTAAACGTACCATGCTCTATTTCTCTTACTCTGTCGCCATATTCTCTTTTTTCATATTCTCCTGGCTTCTGTATAAAGAACTAATGCTGGTGTTGCGATAACTAGGCGCGTTTGGGTGGAACACCCTTACGTCAAAAAATGCGCTTTGTTGGCGACACCAGAAACCTTTAGCCTTTATATCAGATCTAGCCTCGTCTTGTCGGTTTGCAGACTGCGGATATATGCTTTCACCCGTAATTGGCTGTAGCTGTGGTTCCTTCTCTGTTTCGTTACACACCTCACTCAGCCAATCAGCAGTGATGTCGCGGACCTCATTATGGCGAACAATGGTCATACCACCGTGTGAACAGATCATAGCATGGTCTGTAGAGAAGTTAGCACCACACACGCAGTGCTGAGGCAGATTCTTTAGCTGCCAACCGTATCGTAGACACAGGGCGTCACGGAACTCGCTCTTATTCAAGTTAAAACCGTGTTCTTTCAGCGGAAGCACAGTGAGCCAGGAAGAAGAACCTTTCTCATTTAGGAGATCCATTGACCTTTGTTTTGTGGTGGGTAGCATTTCTCTGACGGCATTGGCCTTGTTTGCATGATTTTCTGCTTTTTCTCGACGTGTCGTCGTTTTAATCTCACTTAGATCAGGTTTTCGATACGAATCGGCTTGCTCAATTATCATTTGCTTCAGAGGCTCAGTAATCTTTTTGGATGCATGGAATTGATGGCAAGCTTCTTCAACTGGATTAACGATATTCAGACCACCATGTCTTGTTGGCAATGATAACATCTTTCTTTCTGCAATGGAACAGTGACTTCGTCCATGAGTTAAGGCAGGAATTAACTTCTCAATAATAATCTCTTCGATAGGTTGAAACAACTCATCAACCTTCTCAACCGTCCGCATGATAAACTGCCATTTTCCTTTTATGGAATGAATAAAGGCCGCATACGCTGCATGGGGATAAATTTCAGCGATCTTCGCCAGGACATTAATTTCTTCTTTCCACTTTTCAACTTTACCTGCGACATACTCTTGAACGAAATTTGACGTACCAATTGCTGCCCCCAGGATGTTATGACCAGCGGTTGTTATACGGATTCCAGTATTTTCAAAAAGAGCTGTCGCAAGGTAGATGTATTCTGGCTTGACTACCAAGGTCGTTTTGGCCGGGTTGGGATAATATCCGTATTCGGGACCAACTGTTGTCAGTTGTTGCCACCAACTTCTTAGAGCATGTAGTTTTCCTGCTGATGTAGAGTCGTCTGCGAACCAAACTTGTTTAACATCACTAGACATTTCATGACTTAGACTGTTGATTAAGGGTGTTATGGCAAGCGCATACATAGCCATAGCTAGGGGATCGCCTTGCGTAGTTCCTTCCGATGACAAAATTTCATCACCACCTGTGACAAATAGTCTCACTGGTTTTGAGTACGTGTTATTAAGCACGGTAGATATCGCTGGACATATGATGCCAATGTTGTGGAGGGCAGCTTTCCGATTCAAGGTATTGAATGCATTCGTAGCATCAACCAGGAGCATTGCTTCGGTATCATCCATTAATTCGATCTCTTTCATAGCATGTATATGGCGGCTTCACATCCTGCTTCATGACCAGCACATGTTTGGAGGGCTCCGGCAGCAGACTTAACGTCTTCGCCAATAGCTTTGAGAATTGCTTTGGCTACAATACGCCTTGGCACTTCCCCGACGCCAATAGGGCGCACTCCTGGGTCCTTGTTCAAAGGGATCAAGCGACAAGCTACATATGCCGAAAGGCCATCCGGGTCGACTTGTGTTGTGCACAAACGTTTGGCCACACCAGCTAGAGCATTACATAGGTCGCCTGAAGCACCCTTGAACGAAGAACAGAAGCGCCTTCAACCATAAGCATCCACCCCAGACGGGCCCGCAGAACCGTTTGTTCTCATAGCTGCTTGCTTGATGGTTTCACCGGTTATTCTTTCAAAAATCACCGGATCAAAACATATTCCTTCAGCCTCTGTATCAGGGAGTAATACTTCTGATGAAGGTATGTTCGCTTCAGGATGTTTCTCAAGCAAGACATCTCTTGTAGATCTCCATGTAGCATTACCATTACCATCCATATTAGGTAATAATGCGTCGAGTGAAAGAAGGCCGCCCTTATCTGCATTGGAAATCAGGCGGACTGCCTGATGGACCTTTCCTTGCAGCATAAGCCGACTGAAACCACGCGTGATCTTCTCAAATTCGAGCGGCTGGTTTGTTTGGGAGATGAGATGCTTTTGAATACATCTGCCTTCATTAACGAGTGCCTTTGTGTCGCCTTTTGACCAAAGATTAAGCCGCCTTTCCAAACAATTTACATGATCTTTTGTCTTACTTTTAACAAACGGTTTTTGCAATAATAAAGATTGCATGACTGAGCATGCCTTCAATGAAATGCAATCAAGCGGACTCGCATCAGCATATGACTGATAAAGCCTAGCCATCTCTTGTACGAATGACTTGCCACTTCTCCCCGATGGAATCAAAAACACGTTACGTTTCCAATGAACAATTTCTTCGTATGCATCGTTTATCCTTGCACAGAACTCATCACCTTTAACTTCATTCCATTTAAAGCTTGGTTCTTCATTAGGCGCATCGTTAAAGCTATTGTTATGCAAAGGTACATTGCTATCAGTAATGTGCATATTTACTGAATTAAATATTCCTCCTTGATGCAAATGACTGCTTTCGATGTTGACTTGCACTTGATCGTTAATACTAGATTCTAAAACGGTAATCACTTCGTCAAGAGCAGGCTGACTTATCCTCTCACCATTTTCTTCCCCTACGTCGACTTGCCGCTCATTGATCAGCACTTGATCGATTATGCTAGTTTCCGACGCGGTAGCTCTTTCAACAAGGACAACATGGCCCATCCTTTCACCGTTTCCTTGCCCAACGTCGATTGGCCGCTCATTTGTCTCGTAATTATCAACATTGCTGCTTAGTTCAGGAGGTTTTGGCTTTTTCTCATAGCGAGCCACCGTATCTCGTAAATGTTGTGCCGTTAGATTGAGTGAGGCATAGCCTTTCGCTTCCCATAATAGTTTCATAGTCTTCATATAACCGTGTCGACCGGCATTTGAAGTTCCCTCACTATTGCTTCTCTCCAAGGCTCTCTTACGACAGTCGAAAAGATCATCAATCATTAACTGGGTCCATTTTGTCCTACCAGAGGACTTCGAACTTCTCTTTGGAGGCATTTTTTTTACTTACATAAACGTAAGAAATACCCTCACACAAAGAGACATCTTACCCCCGAAAGATGAATTATATTATTATTATGTTTATAATAATAATAATTATAATTATTATAATTAAAATTATGATTATAAGAATAATTGTACTATAATTATAATTGTAATTATTATAAAATTACATTTGGACACACTGCCCGAACATTTCTAATGCTGTCAGTTCCGCCAACCTCGATGGGAAATATATGGGCTATTCTGCACATATCAGTAGTAATGAAAAAGCAATATGGTGGAACGTCTTGCTACAGTAAATGATCATGCAGTCAGGTATCTGCTTGATAAATTAAACAACACGAAAAATACCTAAAATACCATATTTCTACATAACAAAACAATTACAGTGTAGTGGTTAAAGTGGTTATGCTGATATGCCTTTTTGTCAAATTATATTCAATTAGTAACCGTGTGAAATCTATGTATTTTACGTGTAAAACATAAATTTTGCACGCCACCATAAAATGGCAAAACTTAGCAAGGTGCATTATAAGGCAGGATATGACGTAATGACATATAGAGCAACAAATCAGAGCCAAGTTTGTTGCGGCTATGACGACAAAAGCAGTCTTGAATTATTCTTATAAAACTCGGTCGTTTTAATTTCGAAATCAAACACGATTACTAATTGGCTTATCATAGGCATGCTATGCATGGGTGTGTCTACTGCTATAATTAATTGTATATTTGTAATAGGATCGTGACAAGATGTTTTAATGTTTTGATTTTAATAGGCTTCATATTCATAACACAACTTTAGTTTAAAACTCAACAGAATTAGGCTTCAGTTTCAACATTTGTCGTTACTTCATCTTGAAGTCTCAACACCGGCTCAACAATGTAAATGTCCTTGTACATGTTAACCATAGTCAATTAAATACATGGATGTGTGGAATAATATGGATACAGGTATGTGAGAAATAAATGTCATATTTCCAAGCATCCATGTATATTATTCTGATTATTTCATAAACATTAACATTTGCCCATTCTTCTTCCAAAGATGTTTATATATCCTCCGAAGAGGCTGATATATCCATACAAAATGCCCATTTTTCTTGGGAGTACCACTTCAAATTTTTAAAATTGAAAATCAGAAGCATAAAGGAATATCTAAAGGTTTTTAAATTTTTTTTCGCTCGAGTAATAAATATTATTGCCCAGCAAATAATTTTCAAAAGGACAATATTAGACACGAATATATAATTGGGAATAAAGATTTAATGGAACTAACGTTTAGTAACTTCATGAGTAACATCATCAGAGTGATACATATTTACAAAAATCTCGGCTTAAATAACCTAGGCAATTACAAAAATAGAAAGCTTGTTTCTTACCTCGCTATCTCGTCTTTTAACTTCAGGCAATGAAGCAAGAATTCTTTTCCTATGTCCCAACATATGAATAGCGAGCACCTAGTGAGGGATATAAAGATTAGGATGAACGGGCACTGTCATGCACCTGTACTGTCAAGCACCTGCACTGACCTCGAAATAGAGACTGCATATAACAACTATTATTATGCACTACTATTATTATGCACTACTATTATTATAACTATTATTAGTATCAACCAACTAGTGGTCTATTGCAAATTCGGCATTCTGATTGGCTGAGCTACTCACTGTCTATTGGTGATAGACGGTGAGTAGCGTCACCCAATCACAAACCTTCTTATGCTGGAATATTCCTATCCTGACCAATCAGAAGCCACGACATATTCACGCTGCACGGCCAAACCTGAAATCTAGTCCAAACATGGCGCCCGCTAAAATTTATATACCAATGATGAAATCATGAAAACATTGCCCCGAAAGCAATGGAAAATTGTTCAGTTTGACATTTTCGAATAGGAAAATGAATTCGCTTATGCCTATGGAGTATATCTATACCAAATGTGAAGCAAAGTAATTACAAACTCGTTTTTTTGTGAGCGATTGTTTATCAAGTGTCATCGAGCAACTCTACATTTTGAATGGGAGACTTCTACAAACAAAAAGGTAAAACTATCTGAAAATTTGGAACAATGTTAGAAAGGTTGTTTATGGTTGATACTAAAACAATTAGACAACTCGCCCTCGTTGTCTATGAGCAGATAGTCAACTCGGGCTTCGCCCTCGTTGACTATCTGCTCATAAACAACGAGGGCGAGTTGTCTAATTGTTAATTATACTCTACTCTATCATTCTTAAATATATATGTGGTGGGAGTTTAAAACTTGGAGATATTATCAGAAATGCTAGGGCTGTGCAAGGAACTAGAATTAAACATGTATGACAATGTCTTCTTATATTTTTTTCCAATCTGGAAGAAAGAGGCAGAAAAAGGTTCCAGGTAATCAGATTAAAAAGTTTATGACTTATGTTCGTATAAATTGACATGTTTCTATCACAAATCCTCAATTTTAATTGGCTATCGCAGGAGTTACTATTTTTTATAAAAAATGTGAAATAAAAGTTATTTCTTGGGTTAGAAACTTGTAAATTTATAGTAAAACAATGAGACAATTCGCCATTATTTTCTATGAGCGATAGCCTCGTTGACTATCTGCTCATACAAAACGCGGGCTCGTTGTCTAATTATTAATTAGCATAGTCTAAACCAAAACATACGTAAACCATACGTAAATACGTAAATGTTGTGTAAATGGCTGTTATAGTTTCCAAGATATCACAAAAAGAAAATCCCAAAATGCTCCAGCTTCATACTGAATTATTAAAAAAAAATTATAGTAAAGTTCAACTTTTAAAATTTATTGTTTTCAAAAAAGTTTTTTATTGATATTTTCCACATCGAGCCACCTTAAAAGTATTTTTTAGCTCAGTTCCCCCTTTAATTTTCATAATATAGCATTACCGACTCCAACTCCAGCTCCCACATTTGCGTTATCCTCTCCATAGTGTTGTATCCCTTTTTGTGAAAGAGATCGAGGTATTCATCCAAATGTAACGCATTCAACCATTCTTCAACAGTATTTGGCTTAAAACCATGAACACCAACACGAGGAGGAGGAGCAAGCTCTAGCACATGATCCAGAATATTTCTAACAACAAAAATACCCAGAAGTAAATCAGTGCTCGCGAGCATGATATACGAAAAAACGAAAAAATAAGACTAATATCAGGGAGCTTTAGATTTGACTACGAGTAGGAGATTCGTCTTTTTTTGGAGACAATTGCTTACGTCATCTTATTCTAACGTGATAAAGTCGTAGTCATCGTCCACTTTTGAGGGAAATCTCGTAGTCAAATGAGCAACGACTGCAACTTTACACGTCAGATCGAAATAACGCACGAATTGGGTCCACAAATGACGAATCTCGTACTCGTTACGAAGCTCGCTACTGACTACGCAATCAATTGCCGTCCAAAATGACGAATCTGGTTCTCGGAGGGGGGTAGGTTTAGTGATTTACAGCTTAGGGTGTTTAGGATTACGATTATTTGGGGTTTAGGGTTAGTACTGTACATGTACCTCTTGCCCAGATAACTGCGGCAATGTAATTGTTCTTCAAGGCAATGTACAGTATTTGCTGGTGAGGGCAACGTATTCCCTGTTCCTTATATGGAATACATGTACGTACAGAACTATAAGTATTCCTATCATCATTGTGGCCTTCGCTCTCTATCAGAGTGACCTCGGCAGCACAACAATCGTTTAGACATTTCAATTTGTATTTCTACATTTCTGCCAACACTTTTTGCAGGAACATGTTATGGGGTTTAGAAAATGATAATTTGTAGAGAATATTGTTTTAATCGTTTCGTTAGGTAATTGGAGATCAGTTAAACTTACTTTCGGTAAACGGGATCCAGTACACCCATTTGAAGAAGATCCTGTTCTTCTAACACTCCACCAGCCTTGTAATTAAATAAACATGAATTATTACAATATCGCTAGATTGTAGTCGTTTGCTGATTAAACATTAACGAGAAAGAACAATGGTGTCATGTTAAGCTTAATGCTAACCTGGACTGAACTAACTTAGGGCGGGCTCATAAAGTAATCCCTTTAAATACCCATGAAACAAAAAAATATTTCAATTTTTCGTAGAACACACTTTCATATTTGTTGAAATAGGGTTGAAATAGCGATGAAATAAGGTTGAAATGGTGTTGAAATAGTGTTGAAATAGTGTTGAAATAAGGTTGAAATAGTGTTGAAATAGTGTTGAAATAGGGTTGAAATAGTGTTGAAATAGTATTGAAATAAGGTTGAAATAGTGTTCAAATAGTGTTGAAATAAGGTTGAAATAGTGTTGAAATAGTGTCGAAATAGTGTCGAAATAGTGTTGAAATAAGGTTGAAATAGTGTTGAAATAGGGTTGAAATAGTGTCGAAATAGTGTTGAAATAAGGTTGAAATAGTGTTGAAATAGTGTTCAAATAGTATTGAAATAAGGTTGAAATAGTGTTGAAATAGTGTTGAAACAAGGTTGAAATAGTGTTGAAATAAGGTTGAAATAGTGTCGAAATAGGGTTGAATAGTGTCGAAATAGTGTCGAAATCGTGTCGAAATAGTGTTGAAATAGGGTTGAAATAGTGTTGAAATAGTGTTGAAATAGTGTTGAAATACAGTAGTGTTGAAATAGTGTTGAAATAAGGTTGAAATAGTGTTGAAATAAGGTTGAAATAGTGTTGAAATAGTGTCGAAATAGTGTCGAAATAGTGTCGAAATAGTGTTGAAATAGTGTTGAAATAGTGTCGAAATAGTGTCGAAATAGGGTTGAAACAGGGTTGAAATAGGGTTGAAATAGGGTTGAACTAAGGTTGAAATAAGGTTGAAATAGTGTTGAAATAGTGTTGAAACAAGGTTGAAATAGTGTTGAAATAGTGTTGAAATAGTGTTGAAATTGTGTTGAAATTGTGTTGAAATAGTGTTGAAATAGGGTTGAAATAGTGTTGAAATAGTGTTGAAATAAGGTTGAAATAGTGTTTAAATAATGTTGAAATAGTGTTGAAATAAGGTTGAAATAGTGTTGAAATAGCGTTGAAATAGTGTTGAAATAGTGTTGAAATAGTGTTGAAATAAGGTTGAAATAGCGTTGAAATAAGGTTGAAATAGTGTTGAAATAGTGTTGAAATAAGGTTGAAATAGTGTTGAAATAGTGTTGAAATAAGGTTGAAATAAGGTTGAAATAGCGTTGAAATAAGGTTGAAATAGTGTTGAAATAGTGTTGAAATAAGGTTGAAATAGTGTTGAAATAGGGTTGAAATAAGGTTGAAATAGTGTTGAAATAGTGTTGAAATAAGGTTGAAATAGTGTTGAAATAAGGTTGAAATAAGGTTGAAATAGCGTTGAAATAAGGTTGAAATAGTGTTGAAATAGTGTTGAAATAAGGTTGAAATAGTGTTGAAATAGTGTTGAAATAAGGTTGAAATAGTGTTGAAATAGTGTTGAAATAAGGTTGAAATAGTGTTGAAATAGTGTTGAAATAAGGTTGAAATAGTGTTGAAATAGTGTTGAAATAATGTTGAAAATTGAAATAGCGTTGAAATAAGGTTGAAATAGTGTTGAAATAGCGTTGAAATAGTGTTGAAATAAGGTTGAAATAAGGTTGAAATAGTGTTGAAATAAGGTTGAAATAAGGTTGAAATAGTGTTGAAATAGCGTTGAAATAGTGTTGAAATAGTGTTGAAATAGTGTTGAAATAGTGTTTAAATAATGTTGAAATAGTGTTGAAATAAGGTTGAAATAGTGTTGAAATAGCGTTGAAGCGTCAAATGAAAACCATTTAGAAACTGATATGAAACGTCGCCGTAACGTTTTCCTTGATATTCATATACGGCTTTCTTCTGCATGAATGTTGCCATCAATAACTATCAAGTTTGCATTTCACTTACCAGGAATTCAAGATCATCAAAACCATTGGATAAGAGATAGGACTCGTACAAACCAAGACCAAAACCTTTCAGCCATTTTCCCACACCACTAGTCACTAGAAAATACATAACGACAAAATTGATTGGTCATCGTTTTTATTCTGATGCACGCAGAAGTATATGAAAGTTAATAATACACAGAAAAATGTATCTGAGCCCCAGATGGAAATGGAACTCAAAACTTTGGATCTTTTTGATAGGAATAAATGGCCATTTTTTATAGCTTTTTTTAAGGACACTAACTTTTTTTGGCTCTCAACACATCAATCAAAAACGTTTGGTGCATATTAATTAAATCACACAAGAACCACAGACTTAGTTCTGACAACGCCTTTTTTCGAAAAACAAAACATGTAATGTAGGTTTCGTTAAAGTTAAGATCTCATGGTAGGAATCTAAAACTTTGGAGATATTATCAGCAATGCTAGTTATGTGCAAGGAACTAGAATCCAGCAGCTAAGACAATGTCTTCTATATTTTTCAATACTGAAGAGCGAGAAAAATGTTCCAGGTAGTCAGACTAAACAGTTTATAACTTATGTTAACAGTCTAAACTAAAAAAGCCTAAGACACATAAATACATAAATACATAAATCCATAAGAATAATGCCGGAAATGAAAAAAACTAAACTAATTTTATACGTAAAGTTTTAAAATTTATTTTAAAATATTAGGGGAGTTTTTTTCTTCCTATACTGTACATCCAGACGGCGATGCAGTTTTCCGTTACGTAAACGGTCGTTGTCAACCGAAACGACCAACAATTCCAGAGAAAAAGCTGGGATTGAATTTCTATCGAAAGTCTTATATACAAGTCTAATCAACAAAACAGAATTCGAGTGCTACAAAGCCACGCGTGGCGCTAGAAACCTGTAGTTTTCTTCCCTTTATCGATGATTGAAAGGCATCACTTTATAAAATAAATAAAAACTTAGTCGCTGTGCGATTATCGAGTTATCACGGCACTCGAGAAGGTAGCAAAACACTCGGCTATTGCCTCGTGCTTTATACGCATCTCTCGTGTCGTTATAACTCAATAATCACACGCGACAGAAGCTAAAGAACTATATAATAGCAATGACCTCTCATTGTTTTTGTCGAGAATAAATATTAAATGTAACAAGACCCCGGCTAGGCGTTAACTCGGGCTACTTTTAGGGACATGGCGCGCATATTGCCTGCGGAGATTGGTATGCATTGGTAGCATGTTAGACAGTTGGAATTAGAAAACCTGCTCACTTGTCTTATATTACAAAGGATAATCTTTAATGCATTGATTTCTGCAATCAGGCACTGAAGACATTGTGCAGCGCTCGTTTAAAGTGGGAAACTTTTAGAAGCAAGTTGGGCTGGAAATAACGAAGAAAAATCAGGCGTCTACACGCAGGCTAGCCTCCCCAATGCAGAACGCCTGACACGCAGACGAAATTTAATGTAAACACTAAACACGGCAATGCTATTTTTTCTAATATCTGTTCGATTGAAGGTCTTCGTGTGTCAAAATTTATATAAAAATCAACGGCAAGGTATACGAAACATATCTGTTACGAAATTACATCGGTTTAATGGAATCATCGGGTATTAAAACGACGAATAGATCTTCAAGCCATATGTCCTTTGATTTTCTAAAAGACGAGTCTCGCTTTAATCGCTTACGCATTTTCTCATATAACATCTGATCTTCACATTTTAAGTAGACGAAACATACAGCGTTCGATTCGCCAGATTCAAGTGATCATTTCGATATAGTCATAGAATTGATTTAAATCGGACAACAACAAACGTTACGTTTCATAACGATTAATATTACGGAGTTTCACGGGATAAAATGTCAACACATGGTATAATAATATTTCCCTGTCCTTCGGCTGTCCATTCCGTCTTCATGATTGATCTCTCATCATTGTGTTTCTCTCGTCTTGGAGAGAATCTTTGCAATGGTTTGCGGGTTTACAGGTCTCGGTAAACTTTTCCAACTGCGATTCATATTTGTCAATAAAACGAAAGTTCGAACTCGCTTCAAATATTCGCTCGCATTGCCTTGCAACGACTATATGTTGTCATGTTGACGTTTCGTTCACGGTTCTGCGAGTGCTTTCTTTAATCTCTCATCTGTGTTTCTCTCGTCCAGCTAAACTATAAATGCAAAGATTCTCTCCAGGATGCGGGTTTACAGGTCTCGTAAATGCTTTTCCGACTGCGATTCATTGACAACGTTTTGCAATGCCTATCGGGATGACTGCATTTCTTGTATGTTTCGCAAAGCCTATCGGGAGACGTATTGCAGATTCTCGACATAAATAACAACAGCATGGAAAACAGAGCCCATTTTAAGACTCTGGCTACCACAGGTAGCCCGAGTAATAAGTAAATACCCTGAGTACATCACTTACTGTGTTCTTCGGCTTCTTTTCGTTCTTCGCCGATTTCGTCGCCAAGTATAAGCATGAAACGCTCGATCTACAAATAAGGCAGCAAGTGATTATTGAAATTTTATTGAAATTAAAACAAGCTCGTTATCAGGCAATGGTACTAAGAAATAGTACATCAGAAATTAGCATAAAATCGGGCAATGTACACATCCCAATCACATGGTGACAAAATAAACCTATTAGGTGCAGCGCTAGACAAAAAAGGTTCGCGATACAGACATGTGGGTACCGCACAATTGCGTTAAACAAAGGACAACGCACTCTAATAAGCCAGTTCGTAATGTGGACTGCGCACCAAAATGACGCGTTCTGCGTGGGGATAAAACTTATTTCAATTCATAACATCAGGCTGGGGGAATTCAGTATAACAAATTTGCAAGTGTAACTAGAAATGCAAATGTCTATTGTGGTTTTAGCCTGATGTTATGAATTGAAGTAAGTTTTATTCCGACGCAGAACACGTCACTTTGATGCGCAGTCGACATTACGAACTGGCTGATTGGGGTCGGCGTTAGATCATATAGAGTTAACTTACAGCCGCGTCTTTGGGATGATGTTTTTTAGTATTATAACCATAGCGTTACTTAACCATGCAAATAACCAGTAACCCCAAGACAACTTAGATGCTAACCCTAACGCACCGCCTAATCAGTTTTCTAACCTTAACCTTAACTCACGGAATGGTTTTTAAACCAACCATTCATTTTCTTAATCATTTAATTTTATTCTTCCACATAAGTTTCTTACATGTATTACATATTTTGCCAAGTAGTTGAGCGCCATCAGTTGGTGAAATAATCCGCTTCTTTCATTGTTATTTCAACGAAATTTGCCGCGTTTTGACTTGACATCTGTAAACGTATGGTTCTTTCAAGTAAGAGAGTTTATCTCGCACTTTTCATTACATAAACACTTCAAATGGAGTAAAATTTCAACGAGCGTACCTTTTTCCATTCCTCGTATTCATTCAAAGGTCCATCGTTAACTGAGCTAAGACGATAGCTATCATTGAGCCCCGCAGGATTCTCCTCGCTCGGTGACGGCTTATCGAACATAACATTTTCATACTTCAAAGTTCGGGAACGATTTCGAGAAGTTCTCTCCGTGCAATCGGAATCCCTTCGGCCACTCTCGTCGCTTCCGCCAGAATCTCGTTTGTCGCCACTCGACTTGAGTGCGCCTGAATAAAAATTGACCAGCGGTTGATGGCGAAGGAGGAGAAAATGGTGGGAAAGTTGCGCTATCATCTGCTCCGTTACTTTCAGGACTAACAACACCAGCTAAGGCTTCTTTCAATGTACAATAATCGTCTTCTTTATCGTCTAGTTACGAAGGCAAGAGAATAGAGCAAATTAATCGAGGAATTAAAGTGCCTATGCAATGAAACATTCAGTTGTAAAATAACTCTTTTATTTGAAAGAACTTTTGAAACTATAAAGACTAACCATTTTCAACTTTTCCATATCTCACTTCACTCTTGAGATATTAAGATTTGTTTGATATGGATTATGGAAATATTTTTACGCTTTTTTTCCATAGACGACGTTGCTGTGTCCTTGAGGTCAGATGAAGAATGAAACTTTGAAAACACGCGTGAAATTAAACCTTCATTTTCCTCGGTCCTACGCTTCGTATTAAATCAGACCTTTAAAAACGTCTTTTCCGTTTAAATGGATACTCTAGACAAAATACAAATGTAGTTCATATGAAAGATCTTACTGACTTTAGTTTATTTCCAAAGTTTCAGCATTCCTATCGAACATATGGCTAGTTGAAGTTGACAATTTGAGGATTTTGACGCCAATATGAGAAGTCATTGAGTGATTCTTTATCGGCAGTGGAGTTGTTTTGATGGCGATCACATAGTGATAACTGTTGTGAATGTTCTTTGGACGAAAATTAGTCGAAATAAATTATTTAGTTCCTCACGCAGGACAAACTCTCCAACTTCAACTTGCCATATCTTCTGAACTAAATTGATAAGAGTGCTAAAACTTTGGAAATATACTAATTACTAAAGTTAGTAAGATCTTTCAATATGAACAATATTTGTATTTTGGTTGGAGTATCCTTTAAAACAGCGGAAACCTTTTACTCCAAATGTTCTCTGCATTCATGTTAAAATATTTCAATAGAATTTTTAATTACTAGCATAAAACAAGCCCTAGGAAATTATTCAAAGCATAGTAACATTAATTGCACTATCCGGAGTCGAGAAATCGCATATAATAACTTTATATATAAAATAAATGTGTTTGACCTCAAGTCACATACCTGAAATATCACACGGTATCATCCGGGACTCACTATAAGGTCTGGGTAAAATAGGTCTTACTCTTCCTTGCGCATCTGGCTTGGGACTTCCGGGTTCCATGGGACCATGTAGGATATGAGGTGGTAAAATCTCATACGCGTTGCGACTTTTGAGCGACGAAGGACTACCGACGGAAGGACTCCGACTAGGTAGCTCGACATTCTCGTAATCTGTCTGACGACGCTCAGATGACGGCGAACTACGATGAGAACCTGACGACTCGGAATCTCTCGCTCGTGTCTCGGGGCTCGAGAAAGATCCAGAATTGTCTAGGTTACCTCGGGATGGAGACCCAGTTAGAGTGTTCGCATTTGGATTTGGCACGTGATATTCGTACGCGGGAGGGGAGACAGCGGTATTTTGTTGGATGGTCGTATCGCTTTGACGATTACCGCTGACTCTCCGTTTCGGAAACACGACGTTCTCGTACTCAGGCACGGCGCGCCGATGGGACGCAGACGCCCGTTGTTCCTGCAGGTCTTTGGCTCCCTCGGGCTCCCTCCTCGTCTCCGAGTGTCTCGAACCATCCCCGGCTCTTTCATCCCTCATCGCTGTACACCCGTTTAGCGCGGCGGCACGTGCCTCCTGCGCGGCTATTATTGGACCCAGGTTCCCGTACGGGGATTCTGGCGCGCCGATGGGATCGACGCGTCGCATGGGTGGTGACGTAACGGTATCGTACGTGGATTCCGCGCGTGATAAGCGCTCCTGGGATGGGATTGAAATGGGGGCGGAACGGTCGTTGTGACCCAACGAAGGATCTCTTCCGATAGGAAGTTCGACTACTTCATAGGATGATTCAGAAAGAGGCTTTGAAGATTTTCTAAGCGAGCGAGATCTTGCAGGAGGAGTGATTCTGGCAGAAGGAATAACTTCTAGCGATTTATTAGACCTCTGGTCCCCGATTGTCGTACTAATAGCACAGCTTGGAGACTCGGCTTGGGGAGTAGGCCTTGGCGCGCTATCCGGTACTTGAACCATGCCATAGACGCTATTAACCGGTTGGTTCGTGTTCATCGTATCTTTGGGACAATTCAGTAAACCATAAACGCTCGGTACAGCAGCTATGGTCGATCTGTTATCAAGAGGACGGTTAGCCATTAAAACACCGTACGTGCTTGGCACTGGTGATTGGCGTGGGTCACCGAGATTAGTTACCGGAACTTTGTAGTGCACGGAATTGACGTCCAGTGACTTCGGTCTATTGACGAACGCCGTAAGCGCTGTCGACATGGATGAAGGGATCGGAGGCTTGTCTGGGGGGAGGAACATAGTCGTAGCTTGGGGGAGATGAGCTTGCCTCTATAGAGCTTGGCATGGAGATAGCGTGCTTGATTTCTGAAATAGTAAATTGGAAGACATAAGTTGACAGTTGTTGTTATTCAACCACCAGACAGCTAGAAAGCTATTAGTAACGGACGGACGAACGAACGGACATAGAAAAAGACGTGATTTATACTAATTTTCCACTGTATAAAACATTAACAATAGATAACCTCTAGACAGCGAGAGAAAACCTTTAGACGGCGGACAACTCCAAACAACGGAGCTTCTGTCTGCAAGTGTCCTTGTATGGAGGTTCCACTGTATAAACTATCTAAGTTATCAAAGTGTTGAAGCTTGGCATGGAGATGTATTAATGAAATAAAATAAAACGTTTGCGGTTATACACATGTTTATTTAACGTTATTATTACAATGAGTCGGTTTCCTTTGATGTACCGCGGGATGTATGCGCCATACATCCCTATGAATACTAATAAGATAAGAAACGAAGAAAAACCTAGGAAAATCTTTATCCAAGGTGGACAAAATCGACAAAACTTTGTTGGAAACCTCCTCAATGTAATAATAAGTCAGATAAACACGCTACGCGTCCTCGGGGATGTATGCCGCATAAATCCCTCGTTCTCGGTGTTTATCTATGCCATACAATAGTGGAGCGCGTTAACGCTATTTATAGAACCAAAACTCAGACAAACAAACCGAAATTGACTCTCAAGGGATTCCTAACGACTCTTTTTCTATTGTTTGGAATGCAAGAATTTATAGCTAACTCAGAAAAACATACATACTGACGTCATTACCGCGCTCCGCTATTCGCTGAGACTCAGGACTTCGTCAGAGCGTGACTAAACGTGAACTGATAAAACAACAATTACCAACAAATTCGACCAAATTCTAACAAACTCTATACCAAAGATTATTTACACATAAATACCTAACCGAAAGAAATAAACAACCCGGTGTCTACTGCATTCCATGTGAATGTGGACTGGTGTACATTGGAGAAACAAGTCGTGCGGTTTAGGTATGCCAAAAAGAACATATGGCATGCTGTTCCAAGGGACAAACAGAGAAGTCGTCTGTCGCAAAGCACACGTGGGAAACGGGACATAAGATTGTATGGAACAAGACCTCTAACGTACATAACTAGTTTTCGAGAAGGACACGAGAATCCATCGAAATTTTCAAGCACAAACAGTCCAAAAGAAGGCCAACCTTTGAATGACACTTACTTACTTACTTACTGTACGTACTTTCAAAATTTGTTATGGTGACGCAAGCAGATGTTTGCGCGCGATTTCGTATTAATTTGTTGACGTGTACAAATAACTTTGTAATTGTTGTTGTTTTTATCAGTTCGCGTTAAGGTTTAGTCACACTCTAGCGAAGTCCTGAGTTTGCGGGACGAAAGCTTAGCGAATTGCATCGTTAAATAAACATGGTGTATAACCACAAACGTTTTATTCTATTTCATGAAACCAAGGAAACATAATGAATACCATTTACTGGTCGCGGGAGAGGGACTTCGTCATAGCTCATCTGCTTGTTCATCTATAATAGAAAGACGGCCGATATTATGTATGTGATTAACTCCTTCATATGGCTCGCTAGTCTGATTGCGTTTAATAATAATATATATAAATATATATATATATATTATTCCGCTCTACCTACAATGGTATTGAGCGTTCTTAAACCTTACGCAGACTTTGTGATTTTACTGTGATTTTGTGATTTTAATTATCACCATTATCATTGTTATAATCATTATCATTATTACCATCATTATTATTATCATCATCATTATTATTGTCATTATTATTATTATTAACATCATTATTATTATTATCATCATTATTATCACTATCATTATCATTATCATCATTGTTATATCATTATTATATCATTATTATCATCATTATTATCATCATCATCATTATTATTATCATCATTATTATATCATTATTATCATCATTATTATTAACATCATCATTATTATCATCAATATTGTTATCATCATTATCATAATCATTATCATTATTATTGTCATCATTATTATCATTATTATTATCATTATCATCATTATCATCATCATTATTATTATTAAAAAAAACTTACTTGTGGAACACCGAGTCGACCATTATCACCTACAACACCAAAAATAATTGTAAAGTTCTGATGAACAACGTAGTTCAAAATTATGATGCTACGACGTAGCCAGATGGACATCGGTGGCTCCTCCCCCTTTTTAATAGTGGCAAATATTGTTTTAGTTATATAAATGTAAATAAATGGTCAATAGGGAGAAACAACATTATTACACAAATAAATGTTCAGCATCTTCCTCACCATTAATATAAATCTCTTGGGTAGTATAAAGACAACTTAGATTAAATATTCTTATCCACGGCTCCCCTTACAGAATTCCCCTCCGAGCCTGCGGAGGAGAGAGGGCTACATCCCTGTTCTGGTGTACCAAGAAACAAGCAAACCTCGAATTTTGAGGCCCGCACTATTTTGTTTGTGAGAGTGATTTTTAACGCATCTTACGTTAATAAAAGTTGAAAAATAGACAGATTACTTTAAAGGGGAACTGTACCCAAAATATAAATTACTTTTAAATAAAAGGCCTTTAAGAATAATGTTTAGAAATGTTAATAGTTTTACGGTATCTGCAATTGTACTCGAGAAATAACGTTTTCATTCTCGTATTTTATGCTTCTGGACGCCGCCATTTTCGAATTTGTTCGACGGCTCAAGATTGATGTACAGCGGTGGTTTTCTTTTCAATTTTGACGTCATTGAGTGCTTGTCTTTTGTTCCTTGCACAATTGAAAAGAAACTACCGCTGGACCTCGAGTCTGAGCCGTTGAGCAAACTCGAAAATGGCGGCGTCCAGAAGCATAAAACACGAGAATGAAAACGTTATTTCTCGAGTACAAGAGCAGTTACCGTAAAACTATTAACATGTAATTTATATTTTGGGTACAGTTCCCCTTTAAAGACTGATACAGCTCATAGAAGTGATAAAACATTCCAGATAAAACATTCTCGTTGTTAATCAATGTTCTACTCTAAGCGGTCATTTTGTTTCCGAAGTCTTCCAGGAAGTAAATCGTAAACCTCCGACTTCGTGGACACAACCTTATGGTTTGTATGTACGACAGTTTTAGGGAGACCCTAGCTGTAGCTTTAGACAAAGCCGAGTGCCATTCATCTGCTTCGTACAAAATTCAACAAGCAAATCGCCAGAGAAACGTTCTCATTATATGGACACATTTTTATGGAAAATAAATTGTACACTTAAAACATCTCTCTCAGCAGAGAATTTGATGGCAAAGATGTTTTATTTTTCTTCAATCGAACTGTATTAGTCTCGGGGAGCAATCCACATTGTGTTGGTGACCCCACATAATCTTTACTCACTATTTATTATCCGAGAGATATCCACATTATGTGATGACCCCATATAAATTTCTATTGCTTTTTTCGGAGAGATTGCCATATCGAGTGGTGACCTCATATACTTTTATATACTTTTTTAACTTTGAGGAGATACCCACTTTGTGTGGTGACCCCTCATAATTCTACTTCTTATTTTGTTTACTTTTCTGGGAGATATCCACAATTGTTGTGGTAACCCTATTTGAAATAGGTAACTTGATTTCACTGAAGTTACGGCATGGCTTTTGAACACTGAAATGTCCTGTTTTTAAGAGATTTTGACCAAAGTCAGTCAGACTTGACAAACATAATTAACATGGAGTAGGTAGTAATTTACAGTTTTGTTTCAATGACAACAAGATCACGTGATACATTGGCGGCCATATGGGATCAAAACCTGGAATCATCTTGAACATACAGTAAATAGACATTGAAATTTACCAAACAAACGACCTAATTGGATGCAAAATCTGAACACTAAGTTGAAAGATAGCAATCACTATACATAAACAAAAACATAAGAGAAACTGTAATAAGAGAAAGAATCTTTCTCTAAAATTTTGCATTTATTTTAAAGTTATACAATCTTTCCACTTAGCCTGATTGTCTAGATCAGTATTTGCATCAAATTTGGCTATTTATGTGTGCCTCAAGAAGCTTTATCCAACTGGGTGTCATAACGTAGAAATAATAACATTCATAAATATTTTACAAGGACCAACAACAATCTACATCTACCTAAAGTCAACACAAACTGGGGAAAACAAAAACTAATTTATCACGCATCAATGGATTTTAATAACTTGGACAATAAAACAAGAAGCACAAAATCACCAATCATGAAGTGAAAAAGCACCAATTTAATAGGTTTGAAAGTGAATGTGAGAGCCATTGTACAGTTTATAATAGTAATCTAATGTGATGTAATGTAATTTACGTGACTTAGTGAGTGTAATGTAATGTAATGTAATGTCATTACATTACATTGCATTGAGTCAAGTAACATGACTAAATGTAATGTAGTGTAGTGTAATGCAATGTAATGTAATGACTTAATGTAACAACTTAATGTAATGTAATGTAATGTAATGTAATGTAATGTAATGTAATGTAATGTAATGTAATGTAATGTAATGTTGTGAAGTACCACAGGACCCCACTGAAAAACACTCCGGTGACGTGGGTATCCTAATTAAATATTATTATTATTATTATTATTATAACGTGAGTCACGTTATCTTGCTGTCATGGAAACAAGATGGAAAATTACGATCTACTCATGACAAACTAAACCTGGAAATTTTATTAGTGACAACTTAAACCTATGGAAGGTTTCTAAGTCTAGAGTCATGCTTTAATGGCGATAAGAGCGTTGCACCATGTCTTAATGTTATTACTATAGTATTACAACTTACTAGACGTGATACTCGAGAAATAAACAATACAGGATAACTCAATCCTAACTTCTCCAGATATCTACAATGTGCAGTCTACATTGTGCAGAGGGAGTACCAAGACGTGCAAAAGCTCAATCATTAGAGAGTCTAATTAGAGATCAGATTGGTTTCTATCAGGGACACAGAAATCCGAGTGAACAGAAGTTCTGCTAGTAAACTATTTCATGAACATTACCGGGCTTGCTACAGTATCAACACCCTACCTCTCAAAGCACGAGACGGCACCGTATCATAGTTATCACGTGCTATCTACAAATAAGCAACAGAGAGACTCATGAACAAATAAAACTTAAGAAAAATCCACAATAATTTGAAACAAAAATGGAAGCATCATCATTTGGTGACGAATCGAGCGCATTTACCTCTGAAGAACTTCCCGGATTCTTCACAGCTGAAAAAAGAAGAGGTTTGTTTTAAAGGAAGGACTATCAACAAAAATATATAAAATTAATGTTAATTAATGTTAAGGTGAGCATAATAACTAGAAATATACGTATACACAATAACCCTGGCACTCCTGTCAATCAGACAAAAATTTTATATTAATTATTTCAAAGTGAAATTAACATAAACAACTCTCTAATACTAACAACCTTCTAACATAAATAAATAATATAAACAACTAACATAAATAATATATATATACAAATAACATAAATATATAAATGACATAAATAATATAAACAACTCTCTAACATAAACAACTCTCTAACATAAACAACTCCCTAACATAAACAACTCTCTAACACTAACAACTCTCTAACATAAACAACTCTCTAACATAAACAACTCTCTAACATAAACAACTTTCTAACATAAACAACTCTCTAACATAAACAACTCTCTAACATAAACAACTCTCTAACATAAACAACTCTCTAACATAAACAACACTCTAACATAAACAACTCTCTAACATAAACAACTCTCTAACATAAACAACCCTCTAACATAAACAACTCTCTAACATAAACAACTCTCTAACATAAACAACTCTCTAACATGAACAACTCTCTAACATAAACAACTCTCTAACATAAACAACTCTCTAACATAAACAACTCTCTAACATAAAACAACTCTCTAACATAAACAACTCTCTAACATAAGCAACTCTCTAACATAAACAACTCTCTAACATAAACAACTCTCTAACATAAACAACTCTCTAACATAAACAACTCTCTAACATAAACAACTCTCTAACATAAACAACTCTCTAACATAAACAACTCTCTAACATAAACAACTCTCTAACATAAACAACTCTCTAACATAAACAACTCTCTAACATAAACAACTCTCTAACATAAACAACTTTCTAGAAATAAAAGCAGAAGCAATATCAGACCTCTTGAACGGGGAGGCACTTCATCATAGGAGGATGGTAGCTAGAGAGAGAAGAATGGAAACTAGATAATGAGGGAGAGGGCAGATGTTGGGAAACGTTAGTAAGAGTAACAAAACTCTAATTGTAACCTTATCATTGCCGGCGAAAAATATAATAATAATTTATTATTTGTATAATATCTACGTGTGTACGAATTTTAAAATCTATACACTGCATGTAGTAAGCGTTGTAGAAGAGAAATAAACAAATTTTGTTTTACAAATGGAAGAGGTCTGACACCTAGCGATCTCCATGGCAACAACGTACTACGCACAGTGGTGTGCACTTCATAGTTTCAAAACATTCTGCTTGTTATTTGCAGAGATATTTCTCATTTTGTGAATTGTATTTTGTATATGTGAGAAAATGACGTCATATGGCATCTAATTTACATGTTTCAAAAACCTTAATATCTCTGGAACAAGATGAGGTATTGAGAAACAGAGAAAGGCATTCTGTTTCATTTTCAAAATCCTTTTAGATAAAATCAAAATTGGAAAGAAGAATTTTTCATCTCAGTAACACGTGACAGGCTTGGGATAGCACCACAGGTTTAGTCTCCAATTACTGTGGCCCTTATCAGGGGTTTGAACGACTAGCCAGCCATGCAGTAAAATAGTCGAATGAGGGCTACTGTACATGAAATATAAATTATAATGATTTATTTATTTATTTAATGATTATTAATTGATTGATTAATTTATTTATTTATTGATTAATTTATGGTGACGACGACGGTAATGACGAGCGTGACCATGACGACACAATGATGACGAGCACTATAGCAATTATAATGAATGACACGTCTTACTTACTCTATCTGATGGACTTGCGAATTCTAAAAAAAAAAATGTCACACCAAATTATATTTTCCCTCAATGGTTTGATTTTCGCAACTTTTGTTTTTTGCTGCCAATAGCCTTTAAATACACAAATTAACATGCAAAAAACTAACCAGATATTGGCCTTGGTGGTGGTATGGCATCATAAGTAAATTCCTTGGGAATAACTGCTTCAGAAAGGGAGCGATGCTAAAAGAAGAAATAATTCATTGATAAACTGTCGTACTTCTTACAACGTCCATGTGCATAATACTTTTTAAATATATAATTAATGGTTCTTTTTTATAATCAATTCATTGCTCTTTCTTAATTTTGTTGTTGTTTTTATTCCTAACTGTCATCCCATCAATATTTTAAAGTGCATATAACGTCTGTGGGGATTTAACATATTTGTAATCTATGGATTCTCCTGAGATAAATTGTAATATATCTTGTCAGCTGAAAATTTCATCTTCATAGACTTTTTTGCTGTTAAAGTTGACGGAAATGATGTCATAGCGGGCATCTGTCCACATGAAAACCTCTTTACAGATGCCCGCTATGACGTCATTTGCGTCAACTTTAACAGGAAAAAAGTCTATGAAGATGAAATTTTCAGCTGACAAGATATATTACAATTTTTCTCAGGAGAATCGATAGATTACATATATTTTAAATTCCCACAGACGTTATATGCACTTTAAAGAGGGCTGTTTGGGAATGAAGACAAGACTAAGAGTTGATTTAGAAAAACAGTCTCTTTAAAAAAATGATGAGATTCACGATTATCATCCCATTATTATATCCATGACTACAACCTGGCTTTTGCGATCTACCCCCTCCTAAACCAAATAGTAATTACCGGAAAGGCCATTTAGTTACAGAGGAGTAGTGACTTGGAATAACACCCCTAATGACATTAAAAGCTCTATATGATGAGAATAATCTTTAATGAGGATACCAACTTCACCCGAGGGTGATTTACAGAAGGGTCCTACCATAAGACTAACATAGATAAATTCATTAACAGATAATCAACTAATAAAATACAAGAAACAAAATTAGATAATGTATACATAGATAGTAATGTACTTAAATAATAAAGAACAAAGTAGATATGCATAAATAAAATACATAGATACTAAGTTAAATTAAGCTTTGCAATTTGTTTTTTAAAACCTACTAATGTAGGTGCATCACGAATGGAGATACATATCTTATTCCAAACAATTGCTGCAAAATTTAATGTAGTCCAATGACCCCACCTAGTGTGAGCACTTGACTTACGAACATTATTCTTATGCCTAGTGTTATATTGATGAAAAAATATATATATATATCTATTAAATCCTTCAAAAATAAGATCAAGAACTATAAATTTTAATTAACTTGTTACTATGTAGTATTTTATATAATTGCTATATACTAATATAGCAATTAATTTATTTTATATCTAAGTAGTATTTGTGTTTGTTTTGTGATGTAGTATTATAATTCTATTGTAATGTAGTATTTGTAATTAGAATATAGTAATTTACTTGTATTGTATCTACAGGTAAGTGTCACATGACGCCTTACGTTATTACGTTATTTTGTAAATATTTTTAACCTTGGCACATGGTGTAATGCTACTGTGGTTAGATAAATTCAAATCAAGTTACCCATTTCAAATAGTTTAGCACAACAATTGTGGATATCTTCCCGAAAACTTCTCCCAAACATCCTCTCGTGTTTAGAGAACTGTATGGAAACACGGAAAATAATTGGCGGTAAAATTTTAAGGGGAAGAAAAGTCTTAACATACTCTAGCTGAATTGATCGTGTTTTAAAACAGGATAATAGACTCGACCCTAGATATGAGGATGACTTGTGCTATGAATATCTATACCTTTCCTCCGATGGCATTCGAGTGCCTCGCATTCTGTAGATAAGCTGAAACAAGATAATAAGTTTAAGATCAGAATTCGCAGCTTCGGGATTCCGGTCCGTTGCTACACCAGTGGAGTTATACTGAAAAAATGTTGCCATTAAGATAATTTTGAATAGCTATTAGTCTTAGAGAGGTGTTCGTCTTACAGACGAGTTCGTCTTACAGAGATATTCGTCCGTCTCAACGTGCAACGGCACTATCCTAGTTTGCGATAACCAGTTCCAAGTGCTCTTTGTTAGAGAGCTATATAACTTACTGTATATCCACGCCGTAATCTCACGCGAACGCTGAGAGGGATTAGAAGCCAACAAATCCATGACAGTCCTACCCATTTTATCCCGGATGTTGATATCGACACCTGCAGAAAAGTACAGGAAAGTATTAAGGGACGACGGAACGTCTAATGAAGAAGTTGCCGAGAACGAGAATTCGCAGTGGGAACACGAGCATGAACCAAGTGTTTCAGGTAGAAATAATAACCGCAGTAATAATAATAAGATGTATAAAATAAGGAAAATAGCGTCACTTTTGTGAAATATAAATTAGATATATAGAACGAGTACAGAATTACCAGGGAACTAAAAACGATGAATAAGGGGAAACAGTAGCCTGCGTCGCAGCCCGACTTTCTACCCGGGTTCTCACTCGGAGAGAAGGATTCTCTCGGGCGGAAAGTCGGGCTGCGACGTAGGCTAGGCAAACAGTGGGATTTAGTACGTATTCCATTTAAGGAGTAGTAAATGCACTGCCCTGACGAGCAAGTACGATGCTCTATAACGTGTAAATACATTGCCCAAACTACCAGGGATGAGAGGTACTAACCTTAACCCTAACCCTAAACCCCTAATCCTAAACACCTTCCAGCCAATGTCGCACTAGGTCAGTTCATTTCTACCCTAGCATCTGGGTAGCAACCTGATTGAACTTCATACCTGTTTTCTTAAAGTGCCCATGACCCCAAATACGATATTAGTAATATAGATTCTACATGAAGTAAATATTTTATGATTTGACCTTTGCGTTGATGTTTTATAAAGGTTCATTTGTCCGAAATGCTAATGAGTGTGACGTCATTTACGGTATCATCTCGGATACAATATTCTACTGTTAAAGAAAATTAATCTAACTCAAATGTTGATGATGTACTTGACCGCTATAGTAAAGATTTTATCAACTTTTTCACTCAAATCCTCAACAAGTCTATCACACGAAAGCAGAAAAGAAAGCCAAATGCCGTAAATGACGTCACATCATTAGAATTTCAGTTGAAACAAACCTTTATAGCACATCAACATAAAGCTCAAATCATAAAATATTTTGGCATTCAACTATTCACTTCATGTAGAATATATATCAGTAATATCGTATTTGGGATTTTGGGGTCATGGGCACTTTAAAAGTTTCCACAAGTTTTGGTATCCAGAGCGATGGTAGGTATTTTGAATAAACATGAAAAATAAAAAACGTTATTCCAATAGTGACAATGACAAGAGATTGTTCTGTTCCTTTAAATTGCTCAGTCTATTGCGATTGCTACCCGTTGCTAGGTGGTGCGAACATTGGTTGACAGGCGTATTGCTACGTTAAGCAAACTCTATGGCGACGTAAGGGGATTGACTGTCTCCTGTGCAATAGACTGTTCACCACAAAACAAAGAGTCACAAGAGAGAAACTTTTAGTGAAAATGTTTCACGTACCAGATTGCAGAAGAAGTTTTACAATATCACTTTTCCCGTAAAGAGCAGCAACGTGAAGTGGAGTGCCATTGTCGGCCTATAAAAACAATTAGCAGAAGTCTGATCATAGGGTGAGGGAGGCTGATCATAGGGTGAGGGCGGCTGATCATAGGGTGAGGGAGGCTGATCATAGGGTGAGGGAGGCTGATCGATAAACAAAAAACAATTCGATGTTCTTTCGAAACCGATTATTTCGATATTGCTTCGAACGAAAAATGGAAAACCAAAAACCCCGAAAAAACTGAATAATCGGTCGAAGATCCGAGTGACGAGAGCTTTAGAGCGTATGAAAGAGAACGTATTTTTAAAAATAAATATCAAGCGATTCGATAACTAGTGTTATTATATATTCAAACTTTATTCTCGTTCGTGATTGGTCAAAACGCCCCTGCTAATTCTCCGTATCTGGAAGCTGACGCGTTATTTCAGCTGCTGACGTGTCAGCGTGCAATAATACCTTGTTTTGGATCGAACTTCGATCCAAAACAAGGTATTATTGCACGCTGTCGAACCCAAGCCCCCAGCGCGGTCGGCAGCTTGCTAAAAATCCCGCCAAAACTAAATATTTTTGAAGAGTAAACAAAATGGCTTTCAGCCGGTTTCCATCGTTAAACGAAGAAGAAATTTCGACGTTGCTCTCAGAGAAAGATAGTAAAAGCACGAAGAGAAGCAACAAAACTGTTTTAAATGTATTTTCGAGGAGTATCTACACGAAAAGCAAAAAGAATATCCGACAAACGCCATCGAGCTGGCAGCTTTCTATTCCACTGGTGTTGTTCTTTGCTTCTTGTTTTTGAATATATAATAAAACAATTATTGGATTCGGTTTTCGCATGATATCGAGAATTATCAAGGCCTCGGTTTGTGTTATCGACCTCAGCCTTCGGCTTCGGTGGATAACACAAACCTCGTCCTTGATAATTCTCGATATCATGCTCAACCTCATTCAATAATTGTTTATTATTAGAAGCACTAGCAACGCCATACCCTCCACCCTGCTAACAAGTCACGTGGTATTCACTTTAAAAATCAGCAAAAACGTCGGCAGTTGTCTCCCCATGTTATCGTCAGATGAAATGTTGTATTACAGCATTCGCTGTAATCGATGGAGACGACGACCCATTGCTATGCTTGAAGAGAAATGCGATAGAACTACCACTGTTATCAGAGCTAGCCAGAAGATATCTCGCCATCCAATCCAGCGGTTCGCCATCTGAGACAACCTATCAAATTGGTTTTTTCAACCAATCTGTTTTTACAGTGCGATCACACCTGTGGGAGTAAAACTACACCTTGTTGTAAATCTATAAAATCTAACATAAATATATCGTATTTAAATTGATTATAACACAAACATTGCATTTGAATACGAGACTGAAGTCTTGCGCGAGTTCCGTGTTTTCTAGCTGTAGTTTGTTACATGTAAAAATCAATTTACTCGGTTTATTCGGTATTTTTCGGACGCTTTTCGGGTTGTTTACTCGAACCGCCTCAACCTACAACATTCAACTTTGAATCAAGATGTGGGAGGGCGGGGGGGGGGGGGGGGGGGGGGAGTAGAACTTACCATGGTATACATCAGATTTCAAAATGGTGGTCAATTTAATATTATTTTATGGGTATTAACGTTATGTTAACTAGACAATATTTATAAATTATATTTTATAATATTTTAAAAATTTACTACATTTATAGGCTGTTTTATTTAACATTTGTGCGAGTACATCTGGGTAATGGTAGCAAAGTTTGGGCTCCGTAGTTCTGCATTCCCGACATCAAGCTGCTGGAAGGCGCCCAAAGGCGAACCACGCGCTACATTATTGGGTACTAAATACATATTAAACATTTGAAAAACTGGAAAAAATATTTTTCTTCATAGGCCATTTAAGATGACATGACAAACATGTAAAGCAGTCTACCTCTGTGTTCGGAGACATGCCTTTATCGAGAAGAGATTTGACAACGGAATAATGTCCATTACGTGAAGCCAAATGTATAGGTGTGTGATGGCTGATTATCTTCTTGACCAACGCTGGATAATACATCAGTAAACAGTTTACCTTTGGATAAAAGAAGAGTAACATCAACTAGACACCACCTGGACACATATACGAGCGGCATAGTCGAGCAATGCGTACAGACTGTAGAGATGACAGAGGGCATTTTAAATCCAAAGCAATCGGGTGGAAGGCTTAGCTACAGTATAGGCAAGACTCTGGGGCAGAAAGAACATTGAAAACGTTGAAAAATGCTTTACATTTTAGCGTTATCTACATATAGTCACATGCACGAGCAAGAAAGAAAGCAAGAGCAGGTAAGAGTATAGTCAATACTCTACACTTGATTGTATTAATACTGCGCACTCAGGGATCGGTCATTATTGTATGGTCGGGGTGGGGGCCGAAGAGAAACAGATTTGGTGCTGAAAAAAAATTTACCCAACCAAATTAAGATCATAAATTTAACCGTCCCAACCATTTATGTGTAAAGAAATTTTTTACCCAACCCAAGAAGAAAAAAGTTAGATAATGCCCAATTCCCAGCACATCGTCAAATACAGTCAGATCCTTCTGTAACTTTCAGATTATTATTTCCCTATACTGAGCAGGAATCCAAGGAAAACAAGCAGAGGAATACAATAATGTGCAATGATGCACTAAGGAGAACTGATGACGAGATTCCAATTTTACATTATGAAATCTTAATTTTTTATGTACAGTAAATAGTCATGAAAATTTTGCTACCCAACCCTTCAAAGAAGTGATATTTTTTTTACCCACCCATTTAGGTCTTAGAATTTTCAGTTACCCAACCTTAACCATTTTCTCTTCGGTCATAAATAACAACCAGTCCCTTAAAGTGCCCCTAACCTCAAACTTTTTTATTGTCTTATTTGGAAGAACTTTTGAAATGATAAAGTAACTTCTTTTGAAGATTTTCACTTCTTCGCTTTCTTTTTGAGATATATCAGTTTGTTTGATATGCAAATATCTGGAATCACACATGCATAATGAGTTATCAGAGAATGTTATATATCTTTGCGTTCATGAAATAAAAACACTAAAGTGTGAATAACACGTGTGTGCGTTTCACCCAACACCAAACTTCTTGATTTTAAAGGATTTCGTTCCAGAATGAAAGAGATATACACATTCTCCAATAAGTCATTATGCATACATGTATGTGACGAAATTCCAGACATTTGCATATCAAACAAACTGATATATCTCAAAAAGAAAGCAAAGAAACGAAAATCTTCAAAAGAAGTTACTTTATCATTTTAAAAGTTCTTCCAAACAAGACAATAAAACATTTTGAGGTTATGGGCACTTTAATTGTGTTAATACAAGCAAGAGTAGAATATCAGCATAAGTAAGATCAAAATATTATCACAAACAAAAGTAGAATATTAACATACAGTAAGTAAGAGCAAAATATTAGCACAACCAAGGCAACACTCTCATGGGGCAGGTGAAAAGAAATCAAAAGAACAATGAAAAGAAAAACACATGCTACCCATTTACTAGGTGACAAGGAATTGACCAATTATGTGCGACATTAGTTGAAAGGCGTATTACTGTATGTATGTCACTTACTGCTTCTGAGCGTCCGTACTGAGCAGCAAGATCTAGGGCAGATTCATGCTCTACGTTCCGAAAATTTGGATCAGCATGGCACTAAAAACAGAAAGATGAGATTATGAGACGTGTTCAGCAATGTGATTAGTATACTCTCCACAATTCTAGTAGCTCGTTCGTGTTCAGTTAGTCTGGTTTTTAGGTTTCTGCCTGTTTCACTAATATATGTTTATAGTTTAGTTTATTATACTGTAGTTATCACACATTTAGGTGAACGGGATATACCCCAACAAGGGTTCCGGGGGCCTACGATTTAAGGTCGTTATCCGAGAAGACCCAAAAGTCTTACCATTTGCTGGTATTATTGCAAAGGCAGCACTTTCTCCTCAATTATTTTTAAGACCCTGAGTGGAGGTCCGACCCAGGATTTGAACCTGTGTCTCCCAACTCATATACATGTGTGGTAACCACTATAGAACGATCGATAATCTTGTCAAAATCTTGCAAGATCCTTGAATGCAAGACATTAGTAACCCAGCTGGCACACGACGTCGTTTCGACGTCGATTTTCGGTCGAAATCGGATCGCGACGTCGATCAACCACACGTCGACAAAGCGACGTTGTATCGACGTCGATATCGAGACGTTGAATTTCACGACGCTTCACGACCAAACATCGACGTTGTTTCGACGTCTGCTTTTCGACGTGTTATCGACGTCGGAAACTGACGTTGTTTCGACGTTGAATTGACGTCGATATTGAGTCGTCGAATCACGACGCTTCACGACCAAACATCGACGTTGTTTCGACATCTGCTTTTCGACGTGTTATCGACGTCGGAAACTGACGTTGTTTAGACGTTGAATTGACGTCGATATTGAGTCGTCGAATCACGACGCTTCACGACCAAAAATCGACGTTGTTTCGACGTCTGCTTTTCGACGTGTTATCGACGTCGGTAACAGACGTTGTTTCAACGTTGAATCGACGTAATTTTGCCCGCTGGGAAGATCTTCTTGAAGTAAGATCTTATCAAGACCTACAAACGCATGTTCTTACAAAAATCGTAAAGGAAACCTCAGGCAACTATTTTCTGGTAAAGACCACGGAGGAAACAGGGTTAATAAGTAATCAGTAATACTGTACCTCCAGCAGCACAATCACGACCCTATTATGACCATATTGACAAGCGAGGTGAAGAGCAGTTTCATTGTTATTGTTCTAAAAGAATGACAAGAAAAATATTAAAGTACCCTGCGACGAAATATCCCATTACGTTTCCTGGCATTTTTTGTTACAGAACATCATTTTAGGTTAAAGGGAAATGGCAATAAAAATTTTTTTGTCTCATTTGAAAGAACATTTAAAATAATATATGAAGACCTTTTAAAATTTCCCCGTAACTTCCTTAATTTTTGAAATATCTGTGAACAAAAATATCTGCAATCCGCCATCTTGTTTTATAATTAGATCTAATTAAGTGACGTCAAAACCTGGGTAAACATTCTAAAAGTTGTAAATAATTGCCCAAATATCAGTGGAATGCGTTCAAATAGATTGCTAGTTCACTTAAAAGTATACAACACCCAAAACAACTACGATTTAGCATCTATAATGACTCGATAATTGCTGATATAAAAAACATTTCTACCCTGGTTGTGACGTCACGCATATCCAAGGATGGTTATGCATATCCAAGATGGCGGAATGTTCAATGTTCTTTGTTAAAAAGAAGTGAAATATTTACAGAACCAAGAACGATATGGAAAATCTGTAAAAGGTCTTCATATATCATTTTTAATGTTCTTTCAAATGAGACAAAAAAAATTTTTATTGCCATTTCCCTTTAATAAATGTTCGCATTTGCCAAAAAAATGAACAACAAACATTCTATCACAAGAAATTTAACCTCCAAGGTCGCCCAAATTTTGTCCAACAAACTCAAAACACAGCAGAGTATGTGATTGTGACGTCAGAGACTTTAACACGTGACAAAGCTTTATAAAAATCATACGTCAAGTTACAATAGAACGATTTCCCACGTGTTGAGTCTTTGACGTCACCCCACAGCTCTTCCCAATTGTCAACGAACTACTGTATTTGAAGCGTAATATTCTTTGAGTGTAAATGACCCATCATTATAATTGGCAGTTCTTCTAAGACAGGATCTATCTCCTCCTCGTCGTTACCGCGGAGGGACTGCCCAGAAGGCCCTAGACGTGATTCTAACATTAGTTGATTCTTTCTTCCCCGGTTTTCCCAACAATCCGGTTTGGTTGAAATGAGCCCTTTCTCATGATTTCTTTGACGAGGTCCCAGCCTTTGGAACTTTGGTTAGATGAGTGACTTTGTTCAATGTCCTTGATTTTATTAACGAGTTCTTCTGGCATAACTCCCTCTTTCTTTTTAACCTATTTATCTTCAGCAGCAAAGTTGATATATACTGCTTCCATTTCTTGTATGCCCTGAGTAACTGCAGGGTCATCCGAATGCAATGCTCCCTTCTTTCTTTCTAGATACCAGTTTTAGACTTTAGTACTGTTTGAGCAGCTCCTTCATGAGCCTTGAGGAAGTGCTCATACTGCATCTCTCAGATGCATTTTCCTCCTCATCATCAAAATTTGGATATATTCCTCACTTGATCTGCGTATTTATCTTGTAAACTCGGTGTCTCGCTCCCGTGCTCTTACTCGAGTCATTAACTCTTTCCTAACAGGCTGAAAAACATCCAAAATTGAACCACCTCTTTGTTCTATTGATATCTCTTGAAATAACCATAACTGTTGCGAAAGCTATACATTTTCTGAAAGCCCAATAAACCGGCTTTTACTTGTGCTTTTAAATTTCCCGAACAAAACACATTATGTTAATATAAATTAGCATTAATTATCATAAATCAGGTTGAAAAATGTACATTTTTCTAGAAAAGGCCATCTTGCACGCCCGCGTAGCATCTTGAAAACTCAAAATGCCACCAATCGCAGAGTTGTTTATGAAATAAACAATAATCAATTTCAACAATAATCAATTTTTTTAACAATAATCAATTTCTGGAATACTGTTGCTCTGTTTGGAGCTCTAGCATTCCACTTTATCTCTCGGTTAAGCTGGAGAAGATCCAGAAGCGTGCTTTACGCATTCTGTTCCCTTTTTATTCATACTCTACTGCCCTAGAAGCAACTACGCTTCCTCGATTGGATGCTCGCCGTGGCGAACTCTTGCGTAGGACATTCACTAAAGTTATGAATCCTTCCTCACGTCTTCATTATCTGTTGCCTCCGACTAGGAATAAATCGCACGGTCGTGTTCTACGTAATTCTGATAGTTTCACCCTTTTCAAATGTAGAACCGACCGGTTTAAAAATAGCTTTTTCCCATTTCTCTCCTCTATCAGCAAGGCTAAATTATAATGAGTGTACTGTAGATACTGTTAGGATTAAGGATAATGTAAATATATGTTTAGTTTTGTAAAGATACTGCAATTCACCTTTTGGTGCGATGGTATTTCATTAAACCTTTTATTATTATTATTATTATTAAATCAAATCAAACTTGGCGGGTGAGTGGATCTCATGTTCCTGGCGCTTGTCGAATTTCAATTTTTAATCTTGCGTTACCATGTGCCGTGTTTTTCGATTGACGACTTCCGGGGTCTTCTACGACCCATTTTGACTGGGCCGGTCAGCAAAGAGGTAAGCGGCATTAAGACATGGCTCGAGACTTAAAAAATATTCATATATCTTCCAGATATATTACCCAGAGTTGCTTAAACTCTCAAGTTATATTTACATGTATCATAAAGAAAGTAATAATTTGTAGTGTTTGTTTCCATGATAACAAGGTCACATGACTATCATGGGCTATATTGGATGGACAAATAAAAGCTTCTTGAGGCACGCGAATACATAATGTCAACAAACATACAGCCTAATTTTACGCAAATAGTTATCTAGTTGTAAAACTTTACTGTAAACGCAAAGAGATTGATTATAACAATTACTCTTATATTTTTGTTTATGAAACTAATTCCTACCATTCAACTTAGGATAATAAACGTAATTAATGTTTCAATTAAATTAGGGTGTATGTTTTGTAAATTTTGATGTTTATCCATGTACTCAAGAAGGCTTTAGGTTTTCAGCCAATATGGCCACCAATGAGTCACGTGACCTTGTTGTTATGGAAACAAAATTGTACATTAGTTCCTGCTGTACGATGAATACGTTTGGTAAGTTTGACTTAGTTTGGACAACATTTCCGGAAAATAGGAAATTTCAGTTTTCAAGTCAAGAGCCATGCCTTACCTTCAGTGTATATTAACTAAAGACTGAAACACAAACCTGCTCATTGACATTAGCTCGAGAAGGTCCTCTGTTCAACAAGAGCTCGAGCGAATCAGCATGACCATTCCAAGCTGCTAAATGTAAGGGATAACTTCCTGAAAACAAGAAATAATATTGTGGGGAAAATGTTATTTTAAAGTACAGGAATATTTCCTTACGTTGTGCAACGTTCAGCAACGGTTATCTGGTATCTCCTCGTAAAAGCTAGCATTGGGCCCCTATTAATGCGATCACTTCACATATTATATATCAATTTAAAGTTAATTACTCGGGCAGCTGTGGTAACACGAGTCTTAAATTCGGCTCTGTTATTATTATTTTTGGGGTTCCACAAATTTGTAAAATTGCGTAATAATATTCTCTTCAGGCTTTGCGAACCATGAGGCATATTGCGGGTCAATAGCCGAGTTCTTTCTTGTCGACAGCTTTTCTTTTGGTCGAGTTGTTGATCTGCAATCCTACAATACGCCATCATGTTGTAATACTTTGACTAATTAACTGGGAAGTTGGTGACGTCACACCTGGGGTAAACCTGATGAAACTGCTCTGTTGGTAGCCGAGTTTCCGCGGAATGCTTTTTAATTAAATTTAATTGTACTAAAGGAAGACATTCACCAAAATCAAATTTCAAACTTATAAAAACATGAGGATAGATAAAAATTTCGCTTTACCCTGGTTGTGACGTCACACATATCGAAAATAATAATAATAATAATAAATACGTATTGGGAGCATTATACAATAGTCTCAATGCTCTTACAACAATATATTCTTAATGTTACTTATAAAACTAATTACAGTTTCATTATAAGATAAAGCCTACTACATATATTACCACTAAGAACAACAAACTATTAATTTTAAAAAAGAAAAGTCTTAAGTGCTCAATTAAAACTACTTAACATATCAATACTTCTAATTTCCTGTGGTAATGAAGCAGGGCTCGATTTAACCGTCGGACATCTGACATTATCCGACGAGAAAATACAAATGTCCGATCAATGTTACGACTTGTCGGACATTTTGTCCGACGGATTTTTTTGTCAATTAAAAACAGGATTTGTTTTGGTGTTTGTTCATGGCTTTTTGGTACTTGATTAAAATTTCAATTACAATTAATTCAATTTCTTTTAATTTTAAATATCGATTTCAAAGCTTCTTCCATGACTCAGACTGCTCTTGTTTTCGAAAACATGTACGATGTCGTTTATGGCCGCGCGGGAAGACTAATGACTACCTTTACCGCGCGCGGGGACTGAGACTGACAGCAACGAAAAGCCCCGCAAAGCATTAGCTGGACTCCTTTAAGAATTAGTAAAACTCCTTCAATTGAAGGATTCATTTCGTTCGTCCTTCTGATTCACGTATTGGTAAGATCCCAACCAGCAATTTCGCCAACAACATTCAATCGTCGCAACTGCCAGAACATGTTCGCCAAAATTGTCGAAAATGTCCGACGAAATAACGAAATTATCGGACATTTTGTCCGATGAACTTATATCGAGCCCTGCAGTTAAAAATACATCCAAGTTGGCGAACAATGATTCAGGTTATTCACAATGATTCAGGTTTCTTTACGAGCATTTTTACAACATCAAACTCGTGTATTCCTGCTATTTAAGTTACGTACTTTGATCGAAAAGGTACTTATTTTTTATTACCAAGCTTACCTACAAAATCTGGAATATTTGCAGATGCTCCATATTTTAGTAAAGCCTCTAATGCATCCCTAAAATTAAAGAAAATATAGATTACTCGTGTATCAGTGGTGCATCATCTAGATCGGGTTCAGTGGGTTTCATGCAACTAGGGTGAGGATAATATCTAGGATGATATCCAATGATAATGAGCAACATAAACTCGTGGTAGGGTGTTTGTGCTCCCCCCCCCCCCCCCCTTCGTTAGCGTCTCGCGTACCGAAAATCGCGAGACGTCCACGAAGGGGCGGTCTAACGGCATTCTGAATTTAAATGTGACAAGCGTGCGAGACGCTAACGAAGACAGTCAACGGCCTTCCGAATTGATGTAAACAATGACTCGTTGCCTTTCTGGTCTGGTTGCCTGTAATTTGTCCTGATTGTCGACAAAATTAACAAGTAAGAACATCTTAATAGCGATTTAATACAATTATTGTGTAAAAAATGCCAAATAAACCTGATTTACTGTTAAACTCGCTTCACTAATAGACGTTACGGCTCCCTGTGGTTCAGGTATTTGTCACGAAAGACAGCGTCCAGGAACTTCTTCTTCTGTTAGTACATATCGTCAAACATTGCCTCACTCCCAGGTTGATTCATAATACACCTCAGAAGAAGACGGAGACCACAGTAACCGTGGCGTCTCAATCCTCCTAAAAAATAGGTACGCAGTGCGTACATATGTCTACTCAAATTTGATTTGTGGTCTGCCCATTGACTTGTGGAAGGTACATACAACGTGAAAAGACAAAAGCCACCACAAACTTATTGTATATATAGTTTATTATTGAGAAGAAAAAATATATGTTCAGCTACTATTTGTCCATTTTCTTCTTTATAATATTTATAATAATAATATTTAATAGAGCATTACACAAGTCTCCTGCTTTACATGTAGAGAGAATTCTAAAATAATTACAATCAAGCTATATACTATCTATAAAGGTTTTCTATAAAAGTTTTTAAAAGAGAATTCTAAAATAAATAAATTACAAAATCTATAAAAGTTACTTGTTAATAAAATAATTTTCAAAAAGATATGTTTTTAGAGAAGATTTAAAACTAGTAGCTGAATCTGACTTTCTAATAGTTAGTGGTATATTTAACCACAATTCCTTGCTCGCAGCAAAACGAATCTTGCAAAAAGATCAGAAATAGATTACATTTAATGACAAGGAAGCTTTACGTATTTAAGTCATGTTAATAAGTTAAACAATGTTTAGCTGTTATTACAGGTGAGTTAAGGTCGCAAAGCACTCTGGTAAAATGTACAGTCGCCAACTTTTAGTTATCGTGCAAATGGTTTGTATCTGGGTTCTATATTAAATTATTTTTTGGATCATGTTCGTCCAGATATTGTTATTTTCTTTTATTTCTGACAATCTTCAATTATATTGGTAGTTACAATTGTTATATTTATGTGGCGTCAGAGACGTGGTTTCGTGCTTCTGTCGTGAGTTGGTGCGTGTTTTCTTTTCCAAAAGTCTCCGATTATGTTCCACTTAACTCACGGCAAACATTTATTGCGTTGTGGTTTACTTTCGCTTGCGAACTCTTGAGAAAAATTCGTTCAAAGTTGGTTGCGTAGTCCAAACACTTCTCGCTCTCTCAATCTACTCATTGTTTTCTTTCCATGTGATGAACAGCTATGTTGTTCTATTTGTCCTGCGCGCGTTGGTGTTCTTTTATACGGGTATTGAGGTTTCGGCCAGTTTCTCCAATTATGTATTCGAACATTCGCCGCAATTGACTTTGCAAATGGCGTATTTTCCTCTGTACAATCAACAACGTACTTGTTGTGTTGTGTGCGATTGCTACATGTATACGGTCCAAATATTCTTGCTATAGTTGCCTTTGATGTATGGAAAGGTATTGCTCTCTCTCTTTAACTTTGTCTTCTGATGATGTAGTTGTTTTGATCTCACATAGAAGTTGGTCGGTACCCCCAGACGGGAATGGAAACCGCAACCTTCATGATCTTCGGTTACACGCTCTAGCCATTGAGCTACCAGAACTCAGATGGCAGAACCGCCGACCGCGCGACATCGGAAAATTTGGTCCTAGTGACTAGATACTCAGATTTGAATTAATATTTAAATGAACCGTCACATGATTCAAAGGGTTTTTTCCAAAAGAGACATAGTTTTTTGAGAAAATAGAAATGCGAGTCCGAGTATGTATTTTGACTCACCAATTCCAAATCTGTTTTCAGAATTGAAAACGGTTATATATTGATCGAGATATTCAAAATAATATACGACGAAGTGACCGGCTTATCATAGCCGACCAAGCCGACTAATTTCTAAGTACATAAACCATTTTTACGAAGGGTATTCACATTCTCGTAATATAGTAGACACATATGTTATGTATTTTGACTCGCTAATTCCAAATCTGTTTTCAGAATTGAAAACGGTTATATATTGATCGAGATATTCAAAACAATATTCGACCACGGCGTGCGAGGTCTGGGCACCATGGATGGAGAAATTCCCGTAGGGGGGGGGGGGGGGGGTAGAAAAGGCGGGCGAGGGGATTATTGCGGATTCGTATTTCTAGTTTAACAATAAATCAATCAATACTTTTTTGTACAAAATGTCGCATGTCAAACATGACGAAAATTATAGAGTTTTTGTGTTTGTCGATGACGTTAATGTGACGTCATCAAATTACGTCACCAAAAGAAAGACGTTTGCTTCCATATTGCACACATAAAATATCTTGGTTATACCTTGAATTTATTGTCCACTCAAGAAGTATATTGGGCACCAAATGCCGGCTACCACCAGAGCTCCAGCGGGTACTGTATGACAAATGTCCAAGCAAAATCGTCTCTGCATTTTTATTTTTATACATTTACATACTTTGCATTCAGATTTACATTCTACAGGAATATAGGCCCTCCAGAATGTCCTTTCAGCACCCATGTCTGATGGGTACTTCGCATTAGGACAGCCACCCTCTTCAGAACTTAGCAACTGGTTGTCTAGCAACGAAAACGTCTGAACCCCCTTAACTCATAAATAATTTGTGGTACTTGTTGATAGAAATTGCCTTTTTCTCCAGCGAAAATTAGTTTTAACTATTCATAGGAAGTGACGTAATGTCTCACCTTAACGAACAACTTTTTCTCCTGCTAAAGTTCATTAAATATTTACTGGAAGTGACGTCAACCCAGACACACAACAACTGTTTGCACAGTGATTTGACAGTGAAATACAAAGATAATTTTCTATGTTCAAACTTTAAACAGACATACTTAGAAAAACATTCACCCAATTCCAAAACTTTCACTGTTGAATCACATGGCAAACTATTTGTGTGGGTCCCTTTTAAGTTGAAGAAAATATTTTAAAATACATTGGCAGCAAAAATTAAGTTTGTGTAATATGAAAGAACTCGTAAAATGATAGAGTAACACCTTTTACAACTTTTCGGTATTTTACTTCGTTTTTGAAATATTTAGTTTGTTTGATATGTAAATGAGATTTGGTCTCTGACGTCAGGTGTTGGGTAGAGAATTTTCACTCATTAAAATATTAGTTCTATCTTCATGTTTGTTCCACAAATTTCCTTGAAAATATGCGTATAATAACTCCTCATGATAATGAACGTTGTAAACTTAGCAACCACTGAGATATAAAACATTTTTTAATGAATGAAATATTTCGAAAACGAAGTAAAATACGGAAAAGTTGTAAAAGGTGTTACTCTATCATTTTACGAGTTCTTTCATATTAGACAAACTTAATTTTTGTTGCCAAAGATTATAAATATATCATCTCGTACTAACTGCAAAACATTTGGAGACAGAGCGTTTGCTAAAGCCGGCCCCACACTATGGAATCAACTTCCATTCGATATGAGATGTCTGTCCAACATCGAGACTTTTAAGAAACGCTTTAAAACGCTTCTCTTTAGACAAGCTTTTAATGTTTAATGACTCTAATTTTGGTCGTCAATTTTATTTGTGGATACAGTAGAACCTGAGTTTTACGACCACCCCTGTTGCCAAGCAAAAGTGGTCGTAAACGACAGGTGGTCGTAAATGGCAGTTAGTGATGTGACGTCATGCAAGTAATACTAGAAAACGCTATTGTTTACGACTCTATTCTGTGTTCGCTAGTCGACTAAAAGATGGCTTTATAATTTAAAACCAATATAATATTTCTTAATAAAGAAAGAAAGTCAGAAAAAGTTCGGAAAAAAGCATAGTTTGAACAGAGCTTGCTGGGCGATGTGCAGTGAAAGAAAACGCAATGCGTACGACGTACTTCATCTTTGATCGCGAAAATATTTTATTTACATACAGCAATTTGATCTAAGAAACAGCCAGACTAAAATAGTAAGGAGCAACGATATATACTGATTCGTATCTAACTATGTTTGTATGCACAAAGTTATTGGCGATCTTGCGTTATAAACAAAGATGGCGGATACGAAAATATAATTTTCGAACGGCGAGGTTTTCGAACATTTTCAAGCGTTGTACTACACGTAAAAGCTCATACGATATATTAAATCAAAGAACGTTTAATGATCTACAACATACGTAAACTATGTTAAGCTTTATGTTGTATTAGCAAAGTTATTTGCGATCTCGCACGGCAAATTTTAACCCTGACAAGATGGCAGTAACAAACAAATATTAGTTCGAGCTTTTCGTTAATTTAGAAACGTTTCCCTCAACAATGTTAACGGTTTACGGGCTTGGGATTGTCGCTAATAAGGATATTTATTATGTACTCTCAAAATGCGATCACTTATGATGAAAGTAAGCAAAACAATACTAAAAAAGCAACAATTAAGTGCGTCTTCTTGTTCCCTGTACTTTTCGCACGTGGTCAAACTTCTTGCTTGTTGATTGTAACCCATTTCGCGTTTGGGACGCTAAAATGTGGTCGCTGATGAGACCTGTTTCCTGTATTCGCGAGCTGTCAAAATTATTGTATGTTTATTGCAAAAGACGAACGCTTATCTCGTAAAAAGTCGCTCATGACAGGTACATATCGTGTTCGGGACGCCAAAAAGCGGTCGCTGGTCGCGTTAGGCAGGTGGTCGCTCATTCCAGGTACATTTTAACTACAGAAAAAGTGGTCGTAAACGGCAGGTGGTCGTTAAAAGGGGTGTCGTAAAACTCAGGTTCTACTGTATATGTAATTTACTTTTAATGTTTTTAGGCTGAAATAGTTTTATTTGTTTATTTTGGAAAAAAGTTTTAGCACTTTAGAATATTTATAGTTTTAGCACTATATAAATTAAATTAAATTAAAATAAAATAAATTATTATAAATGTATAAAAAGCCACATATGCGATAGGCACTTTAACCTTTGCACCCAAGGGGAGATCAGCATCTATCTTCTCCTTATAATATTATTGGTTAACCAAGAGGTAATGAGAATAAAAAAATGATCATCAAAGATGAACTTAGACCTGTTTTAAAACAACTTCTCCCAACTAGTACTATAAGAAATGCTTGGAGACCAATAAGGAGAATTTGTATGTTCATAATGAGGAATAAGGGGTTAGATATGCAATTAAGAATATACAATTGAGGTTATCAAATAAAGTCAATTGAAATTGTGCATGGGCACATATCTATCCCATGACTCTAAACAGGCAATGTTTTAGTAATTTAATTGAATAAAAATTAATCAACAAGATTAACATACACTACTGAGTCAACACACTTGATTTGACAATGATTTTAACTCACACATTCGGTATTTCGGTTCGCTGCTCTAACAGTTGAGTAACCACATCAACTGGGAACAGTATGCTAATTTTATCCATTTGCAGTAACTGCACAAAGTATAATCATCTGAAAGGATGTGTAGTGTTTCAATTATATTTCAGAATCATCTTTAGGGTAACATGAAAACGAATTGACATGATTAACCTGTCACTACTGCAGCGCTGTAAATAATTTTTTGTAATTCGCCGGTCATGATGATCAGAAGAAATCTAATTCTGGTGGTCAAACGGAAAATCATGCTGGTCATTCATTTTGCTGTTCAGTTTGTTACTTCGATGTCTATTACACTAGAATGTTTGACAATTCTTCATTCATCTTTCCTTTTGAACCACTAATTAAGAAATAGAAAACATTTTCCGTGTTTACATACAGTTATAGAAACACGAGGAAGTTTGGGAGAACGAGATATCATAGTGGGAGTAGGGCGAGTGTTTCCACGCAATTTCGAGTTCTCACAAACTTCCACGAGTGTTTCTATAACGTATGGGAACACAGATAAAAATGTTTTCTATTTCTATTATAAAATAACCCGTAGAAAGCAAATAAAATATACAAATATCTTGTATTATATCATGTAAATTCTCCTTACCGTGTATGATGGCACCATGATGCCATGATGGCTAATTGATGGCGTTATGATGTCTAATTGATGGCATGTGATGGCTAATTGATGGCATAGGATGGCTAATTGATGGCATAGGATGGCTAATTGATGGCGTAGGATGGCTAATTGATGGCGTAGGATGGCTAATTGATGGCTAATTGATGGCGTATCACAATGGCGTTATCCATCCATGTTTTACATAACCTGATATAAACACAGTAACTGACCAATCACAGTGTGCGTAGGACACGACTTATTTTATAAAACATTATAAAGAGACTGGTGCTAGCTGCTGATTTCATTACACTTGAGATGTGAGCGGTCTGTACTGTAGAATTTCACAGGTTAAACAAAAAACCAAGTGTAAAAAATATTTGACCAGTAACGATGATCATTGAAAACAAAAATTTGATGGTCAAAGGTCAAATATCGGCGCTCATTGACCGGCGGCTATTTGCAGCGCTGCTACTGAGTCAATGGAAAATTGTTGATTAAAGTGGAATTTGAACATGCACCTTTGGCACTCCGGTCAAGAGCTCTACCAGTTGAGCTAGTACAAATGGTGTGCTAATTTATCCAACTAGTAGAGCAGACAACCAGAGTCTAAAAGGCAAGTTCAAATCCTGCTTGAGTTAACAATTTTCCATTGACTTAGTAGCGTAGTTTTCAATATTAATTTTAATGTTAGCCTGAGGATGATTTTGAAATTTAATTTAATAATTTCAAAGATAAATGCAACATTCCATTCTCCCATTAGAAGCACTTTTTCAATTAATACCTGTACTTTTTTATTATTAACATGAACAAGCATTAACCATATAGTCTCTAGAATTAACGTGTCTGGAAATGAAGCCAAAGTCTTTGTTCTATGTTTTGTTGAAGCTTATTGTTAGTGGCTTTGACGTTTGCCACATTTCCAGACAATTTAATTCTAACAAAGACTTTATTCAATCACTTCAAAACAATGAACATTTTGTGCATTCATGGTTGGAGGTAATTTATAATTAATTTCAAGAATGAATATCCTGTGTATCAATACTACAGGAATAAGTTTCAAACAATTTCGTCAAGCAATGTTTATTAAATTAAATTAACTCTATCTCTAGTTGTCTGTAAGTCCTATTTCCGCAAACGTAAGAGGCTAGACGGATATAGGCCCATGGGTATACCTGTTATGTACTGATGATCAAATAAGGATTGAACGTAGAGTTTATAATCAAATAAGTGAATATTGAAGCATACAAGTATAGAATAAATAGGAGTAGACAGCGAACTTCGGTGTAAATAAAAATGATAATATACAAACAATGTCTCAAAAAATGTATAGTTAATAATATGGAAATATGGTAATAAAAATACATTTGTATATACATGTAAATATACTGTCTGTAAATCTCTGAATGAGAAGTAAATTACAAGAGCATTCGAATGCCGTAATCGTTTGCCAAATACCCTAAATCAGGGTGTCAGTTTAACAGAACATATATTATTCCTAATGATATTGGTATAAACACAGTGTAAATTAATACGATAAGCCGACCAAGTTTTCACACATAGCACTCACCTTCTACCGTTTAATGCTGCGTGGTGAAGAGGCGTGTATCCATTTTGATCTTGGCAATTTGGTCCAACGTTCTTCCGTATACTGTAAGCCGCATAAACAACACGATCAATACAGGGAAAGTTTGTAAAAGAAAACATGACATCGCAGACAGTAGACTCATTTGTCGCGTACGACATTTGACGAACGCTTTATACCTGTGTAAAGGTCCAGGTTTCTTTGCTTTTTGTCCCAAAATCTTATCGATTTGAGCAAGGTTCCCTGTTTTGAGCGGCTAATATCAGTTCTTGTTCCTTGCCCATCGCAATGTGAAGTTATTAAATTGCTACAATGACGGAAGTGAGGAATGTTCTTCTAACGCCATTGTGACTGGGAAGGAACATCAAGGGTCAGGAGGGGTCACGTTAGCTACAGTCACGCGACAGGGAGGGGTCACTATAGGAGGACAAAAATCGTAAAATGTTTTCGCAAGTAAAAAACTTGTCCTGCGTAGCCGTAGTATTTGTCTCTATTCTGATAAATTAAATACATGTACTTGTCTTTCGTGTAAGACTTGTCCTTGCGTGTAGGACTTGTCTTGCGTGTAAGATTTGTCTTGCGTGTAGGACTTGTCTCGCGTGTAAGACTTATCTCGCGCGTAAAGGCTGTCATTATTGCTGCGTTTTTCCACGCGTACGTAAACCACCTTATCAACTTGTACGTACATTAATAAAACCATCCGTGCCGCATAAGACCAAGACTTTAGCGGTAAGACCAACATTTTTGCGCGTAAGACCAAAACCTTTGTAATAAAATAAAATTTACACGAGTCGGTTAGTCGCTGCCACAGATGTCCCGGTTTATATGGGGTCCCAGAACTTTCGGAGCTGATTTTAAGGGTTATGCCTGTGCATGCACGGCGGAGACGGGGGGCTGGGGCTTTAGCCCCCCCTCACTTTTCTCTGGAATATCTAAATCGAGGTTTTTCCGTACGGTGTATTCTTTGGAAATTAATTTCCACGCTTCTAGCCCCCACACTTCAAAACACGCTCCGCATCTAAAACCAGTGCCTCGCATGAGGAGTGACATTCTGGAAAGAGTGATTGGCCGGTAGGGAGCGGAGATAAGACCCTGGGTACGAGGTTGTCCTCTCGTAGGTTGTTGATGTTTGTCCGCATTTTCCATTAAATCTAAGAACTAAACAATAGGAAATGAATCATTTGGATTTCAAGCTCAATTTTAGTTTGTTTGTTACAGTACGCAATATTCATATACAAGGTTAATTCAACTTGTTTTTCGTTAAGGCTATTTGCCACCAGAGGGCATGGTCAATCAGTGTTGCCATTGAAAACACGTGCGCAAATCCAATGCAATGAACACGTGAATAAGTCCACAATAACATCCTGAAAGAAACCATGCACGTACGCAGGCTGATATACCTCATTCTCTAACCGCACTGCGATCGATGGTCGAACCACACGCGTCACACGTACCGAATGAGATATTATAGCCATATTTGTTTTTGCCCAATAAGATATTCGCCAAATATAGTATAGTGGTCACTCAATCACCCTTGCCTTTGCAAAAGTCAAGCACGCTTTTTGCAATTTCTATTTTACCTGCATAGTGGTAATCCATTCAGTTAGTATGACAGAGATACGGTGCTTGAAGCACCGTATCTCTGACATACTAACTGGATGGATTACCACTATGCAGGAAAAAATGGAAATTGCAAAAATTATATATTAGTACATCTCTAGTGGACTTTATGCAGATAACGGTAACAGGAGACTGAAAATAAGTGTTGGTATAATCCAATACTATATATCCAATATATATCCAATATATATCCAATATACTATCAGTGGCGAAGCTGGCCATAGCAACTACATGGTCATGCTATGCTAATTTATAAACATCTGCATATTTTGAAAACAATACATTTCTAAAGATCTGAATATGTAAATCGTTTCAAAATTTGCATAGCATGCATGACCAGTTGCTGTGGCCAACTTCGCTACTGACCACTATGACGCACGAATGTATTAATAACTACTATTATAACTACCTGAATAGTTTTCGGAATACGTTTTGTGATGTTAAGCACACCAATTGTTTTACGTTTGCCAGTTTACCGGGAGTAATTTAACATTAACATAAGACTGGAAATATCGCAAGGTATTATGGTAACAGTAGCAGTCACTAATTATAGATTCACACGTCGTAATTGGTCTAGTCCAGGGATAGGAGTACCACCCACCCCTACCTTCGTGTAGCAGCTTGAGAAAGACTAGCTGGAGCCTACGGATCGCCTCCGCAGTCTTCCCTTTCGTAAACGGTCTTTGCTATCCTAAACAATCACCCCAACCCCCCTGAATCGTAACCCCGCTGAAAGTTCGTCCGTATATATATTAGCGGTAAAACATTCCGGGGCTTACGGCCGACAAACTTAACTTTTACTAAACTTTGCAGAATTTGTGGTATTTTGCCTAAAATGTCGCTGGTAAATTTGTCGAAAGTGAACTTAGACGGCCCTATATGGAACATTTAACAATATTTACAGACATTATTTATATCTTGAAAATAAGTGACAAAGATAGTTGCCAATCTTCTGCAGTTATAACGTGTTCCTTTACTAAAGCCAGAAAAGCTAGGGTTAATTTACATATGGTCCTTAGGAAATGGCGTCCCATTTTACAGTGAGTTACATAGAAAGAAAATATTAAAATGAAGATTCTCCATGTGCTGAACTTACTACATATTAATTTCGACAAAGCGCGGCGTGGTTTCAAACGTCGAACTTAATAAGTCGAACTTAATTGTTTGCTGCGAATATTCGTTCGTGCTGGTCAGTGGTATTATGCATATTCGCGGATTTTCGCGGGCAAATTAAATGGCGAATCTCAAAAACGAAAGCAAGATGTAAGCGAACAGGAGAATTGCTTAGCTTTACTTCAGAGCATCCTTGGACGTGCGCGAAGACGAAGCCAATATGATGGAATTCTCGTGAGCAGAAGGATGCGTCACGCGTCTGATCAAGTATTCATACCGCCAGAAAGAATATGCACTCAGTGCGCAATTAATATATATATATATATATATATATATATATATATATATATATATATATATATATATATATATATATATATATATATATATATATATATATATATATATATATATATATATATATATATATATATATATATATATACTATATATATATATATATATATATAAACTACAAAATATAATTTCGAACAAACCTCTTTCTTTCAGAATCCTCATATCAAGAAATACTTGTCGAAGTTTTATACTCACCTGCTCCTGTAATTTCGCCATTTTTTTGTTTATGACAAATTGCGCGCCATCCCTCGACTCTTCTTCATCCTCCGCTTCAAAAACAGTACATCGATTGCACCGCTGGCATAGAACACGTCAGAGTCGGTCAGACATCTATATTTTGTTTATTTCCTTGCAAGAAAGGTAATAATCATCTCCTCTAGAAGCCATTTTGACCAAAGCACGCCAAAAATCAGGTATAGAAGGTTATACAAGTGTTAAAATCAAGCTCGTCCTAGGTTTTTCGCGGTCAAATTTATTAGGTTCGGCACAAGTTCGACGTTTGAAAGTCGAAAACCACGTCGCGCTTTGGTCGTTCGGTCGAACTTAACTTCGCGGTCAAACTTAATTAAAAGAGTCGAACTTAATTGTTTCAAACGTCGAGCTTAGTATAATGTACTTAATTCAAACTATTAAAGTGCCACTACGATGAAAATTTACCCCCGTCTTTTAGATTTTCTTTAGTATAGAAAGTGATCATCGATGTAAAAAAAAATAAAAAATGGTATTTTGAAGTAAGTATTTTGAGCTCTGAAATCACTATTATTTATCCCACCATTACTAAAAACGTGTTCCAAATGAGCCCGCAATTTCAAAAGGTAATATTGTTTGTGGCGTCAGATTCTCAATGCTACGCCTGAATTTCGGTCGAGGTTATTTGTATTCTTGTTTTTTTTCGAGAAGTAGATGAAATATCCAGCCTTTCAGACGAAGAATTTGAAAAAACGACCTTGATTTACTTGAAAGAATTAGCCATGTGGAGTCTTCGCGTTGAGAATCTGACGTCACTTCGTTACGCTGGTCAGGAACATGAACGATTAATGGCGGACATAACAACTCTAGATTCGGAATAAGAAAAATAATACTTGCCATCGTCGAATCGCAAAAACGGTTTCGACCAAGTAATATTTAGCAGTTCTGCTTTATAAATACGTAAAAATATCGATAGGTAAAAATTTGATCGTAGTGGCACTTTAAGGGTGTTCAGACGTATTCCGTTGCTAAACAAACCGGTTGCTAAGGACAGGTCATTTAGTGCCCAATATACTTCACGAGTGGCCAATAAATTCAAGGTATAACCAAGATATTTTATGTGTGGAATATGTTAATTGGCAAACTTCTTTCGTCTGGTGACGTATTTGATGACGTCACATTGACGTCATCAACAAACACAAAAACTCTATAATTTTTCGTCATTTTTTACAGTATGCTATATTTTCTGGTGTCATATAAACCTAAATTACTTCCTACAAAAAAAGTACGTATGGATTCATTGATAAATTAAATAAAAACGAAGTTATGAAAATTTTATTGTGTTTATTGACCTTAAAAATCCGATATCTCGGTTAATTTTTAAAAATTCTTAAAATCCATAGGTACTGTTATGAAGGTAACCGTCCCGATTCTAATCACATGTAACAAATTAATTTTTCTTAAAAACCTTCGAAGATTATAGGAATTTTCATATTTCGTTGACGTCACGATGACGTCATCATATGACATTACCAAACGAAAGAGTTTTGTCCACATATACCACATACAGACTGTCTTGATGGATTCTTGAAACTGAAATTCTATGGCAAATTTTGTCAATTCTAAGCTTCCGTTAGCAACGGATATAAGGTCTGCAAATCGAAATACGTCCGAACACCCTTAATCTCGGTACATGGCAAGCTCATATACGCAACAACGATTTTAAAATTATTCAGTTCCAGGATCAGATCTATGATTAGATCAGTGATTCGATCAGTCAAATCTACGATCCACCAAATTGTGTTGAAAACAGCCAACAAATAAAATAAGCTATGCGTCATTGAGTTGTTGTCGGATTTTGTTTGATATTTTCAAAAGCGTTTGGTGATCTTTTTGAAAGTCGAAGGAAACAACATATATCTTATATGTTAAAATTTGAATATTGGGTAATACGCCGGTTAAAGACCAGTTTTAATTTATACCAACATTTTAATAATCATCAAACTTGTAATGACGACAGGACAACAGGACAATGGGCATTTTAAAATTTCAGTCATTAGTAGAGACGAAAGTTATATCTGACTCTAGTCATGATTTTGGCAATTGGCGGATAGATTTGACGGCTAATCAAACCGGTAATTTCTGAATAATTTGATATATTGCTGTTGTATATATTAAGAGGTCGGCAAACGGTGTACGAGCTATAAACAGAATCTTTATTTTAATGTTTTCGCTCTACGTAACTCATTGTAAAATGAGACGCCATTTTCTAAGGATCATATGTAAATTTCTCAAACGGTTGTCATTTTGTGGTTAATTTCTGGTAAGTACTTGTCTCGCAAAGATTAACATCCTGGTGTTGAACTTCACATTCTTGGCAAAAATCTGGTAGACTGCGTTTTTCCACCCCTACGTAAACGTACGAAAAAAGTTGAATAGTTGAACAATATTCAACTTTACGTTTACGTGTGACGGTTGGGAAAATGCAGCCCAGGAACGCGGCAGTATTTAGAAATTATTTCCACATCGCTTTCCATATCAAAAAAGACAATTCTATAGATACATTGTTTCTTTTTATTCACTTTCTATGCTTATAAGAATCGAAATAGATAGGATGCATCTTTAATTAACTGGAACAAGACGAGGCGTTAACTCGCGGGCTACTATTAAAATGGGATGTTGACTTGCATGTAAGCATTGTGAGCTTAGTATAAAACCACGATACTTGCCAGCAACATTACTGACCAATTATGTACTGTGTCTGTGAATGTATTAACTTGTCTAAAGAACACTTGACTTCGAACAGCTTGATCAAACGATCAGGGCAGCGAAGAAAGAAAGCACGCGTTAAGATTAACATATCTACTAGAAATACGAATCCGCAATAATCCCCTTTGCTCGCCTTTTCTACCACACCCCAAAAAAATAATTTCATCCACCCCTGCGGGATTTTCCCCATCCATGGTCCCCAGATCTCGCACACCATGTATTATAATTTGGTGATGGCCGTTTCGTCGTAAATTTATTTTTATATTTTTTGTTATCTCGGCCAATATTTAACCGATTTCAATTCTGAAAACAGATTTGGAATTACCGAGTCTAAACACATAACATACGAGCCTATTATGTTACGCAAAACAAAATGTGACAATTAAAACCTTCCCTGGCTGGTATTGATGACATGAAGGATTACATCAGACCAACACTATCAACTTCGCCTGACCAGACTTCTCAAAGGTAGAACACACAAGCGTGAGGTTAAGGATCTTTAATAGGATAACAAATGCAAGGAATCTACTAAAAGTATATATAAAGTTAATTCAAATGTTCAGGATATTCTTTCTTGTTCTTTGTTCTGCTTTACTTGGCTATTCTTTGGATCTTCTGAGTTCTTTATATACGGTTGTCGTTCTGTTCACAGGATAAGTTCAAGATTCAATGTTAAAGATTCAAGGTTCAAGGATAAGGTTAATGCTCAAGAAAAGTTCTTCTGACTCAAGGTTCTCTTCTTGGTTGGGTTCTGCTCAGCTTGGTTTTGTATCTTCTGTTCTCTGTGGTCTCTCTCTGCGACTTATTCGTTCAGGGAGTGGCGCTTTCTTTTATGCTTTTTCGGCGGGTAAATGTGATTGATAACTGTATTCTTAGATCAACCTGCAATCAGGTGGATTTGGACTAAGTCTCTTGCTCGACCAAATAAAGGCGTGCTCTGGAATGCTCTGGTCAAGGCAAGTCAGTTGAAAAGTTTTTCCATATATAGTAAATAATTTTAGTTCCTAACTAAATTGACATGGCAAGATAGGAGATATCATAAGCTACATAATCGTTATATTATTTTACAGTTTCATAAAGTATTTAAGAACCAATTCGACTTTAAAGGTTCGTTACGAAAACTAATGTAAATAAATCGAAGGGTTCTTCTTCGCTTAAATTTAATACCAATCATGCTCAATTTAATTAAACTAAGTGGTATAAAATCATTCTAATTAAAGATGGTAATTATAAATATGACAGGAAACACGCAATAGTAGATAAGATCATTTAGATAATCTTCATGCGTCGGTATTCAATAAGGTCGGCACGAATATTTTAACGAGATAAGTTTTATAATAATAGATTAGATATATATATATACATATATAAACACATATATATATACATATATATACTGCATATTGGAACAAATGACCTTAAAAAGAAATCTCCTCAAACCTTGGCAGAAAATATTGGCAACCTCGCTCACCAAATAACAAGCGAGCATACAAATATTAAAATTACCATTTCAAAAATCGTCACGCGAGTGGATATGATGCAAACTTAACTACAAAGGTAAGAGAGACAAATGAAGTAATGACCAAATTATGCATTGAAAGAGGATTTGGTCTTATATCCCATGATAACATTCTTCGTAAGCATTTAAATAACTATGGATTACATCTGAACAGACAGGGCACTGCCCTATTGGCAGGAAATATTATTAACTTTATTAAAGACAATTGACTACATGGTACAACTAGAGCAGCCCGATATAATTCGAAAAATAACTATTCAAACTTAAATAACTCGTTGCTACAACCGAACACAATTCAAAAATGTGTTATGTTAGCCCAAACTGAGGTAGAAAATAACTTAAATGAATCTTTATTAAATACTGATCAATTCAACTATAATGAAATACCAAATAAAGGGTTAACATTAATTCATCATAATATTCAAGCAATTAAAATAATTCTATTAGATCTCGATTAAAGCAAAATATTATATTTGGCTTTGCTGAAACACACTTAGACTCTTCATGGTCTGACTCAGAGTTACATATAAATAACTACCAACTTGTGCCAAAAGATCGCAATTGTGGTAGTGGAGGGGGAATATTGATATATATTCCAGAAAGTATACCATACAAAATCAGGGATGATCTTGAAATTGATACACTAAATCATATTGAATATGTTGTTATAGAAGTAAAATTTAGAATGTCATTATCATTTGTAATCTGCTACCTATACCGTCCCACATCTGCCCCTACTCTTTGGCGACAAAAATTTATTGAAATACTCAAAAAAATTGATGACGAAAATAAGGAAATAATTATCTTAATAGACTTCAATATTGATGCACTCGACAAAAAAGAATTTAATCCTCTAAAAAAGATATGCAGGCAGTTTCAATTGAAACAAACAATAGAGTTTGTGACCAGACCATATACGTCAGAAACTTTATTGGATCACATCTATACATCCTCTGCGGACAATGTTTTGAAGGCCGGAGTTATTCAGGTGGGAATAAGTGATCATTATCCTGTTTTCTTAACTCGCAAACTAAATATTAAAATTAAGAAACATGGATATGATAATATTACTTACAGGAGCAGTAAAAATTTCAAACCAGATCTTTTTAAAAGAGATTTAATGAATTTTCCTTGGGATACCTTAGAAATATACAACAATCCTGACCAATATTTAGAAATATGGTACAATAATTACAATAATATCTTAAACAAACATGCCCCAAAAACACAAAGGAGAGTGAAATCTATAAAACTTCCTTTGTGGTTGAACAAGGACATAGGAATATCTATGAAAAATAGAGATAATTATCTTTGACCAAATGAGACTTTACATTTTTGGAATCTTTGGTAACCATAGATAGTAAAATCCGAAAACAGAAATAAATTCGAGCTTTTCTTCGCGAAAATATTGTTGCTTAAATACCCGATTTTTTGAGGAGACAATATTGAAAACCGCGAAAAGAGCGTGGGAACGAATCAGTGCTTCTGACGTCACAGTAGTAACTCATTCAAGAGGAAAACAACAAGATAGCGTGTATTAGCATGACTTGTATATTGCAGTTATTGCAATGCAGTTCACTTCGCGTACTACACAATTTGAAAATGCCTAATAGAAATGTTGTTGGCGGTTCTTCTAACGTCCCCAACGCAAAACAAGCAATTGCATTGCATTTCATACCATTTGATGGAGACGAAAGACCAGAAGCAAAAAAACGACGAAAGCAGTGGGTAGACTTTGTACGACTGAAGCGAGCAAAATGGGATCCGACTCCCAGCTCAAGCATTTGTTCGGCGCATTTTTCGCAGATGAAATCGCCATCGTCGCAATTCCAAAACATCATACATGTATATCTGAAAAGGAAAAAGTCCTGTCTGCTAGAGCCAAAAGAATGGTATGTTGTAAACATTGAAATGATTGTACATCACGCGTTTTTGACAACAAGGATCAAAATTTGTCAACCTCTCAGTGTGATTGCAACTTTACAAATATACAATTTTTAACAGATTATGAAAGACACTATAGCAATGTCTATGTCATGTTGGTGAAGGCCATGCTCGGGGTCACGCTACCAGCGCCGCCGTAATCGATCACGAATCGTTGACATCTGAAGAAGTATTTTCTGAAGAGAATTTCAATGCAAATGACACGAGAGAGGAATAAACGCCTTTGCTAGTGTTGCCAAACAAAGTAGGTCTATATGTTTCACCATTAAAACGCAAGTTGCGCTATTGCTAGGTACTGTACTCGATTTGAGGTAATTGCGCTTAGTTGTTATGCCGCATAACATTGCGTCTGTTTACATGCAAGCCTGAAACATTACCGAATATTTTACACATTTGCTGACGTTTTAAACGCAACGTTTCTACTGGTGAAACGAAAATGTTTGATGCGTGAATGTCGTGTTTTATACACGTTTGTACATTATGTTCGTATCAGACGTAAAAGAATGCCACGAATGCTTTGCTAAAATATGATTGCTTCAAACTTGCACTCAAATGGTACTAGACCAGTTGGCAGTTGTCATTTCCTGTGATATTTTTTCTTTGCCATAGGCAAAAGATGTTTCTACTCAAACAGGCGGTTGTGCTGGATGAAATCTTTGGAATAAATATATCAAGCTAAAAGCTAAATTGGATGAAACGATAAAAGTGAAACGAACTATAGCCTGATGAAATATACGCGCTTTACAGGGAAAACCCCCGTCTAATATTTCTAGTTTCTCCGACCATTTTGCTGCATGGTGAATGAGCTTACATAAACTTCATTCATGCACCTTTCCACACTCATAGATGTTCAGTGTAATATAGATCTGATTACGACAATTGAAAGAGAACAGAAAACTGAAAAGAGCAGCGAAACTCCAAACGATGTAGACATGGAGTACGATAGAATTTCTGAAGAGGAGGATCACACTGACGACGACGAAAATACAGACGAGGATTTGGAGTACGAAACAGAGACAGAATCTGGCTTGGAAACTGATTTGGATGAGAATAGGTAACCGAAGGGACCACTTGTCCAGACATATGGTTTCAAATCCAGGGTGCTTTGTTATGCAAGATGGTGGGTTCTGAACCTCTTGTAAAACGAGCTCACTATTCAAAACTTCCGTACACTCTTCGATTTCCACACAACCTGACTGACATTATTTAGCGTTGTGGAGAAGCTCAATGTTGCAGTTACCACATTTACACCTACAATTTCACAAGAAACATGAATTACACAAACCTTTAATGATAAAACGCAAAGGAAGACAAACACAAACCGGCGTGCTTGGTCACGGCACGCACAACAACACATCGTCAAGTACTCACCATTTGCGCACTTCTTCTGTCCCATCGAGTATCCGTTGCAATTCGTTTAAACGCTCATCGTAGGTTTGCTTTTTTTTCGGTATTCAACAAGCCATTCCTCGTTAGCAACTGGTTGGTTAGCATATGGACCAACCCGGCTGAACATCGTCCATTGCCGTTGCTTCCCCAACAGTTTCTTGATTGCATACGGCCCAGGAATATAGTTCCAATCAGAGGTAACTTTCATTGTCCGTGTCTGTGCTTGACGAGGACATTTTCGGCGTTATAAAATAAGTTCAAAACCAACTGGTATGATTCACTACTTCGCTGTTATAACGCTGGGATTACTGAGTCTGAGATATGGGTTACTACTGTGACGTATTAGTTACCAGTTCCCCACTTTCGCGGTTTCAAAAAGTTCTTGCCGTTAAAATTTGAATTTTTTGAATTTAAGCGCTCTATAACTCGGTGAACAAAAGCTCAAATTTAAATCTGTTTTCGATTTTTAATATCAGCGCGTCAAGAATATCCTAAAAATATAAAGTCTCATTTGGTCGCATAGACACTTTAAACAATCAAGGACCATTGAAAATTGGGATCTCTATAAACATTGAGAAATAAAACAGTTCATTTAATTCGACAAAGTAAATCAGAATATTATAACAGGGTAATTATGAATAACCTGAATAACTCTTCTCAAACTCATTAATAATTCATGAGCAAATTATTCAATCAGATCTTCTAAATTGATCCACGTGATGACACTAGAAATGCCAGTAAAGTACTGGGCAGAGGACTAGAAATATTTTTTCAAGTCCAAGGACAAGAAATAATAATATTTCCAGTCATCAAATTATTATTTTTTTTTTTTTGGTTTTTGTTTGTTTGTTTTTTTTGTTTTTTTTGTTTTTTTTGCGGGGCGTTTTCCATCTTTCCTTCTTCTTTTCCTCGTGTAAAATATGTCATGTAACTGCTTTCCATGTTAATATATAATTATATATTATCTATAGCCGTATATATATTTAGTGTACTATCTATAAGTCTCCTAGTATAGTGTAATACTGATTTAGGAGTATTTCATTAAAGCATTAAAGCATCTTTTGTGGCAACTGAAACACCAGGCGGGAACCGTAATTTAAAAATAAAGATTAAAGCCCAGCAAATGACTTTTAGGGCCTGTTTACATGAAAGAAGGGTGCCCCATTCAACCCCCCCCCCCCCCCCCCCCCCCACTAGCTAGGGGCACTCTACCTGGTAGGGTTTAAGATATCGTTATTAATTCACATGCATTGTTTTCAACTGACAGTGTAGGAGCACCTACCAGTATGGTCACTAAGCCAGCGCCAGTTCACATGCGAAATATTGCCGCATACAGTAGTAGCTCATGGTGTTCCGCAAATTGGTGTTCAGCAGTATTTTAATTTGTTGATATTAATTTTGTGCTATTGCATCTGCGTACTTGCATCAACAGATTAGTTGTAGATTTGTAAAATCCAGCATAAAAGAACTTCAACCTTCTCCGTGGTCGTCCATGACACTTCAATGTAGTCTTTGCCTTCTTTGTAGTTGATTTTTTGGCCGGCTCCGCTTTTCGTTTGCGAGCATAGTCGTTCGGGATTGTTCTGTAGATTCGCCGCCATGATTGATATTCTCCGTCTCATTTTCTTCGCAAAACAACGTTTCTATCGGACTTGAATCTTCCAAGGTCTGCAAGCTGTCACTTTCTTCGTTTCTACGGGTTCAGACCCTTCTGGTTGAGATTGCATGACTGTCTCCATATATAGCTAATTTAAATGTCATGTCGTCGAAAAACTCGCCTAATTTATACCCGCGCGAAGCCATGCTCGATTATACATTTTCTCACGCTTATGAGTCGTGACAGTAACCCCAGAACTCACAAACTGAACCCTACCCCCTATGGACAACCCTATATTGAGCTTTCACATGGTTATCAACCAAAACTTGGCCCTACTAGTGGCACCCTACCGCCCTTGTAAAACAAACCGTGTAATACAAAAGAGAAGGGAAACCCTACTAGGTGAGGGGGCACCCTTCCTCATGTAAACAGGCCCTTAGACATGACATGACAGAAAGTTGAAAAGTTGAAAGCTAACGTTTCGTTGCGACATGCAACATCTTCAGAGCAATTTAAATGATTTGATACAAGTAAGTATATATATTTATAAGAAATAAAAAAACGTGTCGCGTGTGATTATCAAGTTACTAATGCCGTAATGGCACGAGAGATGCGTGTAAAACACGAGGCGATAGCCGAGTGTTTTACTAGCTTCTCGAGTGCCATTATAACTCGATAATCACACAAGACAAAGTTTTTTATTTCTTTTATAAAAGAACGGCCATTAAATTAACAATAAAGCCATGAAAAATGTAGATTTACCTGTTATAAATAATCTTTAATAATAATCTTTAATCCATAACAAACACCAATATTGGTATTATAGGATACATACATACATAGGTTTACAAAGACAAACATATTAACGTAACTAAAATGCTTATAAGTTGTCAAAGACTTCTAGTATATCGTAACAATATTTTGACACTAATTTCATCCTATTCATGTCATGCATAGCAAGAACATATTGAAAGAGATCTTGCAAACTGAATAAGGAAAATGAACCATTAATAGTATATAAGTTATCAATAAACTTGGATCTACGATCGCAGAACTTTGCATTACTGCAATACATTAAGTAATGTTGTTCATTTCCGATTTCATTCAGATTGCAATGTTTACATATTCTGTCATTGTATTGAACATTATTATAGCGACCAGTTTCAACAGGTAATCTGTGAGCTGAAATTCTTAGTTTTGTGACAGCTTGACGATGTTTAATATTATGAATTTCAGAAAGATATTTTTCAAACTCAAAATTTATTTTAACTTTTCTAAAAGTTCGTAGTTTTCCTGTGATTCCGCCTTGTTGAATCTGGTCTTTCCATGATTTTACAAAATATTCGTGTGATCTATTCTTTTAGGTAGTTTCCAAAATTTCCTAATTTTTTAGGTGGTATGGTGAAAGTTTCAAAATTATCAACATCTATATTACATAATTCTAGCAAATATTTTGTAAAGCCAAAGGTTACTGATTGAAAATTAGAACTGATACTAACTCTCGCAGCTGTTATAAATGACGTTGCTATGTGCGTTGCTAGGAAGCCTATGATGAAAACACGTTTGCGATTTTAGCGATAAAAATGCACTCTACGTTGCAGTTAAAACATTCTATTGTGTTAGTACCTTGATTAGTTTGGATCCAGCTATTCTTTGACTTTCTTTTGTGATTTAAACTACTTAAAATCCGTCAAAAACGACAAAATCTACGCGAAGAGTCACGTCAGCTTATGCTTTATTGAGTTATAATGCACGGTTTTTGAGCTCAGTAACCAATCAGATAGCGTGTACTCGCTCATTTACTTCCGGTTATTTTATAAATATATATATATATATATATATATATATATATATATATATATATATATATATATATATATATATATATATATATATATATAATTAACAATTATACCATGAGCTCGAGTCGTATATGAGATCATAGCTTCATACACGACGAGAGCGAATGGTATAATTGTTTTATAATATAGCAGAACATTTTAAGATAATAATCGGCAAACTGTTGATATGTCGCAGTGAATAAATTATTTAATTGAAAGCAATGAAAAAAACAACCTTGCACACTTACACACCTTATATACTTTTTAACTTTTAATTTTCTTATATAATTTTATAGTCTATAATTTACATTTTGTCTGAGTTATATCTTTTGATATACAGTATGTAACTAATATTATGTAACTTAAACACAGGTCCCTTATGAATACCAGTCTTGTAACTGAAGAGGCAAACCTGTTTAAATAAAGTTATCCTATCCTATCCTATCCAATGAACTTCCGCCACATCTACTTCCGTCATCCGTAATGTTGTCACGTATGAAAGGTTTCTCGCTGAGTTGAAAACAGCTTTATTATTTGTCTGAGAGACAAAAATTCGTTGAGATGGTTCAATAAAGAAAAAAAGATCCTTTGAAAAGCCAAAAGGTGCGTCAATCTTTAGTAATTGTATCACGGTTGTGAATATTTGCGAAAATCTCGCTTTGTTGTTTTCGATGTGTATCACCTAAAAATAACAAAGATAACAATTCATAATGCTTTATTAGTTCAAAAATTATCTTTTCTGAATAATAATCATAATATTTGTAATAAATATGTGTTGCTAGTGTAACGTGCCGAGCTAGGCGTTAGACTTAGCGCACTTGACGCTATACTTCTCCGGAATAGAAAACTAGACATGGACAACCCAGAGCCAGAATGGAGAACAATTTAATAGAGTTATAGAGTAAAACATCATCTTTTTCAGTACAGTGTTGCGTGAAAACCTCAACCACAAAAGGAACTACGTCATTTACATTACGCGTCATAACGCCTGAGGTTTCAACACCAAATCTGATAATTACCATTTATGTAAATTCAGCACGGCGAGCACGCAATCTATCTATGAACGCTACACAATCGGCTATCCTCCCCATTTAGTTTTCCTCCCGAAAACTGAATTACTAGTTCAGTACAAAACAAGAATACACACATATAAATCGCGCCTTATTATATCTTGGTAATTCTATACCGTACATCTCGCGCGGGCATTTTCTCAACTTAAATCATTTTTGTTAATTTACGTACTACATAATCAGAGCGCCATAAATGTGGACTATTGCCCTTCCGTTACGATTTACTGTACAACTGGATATCTCCCAGCCACTAATTATTCCTTAATTATTCTATTTCTGCATGCTTTTCCTCGTCCCTATCTCTTAAAGGGCTATCTACTTCAATCATCGCATGCTCTCACAATGTGACACCCTTGTGCTCAACTTACAAAATCTCACAATACTCAACTAAACGGTGGTAACTACCAACCTCGTTGGTCTGCCGTTACTACCGGACTTACTCTGCTTCTACCAACATAACTACCTTTTTGTACGACCCCCCCCCCCCCCCCACCCCCCCCCCCCCCCCCCCCCCCCCCCCCTTTTGCACCGCTTTAACTACACTATCGAATTCCGAGGCTTTACCATACTCGCGCGCCTAAAACAAATTAACAGTTAACACTAAGGTATGACTAAAAATATAAACATGCAGTATCAGACTGGTAAAATAATGTCACGATTTTCTGTAAAATAATTTGACTTGTCCAGTTCAAAAGAAAGAGTACATAATTAATTCAGTTATATAACATAGGTAGCAGCAAACATGAAAGTCACTTCTCTTATGGACCGACAAACCAACGCAGAAAACGGCAGGACTTCACAGCTGGATAGACGATTTACTTCTGGCGATCCGTATCACAATTCGTTACTTCCAAACTCGAAATAAAAAGCTCATAAGACAAAACGCAACGCACGCACTGACAGTTCGATACGATTCACGATTTTCCGCTTGTTCTTTACGATGGTATCCAGTTCTTCCAATCCAGTCCTTTTTTCTCTCTCTTATTTCTTTGACCACCATTCCGGTCCAAAACATTCCGCCTTTATAAGATCGCCGGATGACCACGTCAGTAGTATAGTAAGTAGGGCTGCGAGCCCAATCGACGTCAAACGTGAATATAAACACCAAAACATCACCAAATTTGCCAAATCACGATTCGACAAATTTGGTGATGTTTTGGTGTTTATATTCACGTTTGACGTCGAATAAGCTCTCAGCCCTACTTACTATACTACTACAGCGATCGTTAGTCAATCTAGACACCCTTCGCGCGTTCTCTACTAAATTGATGTCAAACACACGCGAGACTAGCGAAACAATACCAAGTTTATACTAAATTTGACATCATTTCGGCCACATTTAAAAAATAGAGAGTGTCGTTTCAAAATTCTCACAAATTACATTTAGGAAAAAATAGAAAGTGTCATTTCAACATTTTCGCGTGTTAGAAAAAATAAAATGTGGTACGAGCCCACTCTCACATATTAAAAAGTAGAGAGTGTCATTTCAACATTTTCGCATTTTTGTTCAACAAACCACCAACACGTTCTGCTGCTGTCTCACGAATTCACGCGCGAAAAAAAAACCACTAGATTTTGATTCTAGTGGTGATGTTTATCCAAATGGATAGCGAAATGGCGCTCTTTTGATTGGTCAATTCACACCAGCGCCCACAACAAATATTTTATCCAAACAAGTATCCAAATGGGTGGCAAAATGGCGCTCTTTTGATTGGCTAACAACATTGACTAACAAATAGCCAGTAGTTTTGCGAATTAGTCCGTTTGCTCACTATTTTCAGTGTTTGTCGCCTCTTTTCTAAAATGGTGATCGTACACATACTTCGACGTTGTGATTCCTCCCGACAGCAAGCCTAAGAAAGGCACGTATGGTGTCACAATCGCGACAATGCTCTCGACGTCTTTCTTTAATAGCGGGTCTTTTTGCAACTCGTCGTTTAGTTCGTCAGGGTTCTCAATAGCGTTCAACCCATCCAGTAGGCTAGCGAATTTACTGATTAGCAAATCGGTGAGAAAAGCGTTTGCGATTTCCATTCTCTTCAACTCATATTGGTGCCATATCTTGTCGATGACCTTTGCGGACGCTTTTTTAATATACGCTTCAGATTGGCTCACCACACCATCACCAGACAGTCTAATAAGTTCGGATCTCCTAACGTCAATGTTGTCTTCCACAGTCGAAGTACTAGCGGTATCCTCGACTAATTCCTCAATCGTAGGATTTTCCTCACTTTTGCGTTTCACCATCGCGCTATTACTTATACCCATATTTTATTGCGGAATAACAACTTCGTGGCTGTATGGATAACGCAGTGAGATTTCAAGTCTAGCGTACTTATGATTTTTTAGTGCGGTCACAATCGCCGACGCTTCTTCTTTGCTAATGCTTCCAAGGTAGTCGTCAATAACAACCTTCATATCACTCTTACTCGGGCAGTAGAAGCAAATGAGCTTACTAATGTTTTCTCTATACGGTTTTGCGATCGACGTCAGTTGTTGTGTGATGACAATAACGCTCAACATAAAATGTCGCGCACTAAAAGCTAAGTTGACCAACTGACTAGTCCTATTCTTGACATCTTGAGAACTTGCACAGTCGTCCAACACAATCAGAGTGTTAGTGCCTTTGAAAACATTTGTTACACACTTGAGAACAGCGTCGACACTGTCTTGCGCGCAGTCTATCGCTAACACGTCAGGGTCGCGCACATATTTCCAATCTTGATACGCTTTGTTCCACTCAAAAGTAGGACAAATCAACACAATGTAGTCAAATTTACTAAAGTACTCAGATTCCAATGTTTCCAGCAAATAATGCGTCTTACCACAAGCTGTCATACCAACAATTAACATATTAAACGGAGTCTCCATTAACTCACGTTTGATTTAATACTGGATTGATTGCAACCCATTGTTCATGAAGTTGACCAACCCATCACTTATCACAAACACCCTACACATGACATTTGCGGTCGTCGCTTTCTTTGTGATTTCAAGAAGCACACCAGATTGTGTGTTCACAATTTTTTTACCAGTGGCGACGTTGTAATTATCTTGAACGCTCCTCAAGTCGATAACCAACGCAAAGCCATCTTTGTAGAACTTCTGTATGGTCATGAACTGAGCGTGTTCTTCACCCAACCCAAACAATCGTTTCGCTTCCGCATAGAACTTCGACTTCGGAATGCCTTGCGAGTACACACTATTTGGCACACCTTCAATTGTGACTCTAATATTCTCAATATTTGGGTAAAGAAACTCCTCACTGTCTGTTCGCACCTTATTCGTGAATAGCAACACAATCGCCTTCATGCTTTTTCTTGGCAGATTGACATTTTCATTCACAATGGTCGTGCCTTTGTCCCATTCGGTGGTTTTCATCAACGTAACGTGCTCATACGACAAACTACGACCACTTGCATAGCCCGACGCTATTTCGTCAGCGAGCTCCTGGTTATCAATCGTTTCGTACTCAAGCTCAAGGTTCTCCAGAGTGTATCCACCCACAGCGCTACCAGATTGCGCCACCATGATGTCTGTGGCCTTCGGAAGTGTGATGACATACTGCAAGTTGTTGTTCATGCTAAAAGGAGCGTACAACCCGTGGTCATTCATGATCTTGCCAAGCTTAATCCGCTGCTTCGTCCCGATCACACCAAACATCAACGCGTCGCTAACTTTAGCAACGTTCCCACTCGTCGCACCACTGTCATCCTTAGAAACTAGCTTTCTCAAGTTCTCACCACCAATACCATAGTCAATCATTTGGTCTCGCGCAGTGGCACTTTCCCAAAGGTCGCGATAAACACCAGTGTAATTCTCCCCATTGTTGTCATACACAGTTTCCCCAGCTAGTCTCACAACAAGTTTCTCAACCAACAACTTGCTAACATTATTCAAGAACCAGCTTTTGGCGTTCGCATTCTTAAAGTCGAACACTAGACCCAACGATCCAGGCACCAAACAGCTGCTAACCTTGAGCTTCGGTATATCAATGTAAAGTTCCTCGCCAGGGCTGACTTTATTAGGGTTCAACGTGATTACGTGTTGTGCTCTCACCCCTTTTATGCCACCCATGGTCGCTCGTCTAAAACCGGGGCTCAACTCTGCTGACGTGACGTTCATATACCTTTACATATGTTTTATCGCTACCGTTTTAGCTTGTAATAATCATAAGCGAACCACGCAAGTACCACCGCGAGCACCCACATATTTTGAGCCAACCATGCGAGACCCTTCGCACCCAACGTCAACGCATTGTAAACTAAATTAGCCAACCCAACAGCCCATGGACCCATCTTCGTTATCGCGTTCTTAACAGCTTGTGCGAACGATCTCGTAGCCATAGCGCCTTTCATAACAGCAGACCTCCCAGCTATAATAATAGTTGTTATAATCCCAGCTACTGAAATCGCTACAGCGCTCAACCCGACTACATTTTCTTTAGCCCATTCCTTAAATCTCTGAAACCTGTCAATGTCGATTTCCTGCTGCTCTCTAACCTCTTCTATTTGTCGCTGCTCAATAGTTCTGTCTCTGGCTTGCTTGAGTCCTGACTCTCTTTCAACCAAACCAACGTGCTCTCGCTCTTCGTCGGGCGTGAGACCAGTTTGGTTAGTTTTTTTATCAAGCTTTGCCAATCTCCCACTCGTCTCATCTATCGTCTCTTGAAAGTGGTCTACCTGCGCTTGCAACGCACCATCGTCACCTGTTCTTGACTCAGGCACCACACTATCGCTTGGATTAACCACACCACTCAGATCACGGTTCTCGTCTGGTGATAACCCAGGTATGTCGTCGTGATCCACTCTTGTCTCAATCACTGGGAGGTCGTCTGAGGCCACTTCTGTTGTGACAACTGTTGTTTCTGCATTCTCAGGGATTTGACTAACTAACTTTTTGAACTGCTCGATCGCGTTTTTACTACTCGCGTCTTTACTGTAGATCAAACCTTTTTTCCCAGGTTTTAGAATTAGTTTGGGTTTTCCATATTTACCGTCTTTGTTTACCGGTTTGAAAAGAATAGCCCCCGAGTCCGTAACCTGCGACCTGTTGACTATTTTCCTTGACGCGTCGTCTTGACCGAGTGCCTTTTTGCTTAATTTACGTATTTTCTTGTTTATTAGCTTGATTCTTTTTACGTTGTTTTCTGTTAGCTTTTTGTTGGATGCTTTTAGCTCGCCCAGCCTTCTCTCAATTTCTTTCTCCTCTTCAAAAGCTATACTAAAACTCTCGTCATTGACATCACCATATGACTCCTGCTCAACAAACTCTACTGTTGGGACTTCTGTGTTAGTCCCCCTTATTGTCACCGTCTTACCATCATCAGTGTCCATAAATGACACCTCTTTTTGCAAATCTCGTCTCGCGTCTAGCTCGCTCCTCATCTTTTTCGCTTGGTCTTGATAGTCGTTGTAATTAACACGAACGTATTCCGGCATGTTGTCTTCAGTGTACTTACCGTACATGCCTTCAATAATATCTTCGACACCGACAAGATTCTTTTCTAGTTGCTCATCGCTCATGTCTTCATACTTACCGAGGATTTCCATCTCGACCTCGTCAAAACCTTCCCCACCCTCAGCCATATTACATTAGCTCACATTTTGAATATCGCTTTCTGACTCCCACGAGTCACATTTGCTTTTAGTTTAGATAATTGTACGCAAGCCACGCGAATGTCACCGCAAACACCCACAGATTTTGAGCTAACCAAGCGAGACCCTTTGCACCTGTCACCAGCGCGTCGTGAACTAAGTTAGCCAACCCAACAGCCCATGGACCCATCTTCGTTATCGCATTTTTAACAGCCTGTGCAAATGACCTCGTGGTCATAGCGCCTTTCATAACGTTAGTCCTCCCAGCGATAATAATAGTTGTTATAATTGCAGCTACTGAAATCGCTAAAGCACTCACCCCAACCATATTTTCTCTAGCCCACTTCTTGAACTTCTGCAATCTGTTAATGTCGATCTCTTGTTGCTCTCTAACCTCTTCTATCCCCCGCTGCTCAATAAGCATGTCTCTAGCTTGTGTAAGTCCAATCACTCTTTCAGCTAGATCGACGAACTCTTCGTTCTCTACAGCCGTGAGGTCTTTTACTGCGAGCTCCGCTATTCTTTTGTTCACTTCATTTATCAAGTTTTGATAACGGTCCGCTCGTATTTGCAATGCGCCAGTGTCGCCTATTCTAGACTCACGCAACACATTCTCGCTTGGATTGAGTAGCGCGCTCAACTCACGGTTCTCGACTGGTGTTAGTCCAGGTATGTTGACGTACTCTGCGTGTGTGGTGTCTAACAATGGCACACTCCTCGCGACGTCTTCACGATCTCTCACGTTGTCAATAGTCTGCGTTGCGAGATCACTAAAAACCCTCTCCACATGTTGATACACTCCTCCACCACTCCGCGTTACGAGATCGCTAGTAGTCTCCCCCATGTGTTGACGAAGTCTTATGTCGTGTTCGCGCTTCAGTCCACTCTCCACTCTAGTTAGTCTAGTTTCCTCATCGGCTGTGACGCCTAGATCGCCCCGAGCTAGCTCAAGATCTTGAGTGGCTCTTTCGAGACTGTGATCTAGTTCATCATTACTCATATCTTTGTATTCATCAAAGCCCTCCGTCTCGAGGTCGTCGAAGCCACTCTTAGCCATGTTACATTAGCTCACATTTTGAATATCGCTTTCTGGTATCCACGAATTATGTTTGCTCTCATAACCCAACCATTTGACCAGCGCCATCTTCTTCCCTCTGACTTTCTTTCTTTTCAACACCTTTTCAACTCTGTACACATCGTCACCAGGTTTCTTATTAACCAGCGATAATTCCTGCTCATAAAATTTACCAATAATCTGTTCACCGGTGTGGTCCTCAATTTCATACACATTTGGATCACCACGAATAACCTTTACCACTTTAAACAGCTCCTCAGTGAAGTTGGCTTCGTAGCCCTTTGTGAACACACTCTTGTATTTACTAATTCTCACCGATTGACCAACTCTAAACTTTGGCAATGGATTGTCTGCAAATTGGTGACCAAACAAAGTGGTCCACACTTCACCCTCATTTGACTTATTGACATCCTTCGGTTTCATCATAATGCTTCGATTCACATTGCCATTGTAGTTGCTCACAAACTGGTCAAGAACGTCAATCCATTTGTACGTTCCACGAGTGTAAAAGTACTTCCACATAATACTCTTCAGACTTCTATTAAAACGCTCGACAACAGCAGCCTTTTTATCGCTCTTAGTGCTGAAATATTCAACACCATGTTCTTTCAGCAAACTTTTAACACCAACGTTATAGAACTCAAGTCCATCGTCAAATTGCGCTAACTTAGGTGCGACCCCAAACCGATCTTTAAAGTCAACCAACAATTTTCCAACAGCCTTAGTCATGTTCCCAGTGTCTTTTCTGTAAACCGCAATTCCAAAAGCATATCTACTCAATATTTCAATGCCTGTTAGTATCCAATGATACCCTCCATTCTGTTTTGAGTACTTACTCATGTCCACTAAGTCCATTTGGAGCTCTTCACCAAGAAATCCGACGAAGGTGGCGCGGAATTTATGTCTTCTCACAATGGGTTTGTACCTAGTGTGAGTGTCCTGCGCTGTCAACCATTCTTTCACTGTTTTTCTAGTTATTTTCAATCCGTCTCCCAATGCACTTTGATACAGTCTCTCTACACCAGTGTACCCTGTCTTGGGATTGTAGTAAATGTCTCTCAACCCCTGCTCTGTTTCCACACCAAGCTCCATATAATTCACACAATATACAGTTCCAATAACACCGCACCAACGTCAGCGTCGCCATTGTTTGGTTTGACACGAAACGTCATACTTGAGTAAACACCTTTTTTAATTTTCACCTTGGAGTCAACGTATGCGTAACGTTGTATCCCTCCATCAAGAGACTGCTCGGTGGGTATTGGCAATGTTGTGATCACATTACTACGCTTCCCATCAGTGCCCACGTTGCTCTCCATCTCAACAGCGTCGCATGAGACTTCTACATACTTTAAACCTCTGTTCATGTCAATCTTGTTTGGACTGTCGTGCCACTTACCATCTGCCACAATTCCTGCGTCCTTCGCGAAACCAAGCAAAAGCCCAATGTCACCTAGCCTAAGTTCTAATTCGAAGCTTCTCCCCCCCATAGTCTTAACTTTAACCCTACTTTTACCTGCGGTCACCAGTTTCTCCACCACAAGATCTATACTAAGCACCCTGAGCGCGTGTCGTAGAGCTCTAACCAACGCGTCGAAGTTGTAGTAGCCCCCACCCACTCGAATTGGCCCGAGTCTCGGCATTGGTTTTCCTGTAGAAATAACGAAGAATTGAATATCACCACCACTCGCCACATTGTCATAGCTCCAAAACACAGTGGCTGTCTTGACTATAATGTATGGGTTATCATGTGTGGCTACTACACTGTAGTCAAAAGTTACAACTTTCTCCACGCCTTCAATAAGCGCCGTCAACTTTTGAGGACTGTCGTCTACACGTCGCTTTTCAGTGTAACCACCAGAGTCATACCCATAGTTTAGACTCATTACTTTAGCACGCGTTTAGCTACTCAAGCGTTGCATACAAATCCAACAATATGTCACCAACGTTGACACCACTACCATCTTGGTCAGTCACATTAAACACCAGCTGCGTGAAAGCGCCTTTGTTTATCGACACCTTCGACTCAATATTGAAAAATTGTTGAACAGAGCTCTTCAGTGGTTGGGTGGTGGTCAATGGCAACTCGACGATAACCTCGCTTTTGCTGCCATTAACAATGTTCTCAGGTCTGTTCACAATGCTACAACCTACTTGTACGTACTTCAACCCTTTGTTAACGTTCACAACGTTATGGCTGACCAGACCACTACTACTTATCGTTGTGTTATCGTTGAACCCTAAGAGTTCTCCAAATTTAAACAGCTCTAATTGTTGGTCAGTTCTTATCGCGCACTTTGAGTTGTGTTTGTTGGCCACTAGCTCGATAGCCCCTAATCCCTTCAACTCGTCAGCAATCATTTTAAAAGTGTGGTACCCAGACTCGAAAACGTGTTTGTTGCTGTTGTAACTTATTTCATCATTCACACCGGTCTCCACGTTAACATAGTCCCAAAAGATAGTCGCTTTTTTCACTAGTAAGTGAGGATCTGAGCCAAACGTCAAAAGTGCTTCTGGTAGATCCACAGTTTCCGTTGGGCCTCTAATCAACACTACAACCCTGACCATATATAATGTAGCATGTGTTATGTGTAACATATGGTATATTATATATGCAGAAAGCCCTTCACGATTACTATGGAAAGTACTACAAACTCGCGATGGCTAACACATCGAAGGCTGCACACGACGCAAAGGCAGACCTCATCAAAAAGTACCCTCACGCTACTTTAAGCAAATTCGAGTTCTATCCAAATATTTTGCAAGATGGTAAGATCATGAGTGTCGACATATATTTCAGAAACAACGACATCCTCAGCACGGACATAACCAGCACAACCTTCAAAAATGATAAAAGCATGTGGAAGTGGCTACACAATAGTAAGTTCCCAATAATATGGCAAGGTGGTGGAACTATCCAACCACTACCAAAAGGTCATAAGAACCACTGGGGGCTTTGGGATGGTTATCCAACAGAAAATGTGTTAAATTATCCAGTGAACAACTTTAAAGTTTTTGTTAACCAAAATAGCTACTTCATGTCAAAGCTACCAGTCTTGCGAGTCACTACGTCAAAGACAAAATCAGAGTGGGATGACAACGAATCTTACTATCGCGTTGTGTTTGCAACGTATTGTGCGAGTTTCTGTTGTGGGGTGTCACTGCAACATTTATCAGTGTCACAAGAAGTTCATCCTGTGGTCACAAGTGTGATGAGATTTCATTTGCACTTCACCATTAGAAGACTTCTGAGAAGAATGGAGGGTGGTGAGACCATGAAATCAATAAGTAGAGAATTCAACGCTTATGAATTGTATGGCAAGATTTCCAAGATTCCCAAAAAGCACTACTACCAGAATAAAGTCCTGAGCGATGGCACTTTAGGCGAATCCAGAGTCTTCACACTCAACGACGTTCAGAATGATTACAAACGATACGTCGCGCGACTCTCAGACGGCTTCACCAACATTGGACTGCAATATCTAAATCAGAGCATAGAGTCCTTTGTGTACTCCACACTTGGTGCGCAAGCGAGAACACGTGTATCAGTCGTTGGCGGTTCTGCAGGAAGTCTAGAGACCCAACAAGAGTTCCGCAAGTTGTTTTCTGACAGTGTTATTCAGTATGACGTGTCGACATGGATTCTCAACATGAATAAATCGATTAGAGACACCAACGTTGTCCAAAATCTTGCAGTGTCGCCAAGTACATGGTTGATGCCAAGTAATCTAGTGATTCTCAAGAATAAAATCGCCGGGTACAACAACTTATTAAAGATTGCCACGGAGTCCATGAGATTTGGAGTGAACACTCGCTTGAATGCAACAACACCAACAATTACGGCTAAAAAAGTCCACCAAGAAAATGTGGTGACTCACTCATTAGTAGTACCAACGACCGTGAAGAAAAAAGCTCACCAAGAAAGTGTGGTGGTACCAACGACTGTGGCTAAACAAGTTTACAAAAAAAGTGCGGCACCACTTCCCATGAGAAAAGCACTTCCCACAAGTAAGTCAGACACGACAACGCTAGCGATAATCTTAGGGTTCTCAGCAGTCTCTGGTTATTTAGTAACCAAATACACCTTCAGGTAGTGATGAGTCTAAACTATGGGTATGAGTCTGACGACCCTCACGATAAAATACTAAAGAGAACGAAAAGGCATCTGGACGAAGATCCCAAATTAAGCGCGACCGGTGGAAGGATGTCTGGAGTGATAGACATGCAAGGCTCAGCGATAAAAAACGTAGCAGACCCAGTCGATGACTCAGACGCTACCAATAAAAGAACTCTAGAGCGACTATTATCAGGTTTCCTCAAGAGTCAGTCATATAATCTTGTGCTCGACTTCAACGTCAGCACACACGCCTTGAGAAACGTGGAATTTCACACCAATGGTTCAAACAAAGTGAAAGCCATTGGTGAAACAAGTAAATTAGTGCAAAACAACTCAACCTATGGTCCTATTATCGGCATCAGCAGTGTAAGCCAAAGTTTTCTGTCCCCTGTGCTAACACCAATCCCACTTGAGTCAGGTCTCCATTTTAATTGCCCCAGTATGCAATGGTGTGATCTCTCCATTTTTGTTGTGGTGAGGTTACCTACTCGCACCGCTGGATCAAATTGGGAGACAATTATATCGAACGATGATGGTCAGTGGGATAAGTTCATAGGGTACAAGACTGGCGTGACCAACGGACTCGCATATGGTGGTAGCATCCCAGCAATGGAGAGCATATGCACTATTCCGAGTGGTGTTGACATAAGTAAAATGCATATGATATCGATACACTGGCAAATGGACAATTCACACGTCAGGGTCAATAACGTTAAGTCAACCGACTCAGACTTCGTAGCGAATATGAAAAAAATAGGCACACCCTATGGAACAATTTTTGGAATACATCGACCAAGAATACCGCTCGCACCTTATGCATACCCATCGTTGATAGAGTTCTACGGTGTGAAAATTGTGAGTGGTTACATGACAAACCGAGACATCATAATCATGGGTGGAGAAATGATGAAGGAATATGGTGTAAAGTAAATGGGAGCATGTTTTTCGAGACCTCATGAAACATATAAGATAAATAAAACGACTGATCACATGTTCAAAGCTGGTGGATCATTTGGTCGCGGCGACGTTACTCTCGAGCTCCACGCTGAGATTGGTATGAGGTCTAAAAAGACTTACGGCAAACCTATTATGTTACCCGCAGAATTAGACACTGTGGGAGTGGTAGGAGACGTGACCTAAGTTATGTAATGGGTTGGCTTAGAAAACTGGCTCGTAGCATTAGAAACTTTTTCAGACGACGTAGAAAACTGAGGACTAATAAAACGCACCTGATGCATTGGTACACAACAAACCAGATCTATAAAAAACCTGACACCTATGTCGAGTAGTTTTTTTGCGAGGCTATAATATAGTGATGACTCCCATAGCGCCTCAACTATTTGATTTCGATGGTCACCAAATCACGACGGTTAATCACAACGGTGAAATATGGTTCAAAGCGAAAGAAGTCGCGAGCGCTCTAGGTTATGCTCGACCAAAAGATGCAGTCAACGACCACGTCGAACCTGACTGTAAAATGAAGATGGAACAGACCTCGTTTATCAACGAACTTGGGGTCTACTCATTGACGTTCTCGAGTAAAATGGAGCGTGCGAAACACTTTGGAAGGTGGGTGCACTCAGAAGTCTTACCAAGCGTTAGAAAAAGTTTAGCTGACGTCGGTCTCAAACACAATCAATTCGTAATGATCACTGAGTTCGACCTTCATACGAAAGTTGTTGGTTTTCTTAGGAAATATTATCCAGAAGCTATTTTGATAGCCGCTTGTGGTGAGAATCAAGACACTTCGAGTAAAAGAATAAATTCGTGGAAAAAAGGTTACCAACGTGGAACACCTGACTTGATTATTGCCAATGCAAACCGACAGCACAGCGGGCTCGTGATTGAGTTCAAGAATCCAGGTGGCACAGGCAAGACGTCCAAAGAGCAGGAGTCTCTGTTGCTCAGATATAAATCCGCTGGTTATCTAACACTCTTGTGCGACTCGTACGACGACGCTATTACCGCAGTAATAAAATATTTCTTTGACGTTGGGTTTCAGTGCTCTCACTGCCTTCGTAAATTTAAAAATAAAGCGGCGTTGAGTAACCACGAGAGACACTATTGTAAAGAGACTTTTTAGACAGCGAGTAATGAGTCGAATTAGCACTCGTTCTCGTTGTTGAGACGACGTTTGAAGCGACAACTGCTCTAGCATTTTCTAAAGACGTTTTTAACTTGGTAAAAAAATATCTGCAAAACTTTCTCTATTTATTTCACAAACCTTCTGACCACTGTGTGAAAAAATGTTTCTATGACATTGGACGCTTCATGTGACCAATGTCTAAATTTAAAAAAGTGGGGTATCCGAGAACACCCTTAATTTTGTGTGGAAGGATGATGACGTCTGCACACTGCGCGATATTGCTCAGCACCACCAACGAATGATGGTCCTGGGTTGTATCTCCAATTGAATGGCGCTTCAACAGTTGTTCCGTAAGTGTCACGACAAACGGCGCAATACGCTTTTAGAAAGGTGATGTCGTCTGCCATTGGGAAGAGTGTGTCGAGCTCACCAAGTTTTTTTAAGTGCTCCGTTGTTATGAGACCACAAATAATGACGTGAATACCAGCTTTAATGTATTCACGGGTAATTGGGAGTAACCCAGAGTACCAATGGCCTTCGTCAATTCCGATGACGTCATAATCGGCTATCTCGGAAGAACTCGGAAGGTTGGTGATTAACTTCGCAGGTAAACTGTCTGATCCAACAACAATGGTCTGACGATGTGTGGAGAACACGTGGTCAGTTCGCCTAGTGTCACCCGTGTTGTTCATGTAGAGGACTTTGAGCCCTGACTTACTTAACGCGACTAACCTGCGGAGAGTCTCTGTCGTTTTCCCTGCAAACATGGGACCAATCACGATTTCTAGTTTACCGATTTTCTTCATGATTACTATACCTCCAGAGAAATGCTCTCTCCTGTTGCGGCAACTGTTGTTCGTTGTTAAATATCCGCTGAAGCTCTAAGTTTTTAAGATGAGTCTGCGAGCTCTCATGTCTCAAGCGATACAGTGGGTCGTTGGTGACCACACCGCATGGGTGACAGGTGTACGCGTTTTTATTTCTCGCAAAGTGTCTGTGGGCGGGCGAGAGTACGTGGCCTCTGATATCATCCGCACCCAGTATCTCATTACACCCAACCTTGCAAACGTGAACGTCGCGGTTTGCGGCGAGCTCTAGCCACGCTTTGGCTTTGGTTGGGCGTGGTTTCCACATAAGGGTCGCTAAGAACACTTGGAGGAAATTACCGAGTAATGTGGCTGTGGACTCACAAGGGTTGTTCAAGTAGACATCACTCGCTAACATAAGGTATTTGAATGGTGAGTAACACCACACAGGGATTATGTCAGATAACATACCAGCAAGCTCGTTGGCTCTGTCTTCTCGAAGATCGATCCAAGCGTCGAGAAGATACCTCGTATGGCGGATCTGAGAGCCAAGCCGTTTTGGTGGCCCTTCAGGGTCGGGGTCGAACGTTGTGTATGTTGAGAAGTACTCGTTTAAGACGATAGGTCCAGAGGCGCCTTGTAGGGTGGGCACACTGATAAAGGCTGTTCTCAACATGTTGGCAATATCTTCTTCGCTGATTTCTCTGGCTTGAGTCATTATGTTATACTCTCAGAAAAAATCCCAATTTTTTAGTGCGTTTGGTCTGGAACTGTGAGACATCTGTGAGGTCAACTGTGAGGCATCTGTGAGGTCAACTGTGAGTAAGATAACACGTGATAGTGTATTAGATGGTTGAGGACTCACAGACGGCTGTTGAAGCGAAGATCACGGCTGATGTGAAAAGTGTTAAGGTAAAGGACCCAAAGCGCGTCGCTGCTGGTAAAAAGTTGGCTGAGATATCGAAAGCTGCGAAAGAAAAGAAAATGCGTGAAATGATAGTTAGCGAAGAACAGGGTAGTGAGTGGAGCTATGGTTATATTGTTGGAACACTTGGTGTTATCATTGCTGCTGCTTCGTTGTGGTACACAATTAGCAGTGAAAAAGAACCTGTGAGTACTACACCAGCACCTGTGTCAGAGAACCACAAAACTCGTCGTCCAGCGTTAGACACATTTGATTCTTGAACAAAACACACGACAATGTATATGTCCGCGATCGATCGAAAAGAACTTATGAATGAATTGTACGATGCGCTACTTGTCACGACTGGTGCTGTGGCAGTGAGTATGATTTCTAAAAAGGCTTTGGGGGAACCATTGGGAACACCAGAGACAGTGAAAGGCACAGTGAAACTTGCTGCAGCTGTTGGTGCAGGAACGCTGTTAGTAAAATGGGTGCAATCGAAAAAGTGGATACCGACAGATCCATTCAAATCAATGTAAGTTAATGGTGAGTGTTGTGGCTGGAGGGATATTTAATGCAGTGGCTTTTGCAGGCGCTGGCTTTATGTTCTCGAAGTTTAATCACTCAGGCTATGAAGCTGAGATGAAAAGACACAACCGTGCGTTGGAACAGTTAGCCAGTGCGAAAGAAGTGTGGTATGAGAATGAAATCGCCAAGAAAGATAAGATCCAGCGTTTGCGACAACGGCTCTCTGATGCTAATGCTGACATCAATGACACAAACCACGCGTTGGAAGAACTTAGAAGCGTAATGACCATACAGTACAGCGGACGAGTGTTCACTGACCTCCCGAAGATTGCGGATTACTACCAACCAAGTGCGGAAATGAAGGAATACCAATTACTGTTTGTTGGTGCGTTAGGTTTGGGTAGTGGAATAGCGCTATGGGTACTAGTTCGGTGAAAAAAATGTTGGAGTAGTATAAGTGATGGACAAACTTATGAGGCAGATGAGTTATGGCTTGACAATTGACGAAATCGTGAGTGAGATGCAAATTAAGTGTGGAGACGCCTTCAGAATTTACTACTGCTCGGATTGTGACGTTGTGAAACATGTGACTGACTGCGGTGGGTACGCGTGTCCAAAGTGTGGCGACACCGAATGGGGCTACACTCAGAGTTACAGCGACATGAGACTCACGCGACTAAAAAGCGTTCACAAACGGTCTTGGTGGATGGGGAGGAGACTACGGAACGTTGTGAAGGGTGAGCACCTTGAGTTGATAAAAGAGGACTTCCTGAAAGTTGTCAATGTGCTGCACTCATGCAATTTGATAAAGGGTAGAAACGTCAGCAGATATGGATACTACATTATTAGGTTGTGTCATAGAAGACGAGTCGAGACACTCAAAAGGGTGCTAGACCTCAAAGACGGGAAGGTGAAAGACAAGTTCGACGATAATTTGTTTGGGGTGGTGTACCCAAAGCTGGGATGGTGTGAGAGTGGTGATATTTATTACAATGAGTGGGCTAAGAAAAAAAGTGTAGTGTAAGTATAAGCCAATGAGTCGGACTGTGAAAAACCCGCTGAAAAAAAGACGGGCGCATAAGACGAGTGCAGCCGTTGTCAATTCACTAACAGATGAAGCGACCAACGTTCACGGCTTTTTTGGAGATCAGGAGGGACAACGTCTAGTCGAAGACCTCGCACCGTCAACGCATCTGTTGGATCGAGCACTGAGAGGGTTCACAAGGTCCTATGGAGTCGAAGTAATTGACGACAGAGACATCAATCAGGTAAATGGTAGTAGAAGTGCTGTCACTAACCTTTTGAGACGTGAATTAGGTGAGACCAATGGAATGAAAGTGGTGGAGACAGTCAAGGTCACTTTTGAGAAAGTTTTAGAACTCGATAAGACCACATACAAAACTGCCTACTTTAACAGCGAAACGTTCGTCGTCATTAACGAGCATGACATCGAGGGTGTTGCCAATCGTGGATCGGAGCAGATTTTGACGCGGATAGCTGGGTGGTTATCTGAGGGGTCTGGATGGACTATCGACAAAATAGATGCGCACTACGTCAATGTCGCTATTTACAGACCTTTGCATGGGAGTAGCTACATTGTGTTGCCAAAGGAGCTGCGTAATAGTATGAAGGGTCTGATAAACGTAAATAACGACGATGACAACGAGTGTTTTAGATGGTGCCACCTAGCGCATAAGTTTCCTGTTGGAAAACACTCCGATAGAACGTCGAAGTACGCTAAGCATGTCGGTGAGCTGAATTATGACGGAATTGACTTCCCAGTCACACTCAAAGATTACAACAAGATCGAAAAGGCAAACGATATTAGCATCAATGTTTTTGGGTATGAAGATAAGCAGCCATTCCCTGTGTACGTTTCTAAGGAGACGTGTCCTGACCATATGGACCTATTGTTGATAACTAATGACGTGGGCAACAAGCATTATGTGTACATTCGCGATTTTAACAAATTCATGTATCGTCAGACAAAGTATAAGGCAAGAAAGCACTTTTGTAGGTATTGTTTGCAATGTTTCACCCGTGCGGACGTGCTTGAACGCCATGTGGAAGTGTGTTTGGTCATTAATGGGAAGCAAGCTATTAAAATGCCACAAAAAGGTGCGAAAGTGAAATATGAGAATTTTAGCAGACAATTAAATGTACCATTTGTGGTGTATGCAGACTTTGAGGCTATCACACAGAAGGTGCACACAGCGACGCCATCAAGCGAGACTAGCTACACAAATGCTTACCAGAGGCACGTTGACTGTGGTTATGGGTATAAACTGGTTTGTTGTTATGACAACGAGTACAGTAAGCCGGTAAAAGTGTATCGCGGTGAAAATGCAGTTAACAAGTTCATTGGGGAGATGTTAGAAATTGTTGAGTATTGTAAAAAGACATCTGAGAGTCACTTTAACAAAGAGATGATGCTGACTGATGACGATAAGAAGAATTTCGACGAGGCTAAGAGTTGTCATATTTGTGGTGTTGAGTACACTAGCGCTGACGTTAGAGTGAGAGACCACTGTCACGTGTCAGGTAAGTACAGAGGGTCCGCACATCGTCAGTGTAACGTGAACTTTAGATTGACTGATAAAATTCCTGTGATCTTTCATAACTTACGTGGCTACGATAGCCATTTCATCATGCAGGAGATTGGTAAGTTTGGTCAAGACATAAATGTGATACCGAACAACATGGAGAAGTACATGGCGTTCATGCTTGGAAAAAACTTGGTATTCTTGGACAGCTTTCAGTTCATGAGTAGTGGTCTAGACAACTTGGTGAGGAACCTACCAAGGGACGCTTTCAAGTACACGTCAGAAGTGTTTCGCGACGAGGGGTTGGCACTTATGACAAGAAAGGGGGTCTATCCCTACGATTATATGGACTCCTTTGAAAAATTCGACGAGCGCGAGCTACCCTCCAAAAAAGATTTCTACAGCGTTCTGAACGATGAGCACATCACGGAAGAAATGCACGAGCGCGCCATCGATGTGTGGGACTACTTCGACGTTAAAAATATGGGTGGGTACCACGACCTGTATTTGAAAAGCGATGTGCTCTTGCTCGCTGACGTTTTTGAGAACTTTAGAGAGACATGCCATCGCGAGTATAAATTAGACCCGTGTCACTATTTCACATCGCCTGGATTGGCTTGGGATGCCATGCTAAAGATGACTGGAGTGGAACTCGAATTATTGTCTGACATTGACATGTTCCAGTTCGTAGAATTAGGTATGCGTGGTGGTGTGAGCTACATATGCAACAGACATGGCGTGGCGAATAATAAGTACATGGAAGGGTATGACAAAGAGCAAGAGTCGAAGTATTTGATGTACCTTGACGCCAACAATTTGTATGGATGGGCGATGAGTCGAAGTCTACCTACGGGTGGTTTTAAATGGTTGACTAAGAAAGAAATAGAAAAGGCTAATCTATGCGACTATCACAACAATAGTAAAAAGGGCTTACTGCTTGAAGTCGACTTGGAGTATCCAGACCATTTGCATGACCTACACAACGATTACGCGTTGGCTCCCGAGAAGATGGAGATAACCGTTGACATGTTGTCGGAGTACTGCACGAAAATCAAAAATAAGTTTAACGTGAGTGTTGGTGGTGTGAAGAAGCTGGTGACTAATTTGATGGACAAAAAAAAGTATGTGTGTCACTACGGAAATCTGCAGTTGTACATGGATCTTGGATTAAAAATCAATAAGATTCACAGGGTCCTGCAGTTTGACCAGTCCAAGTGGCTAGGCAAGTACATCGACTTTAACACAGTCAAAAGAACCGCGGCCAAGAACGCTTTCGAGAAGGATTTCTTCAAGTTAATGAACAATAGCGTGTTCGGAAAAACGATGGAAAACTTGAGGAAGCGTGTGGACGTAAGATTAGTGACCACTGCGGAGAAATTTAAAAAGCTTGTCTCGAAGCCAACGTTTGTGTCTTGCAAGATATTTAGCGAGAACTTAGTCGCTGTCCACAAAGTTAAAGAAACGTTGACACTAAATAGACCTGCATATGTGGGTATGTGCATACTAGACTTGAGTAAAACGCTGATGTACAATTTTCACTACAATTATATTATGAAAAAGTACTCTAGCGACACCTGTAGATTGCACTTCACTGACACTGACAGTCTGTTGTACTCGATCAAAACTGACGACGTTTATTCCGACTTTATGATGGAGTGCGAAAAGTTCGACAATAGCGACTATCCTGCAGACAGCCCATTCTTTTTTAGAGAGAATAAGAAAGTTATTGGGAAGATGAAGGACGAGTGCGCTGGAACGCCAATTATTGAGTTCGTTGGGTTGCGCAGTAAAATGTACAGCTATTTGAAAGAGGATGGAGGTGGTGGGAAAACCGCTAAAGGTATTAGAAAGAACATAATTAAAAAGGTAATCAGACACGAAGATTACAAAAGTGTGTTACTCGAGCAGAAACAGTTGCGACACACAATGAAGACCATTAGAAGTGTCAAACATCAGCTAGGTAGTTACGAAATTAATAAAGTGTCGCTATCCTGTTTTGATGACAAACGATACCTTTTAGAAAATGGCATTGACTCCTACGCATATGGTCACAAAAACATCATAGTAAGAGACAACACTGAAAATAGTGAGCAAACGGACTAATTCGCAAAACTACTGGCTATTTGTTAGTCAATGTTGTTAGCCAATCAAAAGAGCGCCATTTCGCTCCCCATTTGGGTACTTGTTTGGATAAAATATTTGTTGTGGGCGCTGGTGTGGGTTGACCAATCAAAAGAGCGCCATTTCGCTATCCATTTGGATAAACATCACCACTAGAATCAAAATCTAGTGGTTTTTTTTTCGCGCGTGAATTCGTGAGACAGCAGCAGAACGTGTTGGTGGTTTGTTGAACAAAAATGCGAAAATGTTGAAATGACACTCTCTACTTTTTAATATGTGAGAGTGGGCTCGTACCACATTTTATTTTTTCTAACACGCGAAAATGTTGAAATGACACTTTCTATTTTTTCCTAAATGTAATTTGTGAGAATTTTGAAACGACACTCTCTATTTTTTAAATGTGGCCGAAATGATGTCAAATTTAGTATAAACTTGGTATTGTTTCGCTAGTCTCGCGTGTGTTTGACATCAATTTAGTAGAGAACGCGCGAAGGGTGTCTAGATTGACTAACGATCGCTGTAGTAGTATAGTAAGTAGGGCTGAGAGCTTATTCGACGTCAAACGTGAATATAAACACCAAAACATCACCAAATTTGTCGAATCGTGATTTGGCAAATTTGGTGATGTTTTGGTGTTTATATTCACGTTTGACGTCGATTGGGCTCGCAGCCCTACTTACTATACTACTCACGTCGACGAAATGGATCTCCCTTCCAACTCTGTCAGTTAAGTTCATCTCACCGTTGCGGATTCAATGTATATCACCAGTCGTTTACATTCGCCATACTGCCGCTCGATCACGATTCTCCACTTTGTCGTCTCACTTAGCCCTATTTGATGTCTTCAACGTCTTCTGTGTCTTCAGATCTTTTTTTGTCAATTACATAATTTGCGATGACAACAACTAAACAAATGCAAGAAGGAACGAAGTTTCTACCGCCTAATCTCATTGATTACTACGTCAATGCAACATGCAATATGAAACTATATAGCTTACTTTTATCCTTTTTATTTTGTCTGACAAAATAATTCACAATTCAGTCGGGTTTTTCAAAGCCTTAAGAAGATTTTTAAAGTGGATTTTGCATCATAACTTCGTAAATTTTCCACTTGGTTGATGTATTTTCTGTTGAATATTAGCTTTACTCCTCTCAGTTCAGGTTTTTCGCTCTTGTGCGTTTTGTGTAATATATGGGTGGATAATGAGACCTACACCGGTGTTGAATATTGTAAATAGTTGGCAAACAGTATTTTGAGCATGACGGATACCAAAACAATTATATCACATGGATGACACTGATGATTGACATGGACAATGTGTAAGTGAAAATGGAGTCGTGGCTGGTGGAGTCGAAGGGCGGTGATGGTGATGGTGTGTTTTGCGAGTGGAGCAATTGGATGTTTGAATAGAAACGCGTGTATTTGTGGTTGTTCGTATAAGGCAACCCTCGACCTAACAGTCTTCTTCAGGAGGGATTTTTAAGGGATTTGGGTGTGAGTGCAAATATGTTGTAAGTATTGGTTATGCATGGCGATCGAAAGTGATTTATTTATTTAATAGTTTATTAAGAAAACTCTCTTGCAGTTACAATAACTGAATTAACGAGCTTAATACATTAATATAAGAGCTAATCAAATCTAAGTGATTACACAATATAGATACAGAACTATTATTGCTAATCTAGTTAAAATATTTAAAAGTAAAAAAAGATTGTGCTCTCTTTGTTCTACAAGCAATAGTGTCATTAAATAAATAGAATTGTTCAGAAGACCTCCTTAAGTTAAAATTATGATTACAAACAACGGGCTTAGGTAATAAATTAAATAATGGGTGGTCCTTACACTTCATCTTGTTCATATATTTTACACACAGTAGTTCTCTTCTTGTCTTTAAAGTTGGAAGTTGTAATCGATTAAGAACCTCTGAATACGACTCATTCTCTGGGTAAATTATTTTGAATGCCCTTTTTTGCACTACCTCAATTGCATCAGACAAATAATCCGGTATACCCTGCCACACAGGAACAGCATATTCTAGCACCGGTCGTACTGTACTTAGATATACTTTTAGCATATTACTTTGGTTGACTCCAGCTCTTCGCAAAATCCTTAAAGAATACAACTTCTTACTGGCTTTTTTAACAATGTACTCAACATGGTTATTCCACTTTAGGTCGCTGCTCATAATAACACCTAAGATCTTATAATTCTTGACTCGCTCAATAACATTGTTACCAATTTCAATCGGATGAATTAAGAAGTTAGGATTGTGTAGAAAGTTTACAAGCATCTCTTTGCATTTAAGGGGATTTAACTTCATGTTATGGTCCATGGCAAAATTATATATATCAGATGCAGCATAGTTGAGAAGACTATAATGGAATTTCTTGGGATAATCTCCAAAGCAGACGTATCGTCAACAAATTTGGTACGAAGGTTCCATTCGGAGAGCAGATTGTTGGTCATGACTATAAAGAGGACAACTCCCAGTTTGGTCCCTTGGGGTACTCCACCTTTCAGGGTCTGCCAGTCTGATAGAACTCCTCCAATTCTAACAGCTTGCTTCCGGTTTGTTAAGAAGGCTGCTATCCAGCTCATAAGCGCAGGGTGGACGTTTAATTTATCCAGTTCTTGAATCAAAATGGTATGATCAATGAGATCGAACCCTTTACTAAAATCTGCGAAGAAAATCCGGGCACCTGACTCACCACTATCCATCGCCTCATAAACTGCCTGTAACATATATAGGAGGGCATCTGTTGTAGAATGTCCCTTCCGAGCGTATTGGCGGGGATCAAGCTTCTCGTTTAATTGCGGTAAAAGTCTAGTGCACGTAAAGCCTTCCATAATCTTTGCTACTGAACAGGTAAGAGAAATTGGTCGGAGGTCATTTTCTATGGACTTAGGAGGGGTCAACTTTGGAATTGGGGTAACAATAGAAGACTTGAGCAGTGATGGAATATACCCTTCCCTCATTGATTGATTGTAAATATCCTGGATGATAGGTGCTAGCTCAGGTGCAAACTCTTTGAGAAGTCTGTTTGGAATGTTGTCAGGTCCGACCGCCTTACTAACTTGGAGCGATGATAATGCTCTAAAGACCTCGTTCTCAGTGACGAGGAGATCATGTGGGACGTCAATAGGTGGGGTTTGTGGAAGCAATGGTGGAAAGTGATCCGTAAGACCTACGAAGAAGTTATTGATCTCATTAGCTAGTGACTTGATATTAACCACCTTATTTTGATAGTAGTTATATTTTGGTGCCCGGATGCCACGTTGCACCTTATTCCTCCAAAATCGGTATGTTATTGAGTGCTTTCCTTGCTGAGTAAATGCAATTTGGCGTTTTCGGATCCACAATTTGATCTTACTAGTGATCCACGGTCGGTCTGTTGTGTATTTTTTGACGACTTTCTGCGGAAGAAATGTGTCAATAGCTTGATTAACATCTGCCATAAAAAGTTTGAATTTATCTTCGCACGTGTTGGCACTGAGAATTGAGGTCCAATCATTTTGAGTAATCCACCGCCCTAGCGCTCTCCATGCACTATCTCGCATGTCACGGATTTTAATTTTGTTATTTACTGAATTAGTCACATGTTCAATAATTGGCTTCGCTAAAATCGCATAATGATCTGACGATCCTATCTTTGGCAGCTGGGATACATTGAAAATCTTAGGCCTGTTCGTAAGGAACCAGTCTAAGGTACCAGAATCTCGAGTTTTGAAGGTTACAAGCTGTTTAAGATGGTTCACTTGGGTGATGTCTTTTACCTTCAGTCCTGTTGAGCTGGGGTTAAAATCTCCAGTTACTATGACAAGTGCGTTTGGCTGGTTGGACAACAAGGTATCAAGATTTTTATGTATATGTTCTCGTAGAATGATATTCTCAGGTTCTTTATTACTCGTCGAATGATATATCACACATAATACAATTGATGTAATTCCTCTTGGTAGACTGTGCGGTCTCATTGATATCCAGATTGATTCGACTTCAACCTGGTCGCAGGATTTTAAGAGTTTACATGGCACTTCATGATCCAGATAAACACATACTCCGCCACCAGAAGTATCAGTACGATCCTTGCGGAACAGATTATAGCCCGGGATAGAAATACAGGCGTCAGGAATATCTGGTGAAAGCCAGGATTCTGTTATACAAATAATTCCCGCAGAATTATACTCAGCGATTAGTTGGATTTCGTCAACTTTCTTAGCCAGTGATCTTACATTTGAAGATAGAATCGTAGGAATATCGTAAGACTTCGTTTTCATTATCGTCTCGATCAGGGCGCTTTAATTGTTACACTCCCATACCACACATTATCCTCAAGTTTTACTCCCTAATCACCTGTCAACACTTCTCTCAACATTTCTCCACAGCTTAATTTTACACAAAAACAACCAAACACAGTTTCCGACAAGGAAGCGCATGCAGGTCTTTAAATACGCGTTTTATCCTCATATCCGCGTTTTATCCTCTCATCCGTCCGTCCGCATCCGCGTTTTAACCTAACCCGGTGCAAGGAGTAACTTCTTTGCCAATTGTCACCTAATGGTTTATATAATGCGTCTCTTCATAGTCATAAATGTAAAGTTACCTACTATAATCGTACCATACACTGTCGAACAATGGAATGATAGAGAACGACGTACGAGGTTGCGAAATACTGCGCGAAAATGACACGTTCATGACACCCGAGGTAGAACTGATAGTTGAGGCGCAATTATAGTCGCGATAGGTTTTTTAGAATGGAGATATGTCTTCCGAAATACAGGGGATTGTTCGACATAATTAAAGATAGCACTATTTGAGCTTACAATATTTGTTATACAACTCGCAATATTATGTCTTTTGACAGTGGTGTTTGATGCTAAACGGTAGTTGCCACCTGCTTGACAAGGGTCAAGTGCTGTTGCCAGTCTGGGGGACGATGCTTTCGAATGCGATGAAGAAAATTTTCTGGACATTTTAGTTCGTACTTGTGTGATTTATTAGGTTTATTTTCATTGAAATGGCTAACTAAAGAACCATCATTTTTGTTTACATTAGTTGTCATTCTTCGTTTACCAACAAACGTTTTCCTATTACTATCACGCTGAGTGATTCTGACTGGGATTGCGGCATGATTTCTACTCGGAATCTCTTTTACGATAGGATTGATTGTAATGTAATTGCTTTGCCTTTGGGCAGGTGAAACTCTTTCTTCTGAGCCGGTTCCAGTTTGTTTACTTTTATTTCCATGCGTGCTTGGCCTTGGTGGTTTACAAAAATTTTGCTTACTTTTATTGTGTTCTTCTATGTAACCTGTTGTTGGGAGAATGTAGCTTGGTTTAATTGTTTTCTACAAAGAATTGCATTTGCATGCTTTGGTGGTTCAGCAATTTTATTAGGTATTAAATTATTATTCGTACGCTTCGGCGATTCTGGTATCACAATAGGTGATTGTTTATCATTTAAGCTGGCTTGATGTAAATTATGTAATTCAACCTTTACAGCTTTCAGTTCAGTGTAGAGGATTAAGTGTTTTTGTTCAGATTCATCGGTTTTCTTTTGCAAAACCGCTAACTTAGATTCAAAAGTCTGGAGTTTGGCCGTCAAGGCTTCTGTTGACTGGTTGTATGGGTCGTTACTTGACAGCTTCTCAAACTTTTGTTCTAGGTTTTGAATAGCTTGATTAAAATAAATCATACTTTCCCTAGCCTTATCAATGCTTTGTTTATTTAATATCTCCAATGATGGTGAGATATTTGGTGAACAAACGGTGATGTAGATGACGGAGTATAGATGATATTAGCTATGGCGATCAAAAGTGACGGTGAGATATTTGGTGAACAAACGGTGATGTAGATGACGGAGTATAGATGATATTAGCTATGGCGATCAAAAGTGACGGTGAGATATTTGGTGAACGAACGGTGATGTAGATGACGGAATATAGATGATATTGGCCAAACCGAAATGTGAAGAAATTAGTTCTTACCAAATGTCTTGTTATTTCTTGACATGCCAACTCTCCCAGCCATTTCGGTTGTAGAATTTCGGTACGTTTTGAAATTGCCCTGATGATCCGTGCTCTACGTTTGCAATCAGTGAGCGAATAGGCTGATTGTGAAATGTGAGTGTTGGTTATGTACGTGTGGGTGTATCACGTGATTGATTCATGAGTGATTGTGTCTGTGGTATGATGTGTCTGTGGTATGATGAGAACAAGGTGTCTGTTTTGTATGAGATGTGATTATACCATTGGTCATGTGTATGGATTATGACAGTATGGATATGTCATATCGAAATCGAGTGTAGAAAGAGATTTACCGTAAATATAAGATATATATGTATAATATAATATAAAATTGTTTGAAGTATAAGATATAGTGTAATGTGATGTAGTGTACAATATAGCATGTCATGTTTATATTGGACTATATATATGATTAATTCAGTTGAGTAAAATTAACAATGGTGGATTACTAGAGTATAAAGAAAGGCTGTATATCCCTGATACAGTATGTGTATCAGAATACTATTATTTATAAATTAAAGTGAGTAGTCCTAATCAGCATAGTTCATCAGAGGTAACACGAAATAAAATAGATAAAAATGAAACGATATAAAATTAAACAAGATATATCCAATCTCAACTAAAAAGTTCAGAATTATTGGTTATACAAAATACCAATATGAAGATTGCCGCCTGCATATCTTGTTTTTTAGAGAAGTTATCATTGCTACTCTCTTCTGGTTATTTATCTTGTTGGGTTGGCAAATGTTTTTTCTTTATAATGGCTCCTTTATCATCATAAGGTTGTTTTTCATATACTTGGTTGAAGGTTGTCTTTTTGTTGACCTTTCTTTCTGCAGTTCGCTATCTGGTTAGTTTCCATTTCTCTTTCTTCAGTTTTTCTTGTTATTTTCTTTTTAGGTTCTCTTGTTATTTTTCTTTCTCTAGGTTTTCTTGTTATTTGTTACCACCAAGTAATGTGTTGTATTGTCTGTTATGTTAGTTACTGGTCGTTAGTGTTGTTAGTAAGAAATTTAGAGTGTACCAGTTGGTCTTTAAGGTTCCTGTTGCGTTTGTATGCGATTAGTGGTGTATTAGACCATAAAATGTTAAGGGTTGGGTCGTTTTCTATAAGATGCCAGTGTTTGCGCAGTATTGATCCAATGTGGGTTGTGTTAGAGTTGAATGGTATGGAGAAGGTTAGGGGAAACTTAGCATTGGTATTTTTGTTGTTAGAAGTGTTAGATATGTCAGTATTTCTGTTATTTTCTTGATATATTAGGTCATGCTGTGTATATAGCAAGGCTTTCTGGAATGCAGTATGTATTGTGTGTGGAGAGTATCCTCGATTGGTTAGTGTGATGCGTAGGTTGTCAAGATGGTTACGAAGTGTGTCATCTTTAGTAATGAGACGTCTGTATCGTAATGCTTGGCTGTATACGATGCTTGTTTTGCAGGAATTAGGATGGAATGAATTATGGTGCAATAAGAGTGTTCTATCTGTAGGTTTGATATAGATGTCTGATTCAAGTTGATTAGAGTCATTAATATATATTCTAGTGTCGAGAAAATGTACGGATTGGTGCGAGTGTTCGTATTCAAATTTTATAGTGGGATGGATGTTGTTCATGTATGAAAGGAACTCCATTAGTGTGTCAATTCCATGGGTCCAGATTGCAAAGATGTCATCGATGAACCTAATCCACTCAAGTGGAATCAGTCCACCAGGGGCACCTTGCAATATTCGTTGTTCCAGTTCACCCATGAATAGATTGGCATATGATGGTGCCATTGGAGAACCCATTGCGGTGCCATGTGTTTGAAGATAGTATTGATTATTAAATTAAAAATAGTTGTTATAGAGTATAAGTGTTAGTACTTCTCGCATAAGGTTAATATCCTCGTTGGTGTTATTGTCGTTTATGAATTGGTTAATACAAGCATTAATCCCTTCTTCGTTGGGGATATTAGTGTAAAGGCTTTTGACGTCTATTGTGATTAGTATAATATTGTGCGGTAAAGTATTGTTGAGTCGAAATATGCGTTGAAGAAATGTGGTGGAATCCTTGATGTATGATGGAATTTTATGGACTAGAGGTTTGAGGAAGTAATCCACAAATTTGGATAGCTTGACAGTCGGACCATCGCATCCAGAGATTATTGGTCTGCCTGGAATGTCAGCTTTGTGGATTTTGGGTAGTAGGTAAAGTGTAGGTGTTCGTGTGGTGATATATGAGCTGATAGCTTGCTAGTATGAGAACCAATCAGATTGCAGAACAGCTCATATACGGTGAGTGGCTATATATATATATATATATATATATATATATATATATATATATATAATATATATATATATATATATATATATATATATATATATATATATATATATATATATATATATATATATATATATATATATATATATATATATATATATATATATATATATATATATATATATATATGTATATATATGTATATATATATATATATATATATATATATATATATATATATATATATATATATATATATATATATATATATATATATATATATATATATATATATATATATATATATATATATATATTACACGGTTCATTCAGTATTAGGTTACAAAACGGTCAAACATTTTACTACGATTACTGAAACGGTCAAATATATGGGATTAAACAAAGTTAGAATAGGGAAAGTGGAACAGGGAACTTATGTTGGCATTGAGACTTGACTTAAGTTTTGAAATCACAATACTTTGGGCTATGACTGGGAGTGGGAAAGAACGCTCCGTCAGACAGCAACATGCCAACATCTATATGTCCAGTGTTGGCTCACAAGCAATGCATTCTACTGGTCATCATATATCTTTTTCAGACTTTAAAATTCTAACCTCCTCTCCTTATAAATTTGTACTGTCACTCAGGGAATCGACTCTCAAGTTTTTTTGTTTCTCAATTTTTTTTCATAGTATTAATTTTATACTTCGCCGCGGATCGAACATTACTATACATCCCTTATGATTATTAACAACACGAGGTCAGTTCATGATACTGTATTTGGATTCCCCGCCAATATACCTTTCCAATTCCACGTTTATTAAAAACATCAGTCCGTGTTTTACACATTTTTGAGTCCAGGTTTTACAGATTTTTGAGTCCAGTCCGGGTTTTACAGTATGTCAATTGCAAAGCTAGCCCGGCCGAGGATAGCAAATTGATCCGCGTTATGTGTTTGGCCGGCGAAAAGAATGTACATGTACCGTGACATGTTTTCTATTCCCACACATGCAGGCTGAACCGAGGTGATTCGTGAAGACGGAAGAACACGACGGGGAACGGAGACAAGACCCTGGGTACGAGGTTGCAGAAGAAGCAATGCACCAGGAGATGATTAAATATATTATCATATATTATCATATATTATCATATATTGCCAAAATATTTTTTAAATTTGCTAACGAATTTACTTCGTGCACCCGTTCCACAATTTAGCACCATCATAACTCATGTGAAACTCTCTGTTAGGTTGAGGGACATAGAAATTTTGAGAGGAGCCTCTCAGATTGTAATTTGAGTTTAGATTTCATTTAGCCGAGTGAATTTAGCAGAAAGACATTCCGGCACAGATCATTTTTGATCTTAAACATCAGGATGGCCTTCCGCTCTGCTCTCCTTTCGGAAAGCGTTTTCCAATGATCCCAGAACATGAAAAGAACGCAATTCAGTTTTACTCAAACTCCTTCAGCCAGGATTATTATAATCTGTCTCGCATTTTCAACACTCCGCATTCCAGCACTGCGTATCACAACAACTTTGATATCTTGTGCATGGCATTGATGATTGAAATGGACAATGTGCAGGTGAAATGGCGCCGAAGGCGCAGTATGAATGCGAATGGAGAAATTAGGATGTATGAGAGAAAATATAGTTATTCATAATTCATAAATTTATGAGATGGCACAATGGCCAGTCCTAGCCTGGTTTTCTTCATGAATCATCTATGTTCGAAGCCATGTCAAACTAAAATATGTCAAATCGCATGTGGCGCAACATATCCTAGCTTAGATTTCTGGGACAAATTTACCCACTATAGTACTACATATATAGTAAAAACTGCATTTCTTAAGTGAACTAAAACGAAATAAACACTTAATATCTTAGCCGTGCTCCGTGGTCATTCGAGCCTAATATTGCAAATCGAGACTTGAATATTTTGTAATATTGGGCGAAGATGAATCCAATAGGTGTTTTATTATATCGAACAAAATATCTTAACATAAAGTCAGATAAAGATGTTTCTTCGCACGTGAACAGTCAAAAGGCGGCTGTCCTACGCACATCGTAAAATATTGTGACTGCCACGTGATCCTAATAGCGACAATTGATTGGACGACTATATGTAAGGGTATAATAAACTCGTAGCCTCACACCCATATGTTGCATTGAGCAATGGCCAGTAAACCAACCATGTTCTGCTTGGTTCTTGTGTTTTTCGTTGTTGGTGCCACGGCAGCTAAACAAACGATCTATCCCATGGACATCAATTTGAATCCGTACTATAAATGTGAGTCAGTTCCAAAAAACAACCTCTCATGCCCTGGTGATATAAAGGTCGTCGCTGGTACAGCTGCTACGGCAAAGACGATTATGGACATAACCAACGCCAATATAGAACGTATGAGGGCAATTGCAAACGATAGCTGTATCGAAGCCGTCAGAAAGTCCATATGCCTATTTTACTTACGTTGTAAACCGGAACGACTATACATAGATGTTGACGACGCCGCCAGTGCTGCATGCGAAGATGTAACACGCATTTGCCCGAAAGTCATCAGAGATAGCATGAACTGTACGGAGAAGATGGCGCAATACGAAGAATCTGCGTCTGAGGCACCGAGATTTCCATGTAAGAACATCCATGACACCACTGGTACTTGTCCTGATGTCAAATACAAGGTTAGTCCAGTTTTTCGTGTGATAAGGACCTACAGAAGTCTGCCTCTTGGAGTTTTGAAACTGCATGCATGGTTTATTTCGAGACTGGTTTATTTCGAGACGGGTTTATTTGAAACGGGTTTGTTTCGAGACGGGTTTATTTGAGACGGGTTTGTTTCGAGAAGGGTTTATGTTTATTTGGGACGGGTTCACGCGCGGGTTTTCTCTCGCTCCGCATACAACAATTTATTGTTGAAACATGTCTTAGCTACATTTTGTAATAATACGCTGCCTATATACTCAGCGCATTCCTTTATATAATTGGACCCGCAGGGTTTTGGCACCTATTCGTTCAGTTTAAGCCCGCAATGTGGCCGCAATTGGCACAGAACAACAACATCGTTCTTCAGCAAGTCAAGTGTGTTTTTTAAGTGTATTTTTCGGTTGCGCCTCAACTATCAGTTCTACCTCGGGTGTCATGAACGTGTCATTTTCGCGCAGTATTTCGCAACCTCGTACGTCGTTCTCTATCATTCCATTGTTCGACAGTGTATGGTACGATTATAGTAGGTAACTTTACATTTATGACTATGAAGAGACGCATTATATAAACCATTAGGTGACAATTGGCAAAGAAGTTACTCCTTGCACCGGGTTAGGTTAAAACGCGGATGCGGACGGACGGATGAGAGGATAAAACGCGGATATGAGGATAAAACGCGTATTTAAAGACCTGCATGCGCTTCCTTGTCGGAAACTGTGTTTGGTTGTTTATGTGTAAAATTAAGCTGTGGAGAAATGTTGAGAGAAGTGTTGACAGGTGATTAGGGAGTAAAACTTGAGGAGAATGTGTGCTTGGTATGGGAGTGTAACAATTAAAGCGCCCTGATCGAGACGATAATGAAAACGAAGGAAACGAAGTTAACAAATTTCATACGCCGTATCCACATCGGAAGATGATAGATTAACATGACAACATATAACTAGTCGCCTTACCTGGACAAAATCTTCGAGAAATAAAAAAAAACAGTAAAACTTATCGATTTCACCCGCTGGAGACTCGACGAACTCGTGGTATAACTACTAAACCCCATCGCGTATAAGTTACTTCGTGATAATATTGGAATGGCTCGGCTTTATATTCGCGAACGTTTGGAGCGCTGACGAAACATAGTCCGAAATATTTTGGTAACATAGCTTTAAGTTGCTAAGCAACGTAGGCGCAAAAAGGTTTAGAGAGAGTGATTAAACAAAATTATGATATAACGTGACCGTGTTGGCTCTTCTCCGTGTTCCCCACATCCTTTCGCTATGGTAATCGGATATACATACATATATATATATATATATGGGTTTTTGATGTCCCACATTTGTGTGGCCACATTTGTGGGTGACTGAAAATAGCAGTTATTTTCATCCTGCTCATCAGCACTACACTGATGAGGCCCAAAATGCCGAAACGGTACCGTCTGTAGTTATATATATATATATATATATATAGAAAGGATTTATGGTGAAGGAAAATTTCGAGTGTTGGAATACATACATTTTTGCGAAAAATGCAACTTAGCGGCCTTCCGGTAGGAATTGAACCCGCGACCCTGCGATTACCTATATATATATATATATATATATATATATATATACCCGCGACCCTGATATTACCTATATATATATATATATATATGTGTAATAGGTAATATTTGGCATTTCACTCGATCAAACTACATGTTGAAAGGATTTATGGCGAAGGAAAATTTCGAGTGTTGGAATACATACATTTTAAGACCAAACCCGGACCAGTTGAACCCGCGACCCTGTGATGCTGGCGCAGTGCTCGTAACTAGGCTCGTGACTAGACTACACAACTCGTGACTAGGCTCTTGGCAACGGCTTCAGCATCGCAGGGCCAGCCGGAAGGCCTTGAAGTCTGGTCCTGGTTTGGTCTTAAAATGTATGTATTCCAACACTCGAAATTTTCCTTCACCATAAATCCTTTCAACTTATATATATATATATATATATATATATATTTATATATATATATATATATAATATATATATATATATATATATATAATTTTTTGGTTTAAATGTAACTTATCTCGAAAATACCAATATACGCATAATCAGCCGGGGCAGTTTTAGTGTAAACTATTTCTAGTATAATAGACTGTTTGCTTGGTATTTAGTATGCCATATTGATAGTGCATGAAGGCAAAGCCGCGAATTGTTACCTGCAAAACTCCATGCATGTCGGTTGTGGGGAGCGATCAGTGCCCTTCGTAATATTATATGCTTACCCGTATGGATGGTTGGGTAGCAGGTGTGCAATGATTGGTTTCTGTTTACCGTTGAGTTATCCGTCGTGCTTGGAGCCGGTCCGGCGGATATCAGTGGCTAGCTTGTTCCTGATCCGACCACCGCACATGCAGCCGTCACACCTGTGGAGTCGGGATGGTGGGGACATACGCGTACGAAACGGGGGGCTGGGGGTGTTATCCGAAAAATTAGCTCTATTCGGGCAAAAAGGTCCGGTATTAAATTATTCTAATATTTGAATGCAACTTAATGACATTATAACGGATTCTCATTGAGGAAAATCTGGGATTTCATTGTTGTTCATCGTTTAGCAATGCAGGTTAAAAGTGGCATATAGTCAGGCTCGGTCCGGTCGAAAAGTAATCTCGTATATTCAACTTGAATATATCTAATACATTTGGTTGTGTGGCTAATTGCTTTTCCTTCCTTCTCTTCTGTCATCGTGCAACGCATTCCCTATGCGCGTTGCGCGAGAGATATCCACGCGGTCTAAATTTGGAAAATCTGTAATACTTTAACGGTAATTAAATTCCGCACACCGCCCGTGGCTGAAAAAACGAGAAAAGTGCCCTCAGATTGCAGGAAATACACTTTCAGGGAATCAAAAATTCATGTACATGTTTCCAATGCATGTTCGTATACATTAATGAAAATAATGCTTAGCCTAAACGATGGCAATTCGTGTTTTTCAGTAATATTGACGTCATCATTTATTCGGGCAAATTATGCTCAGCCCCCCCCCCCCAAAAAAAAATTTTGCCCGTACGCCTATGGGTGGAATAAATAACTCCGCAACTATCGTGTGCTTAATTACGTCTGTGTGAACTACAGAAAAACAAACGATACTTTGTTTTGGACAAGTAATAAAGGATTAAGTAACGTAATGTGCATTCTTTCTAGCAACCTGTCACCACCTTGTTACTTCGCCACATGCGGGCTGGAAATTTGCCGTATTTCCTTGGAGCTGCTAGTATCTCCCAGTGATTTCAACCGCATGCTCTCCCAACTATTTTATTGCTGCCTCCCCTCAGGGAGGCAGCACACTATTCTTGACGTTCCTCTGTTAACTCGTGACAAGTTCTCGATTATTGAAAAATTTTCATATCTGTTCGCAAATCCGGGGGGAAACGGGGGGGGGGGGGGCACTCACGAAGCGGTCGCGAAACAGGTTGCAAGCTCCATTGCAAGGAAGATTGGTTTACAAACATAACATTATGCTGTATAGGTATATTTCCCGTTCGTTTGTTCGATTTGAAATATCTGAAGTTCGATTTGGCATTGGCAAAAGTGTCGCTTGAGTGGAAATTTTATAACTTCGCGAGGCTTGCTCGTCGGAACACGGCAACAAACGACAGCGTCTTAATTCAAGGAGAAACTATATAAACCTCAATGTTTTTAACAATGGTGCCGACATCTCGCATTCCCGTTCGTTACTTCGATTTGAAATATGACCGCTAGATAAGTCAGCAAATATTACAAACATGAAGTTCGATTTGGCAAAAGTGTCGCTTGAATGGAAAATTTATAACTTCGCGAGGCTTGCTGGTTTTGAGTAAATGTTGTTCGAATAAGTTCAAATGCTCATATTGAATTTTGACATTATAAACGCGCCGTATGTTATTTTAATATAATTACGAGGCCATATGATCGCCTTTGATACGTGGTTTATATTCTACAATACATTCTATTTATTTGATCCTCCATGCTATAGCAGATTTCTAGCATTCTGCTGGCATGCCTAATCCTGAACACTTCTACACTACAGGCAACTTCGTATCCACTCACTCCCTGTGTCAGTCCCAAGGCAGCATTTCACTTCTGATAAGAACTCCTAGTCATATCTCATTACCTCATTTGTACTGAAGATATTTATTTATCCCAATGAAGGTCTGAAAATATCTCAAGATTCCCTATTTTTTACCAAAAAATCGCAAGGTTCACCAGAGGTTCATGACAAGTTCCCAGGTCTCTATCGTCGTTTGAATACTCTCTGTCGAATGGGTTGCTTCTCAACCCTTTGGATAAAAAATTCTTTATTTCACTACAGATCTGTTTCGTATGGATATATTAGCTTACCACACTTATCAGGTGAGTATTGCGACTGGTGTTACAGAACGGAAACGTGATATTGTATTGATCTACAAGACGAATTAATTATGTATGACGTTATGTGCATATTAATTAGCTAATAGTTGCAGAGTAAATGTTTTTTTCTATGCCTGCAAGTTGATATAAGTTCGTTTCTGCTGTTGAGCGAACATAATTCGGGGTGACAAATAATTATAAATTTTTCATAAAGGCATAAGTTACAACGTTTTGTTAAATTAGAGTAGGGTTTGCATCGCTTGATTATGTTCCATTTGATTGAGTATTGAGTATTTGATTCTTTTAAAGTGATAGTCCAGATGTGCTTGCCTAGTTTAGTGGCAGATTTGTGTTTAGTGGCAGAATTTCTGAAAGAGCTTGTATGGTTTAAGTATCTGGTTTTAAAAGTGCCTTCAGTTAGGCCTACATAAGTTTCTTCTTTTTTGTTGTCTACTGTGGTGACTGTAGCTTGGTAGACTATTCCTTCCGTTAGGCATTTACCAGAAAGCGGACAGTTGTTTTGTTGGCGCTAATTGCATTCCTTGGTGGTGGGGATAATGGTTGGGTTATTTTGGGTTTCTTTGACTTTGTTGAGTTTGAATTTATTGTTGGATGAAATTATGTTGTCTATATTAGGCATGCAGCTATAGCTTAATTTTAGGGTATTTCTATTGAATATTTTCCGCAAAGGATGGCTGGCGGCGAAGCAACAAAACGTTGTAACTTATGCCTTTATGAAAAATTTATAATTATTTGTCACCCCGAATTATGTTCACTCAACAGCAGAAACGAACTTATATCAACTTGCAGGTATAGAAAAAAACATTTACTCTACTTTAGCTAATTAATATGCACCGCAACTTCACATAACATCATACATAATTAATCCGTCTTGTAGATCAATACAATATCAAGTTTCCGCTTTGTAACACCAGTCGCAATACTCACCTGATGAGTGTGGTAAGCTAATATAGCTTTCCATACGAAACAGATCTGTAGTGAAATAAAGTTTAATTGAAGTAACCAAAGTTCGTCTCTTTTGTTCTTACTATATATATATATATATATATATATATATATATATAATATATATATATATATATATATATATATATATATATATATATATATATATATATATATATATATATATATATATATATATATATATAATATATATATATATATATATATATATATATATATATATATATATATATATATATATATATATATATATATATATATATATATATATATAAATATATATATATATATATATATATATATATATATATATATATATATATATATATATATATATATATATATATATATATATATATATATATATATATATATATATATATATATATATATATATATATATATATATATATATATATATATATATATATATATATATAATATATATATATATATATATATATATATATATTATATATATATATATATATATATATATATATATATATATATATATATATATATATATATATATATATATATATATATATATATATATATATATACGAAAGTATACAATGTGCCCTACCGGCTATCACCATATGGCTTTATGGTAACTGTGGACTTGGGACCCACTATGTACGGCTACACATTGTTGGATTGCATTGTGGAGTCACCAGAGTGCTCAAACTGCGAGCAGTGAGCAATGCATAATGCTAACAGTAAACGTCTCATTGAGAGAGACTCTCCGCCCAATCCATGAGAGTGCTCAAACCACATGAGCGGTGAGCGTAATATATACGAAAGTATACAATGTGCCCTACCGGCTATCACCATATGGCTTTATGGTAACTGTGGACTTGGGACCCACTATGTACGGCTACACATTGTTGGATTGCATTGTGGAGTCACCAGAGTGCTCAAACTGCGAGCAGTGAGCAATGCATAATGCTAACAGTAAACGTCTCATTGAGAGAGACTCTCCGCCCAATCCATGAGAGTGCTCAAACCACATGAGCGGTGAGCGTAATATATACGAAAGTATACAATGTGCCCTACCGGCTATCACCATATGGCTTTATGGTAACTGTGGACTTGGGACCCACTATGTACGGCTACACATTGTTGGATTGCATTGTGGAGTCACCAGAGTGCTCAAACTGCGAGCAGTGAGCAATGCATAATGCTAACAGTAAACGTCTCATTGAGAGAGACTCTCCGCCCAATCCATGAGAGTGCTCAAACCACATGAGCGGTGAGCGTAATATATACGAAAGTATACAATGTGCCCTACCGGCTATCACCATATGGCTTTATGGTAACTGTGGACTTGGGACCCACTATGTACGGCTACACATTGTTGGATTGCATTGTGGAGTCACCAGAGTGCTCAAACTGCGAGCAGTGAGCAATGCATAATGCTAACAGTAAACGTCTCATTGAGAGAGACTCTCCGCCCAATCCATGAGAGTGCTCAAACCACATGAGCGGTGAGCGTAATATATACGAAAGTATACAATGTGCCCTACCGGCTCATTGTTTACCGGCTGGGAGGTCCGTATAGAAAAATATTTGCCCGAGGTCTCAAAAATGGCCCGAGGCCGCAGGCCGAGGGTCATTTTTGAGACCGAGGGCAAATATTTTTCTATACGGACCGACCAAAACGGTAAATAACATATTTATTTTTTTGTTATAAATAATTTAATATATAAGACAAGAAAATCTGCCGCCGTGTAAAAAACACAGGAAGCTAAAACGCTAGTGGTCACTTCCGCTGCCCATATTTGGAAAGAGGCGAACCATATATAGAAAATAACCTGACAAAGGACAAACTCATTCAAGTCATCTTTTTAATAAACAAGATTGGAAATTCGACAGGTACAGTTGAACAGAGCAAACCAGGACTTAACCAGGACTAATATTCATCATTGATCATGCAAAAGCAAAATTGAAAGCATTGTTTGTCTCGTATCATACATGTAATCGGAATCTTGCCGCCTTGTCTTTGTCGGCTTCTCACTCGATGTGTCGCCAGAACTAAAGTTGAAGCGAAGTTGAAATTGAAAGTATATATCATTCAAACTTGCCAATTTTTGCTCCGGAAAACAAGTCTGTAATTGCTGTGGTTGTTGACGTTATTGCGGTACTGTTAAGCAATTCGGGACGTTTGAAATCTTGCGGTTGTGGACAACTGAAGCTGCTTTGTATTAAAGCATCAAGCCTTTCCGACACTGCCGTCTTTCTCTGTTATGGTCATGAAAAACCGACACAAGAGAACATTTCTCATGTTCGTTTACTGTAGCACAGAAGCGGTTCCACACATTCATCTCGTAGGTACACTTAACTGTATTTTCAGGCCGTTGTTCTTAAATAAAATTTTGAATTTCGTCCAAGTTATCTTGGACAATGTTGCCACTTCGCTGGACTTTTTCTTTTTCGTATATAAAATCTTCAACTTCGGGAAAATAAAATTCGCTTTCGCTGTGATAGCTTTCATTGTCACTATATCCATCTTATTTTGTTTTTACTGGCAGTATATTGTCTCAAAAGGTAGTAAAAAGCGACGAGTATACGAAATATTAAAAAGCTATTTTGTTTTTGTTTTTAAATCCACAGCGGTCCGGTATCGGGGTCCGTATCGTAGGATACCGGACCGCTCGCTAGCCAATCAGAGCGCGCGAATCAGATGGATACCGGACCGCAAAAAAATAAATATATATAATATAGCCATCCACTGTATATGAGCTGTTCTGCAATCTGATTGGTTCTGCTACTCACCGTATATCAGCTCATATACGGTGAGTAAATGAAAGCAATAAAAATACAAAATGGTTGACCGTTTTGCTCAGCTTGATGAACATGAAATAAAAACCCTTCTTGAGAATGCAATACCACTGACAATACCAAAAAAACAACAAGATATGGAATGAAAATATTTAATGATAAGTAAAGCAAACTAAAAATTAGCCTTTTTCAAAATAAGGGGTGGTTTTGAAATTAAATTTGACATGAAACGACTGAAAAGGAGTGTAAAGTTTTAAAAGAGAAGAGAGAAAGGTAGAAATTAAATTAATTACATTAAATTTTGAATTTGTTTACCTCTTCCAATTTTTCTGGCGGTTTGTACATCACAGGGATGACAAAAGCAGAGATAAACACTAGCTGTAAGGTGTTTCATACATCTGCTAGGCAAGTTGACGGCTCGTATTTACAATAAAAAAGTTGACAAATTCTTGAGAAATCCTCGCAACAACAAGCCATTTTCCATCATTGACGACCCTACTTTTACCGAAGAAAATTCAGTGTTAAATGCGTTCGTGAAAGACCTTAGTAAAACTGGGAAAATCGCCGGTTTGGTCCACAAAAAGCCAATAATCGTCCAGAGGCAAATTAAGTTGTTGTTTGACAGTGGCGAATATGTCCAGCCGACAGCACTGATCCATCACAATTGCTTCGTACCGTTTGGTTTTACCTTGGCCTTTACTTGGGACGACGAGGAAGAGAAAACTAGAGGAAACTTAACCCAAATATGATGGTTTTAAGATCAACAGAGCAGATGGCAAGTTATATTTTCGAGTTGAACCGGGAGGTCGCAGGTTCCCGTCAACAAAAAACCACTACGGCGGTTTAGCCGACGTCGAAGACGAGTCCGACTGGAAAATCTTTGCCCAGCCAGGTTAAGTTTCACAAAGCTTGTACTTTTTGTCCACAAAGCTTGTACTTTTTGTCCACAAAGCTTGTACTTTTTGTCCACACGAATTCCATGTTCGTTTTTAATACGAATGTACATAAATATAATTTGCACTACGCATGACGGAAGTAGCAGGACGGAAGCGCCATGGCGGAAACGTTTTTGTTTATGTCATTAGTATTTAATTATTGTGGAATTGTTAATAAATTTTTGGCTTATTATACAGTGGATGTCTATATTATCAGATATTATAAAACAATTATACCATTCGCTCTAGTCGTATATGGCTGATAGCCGACTCGGCGCTGCGCGCGTCGTCGGCTATCAGCTCATATACGACTCGAGCTCATGGTATAATTGTTAATTATATATATATATATATATATATATATATATATATATATATATATATATATATATATATATATATATATATATATATATATATATATATATATATATATATATATATATATATATATATATATATATATATATATATATATATATATATATATATATATATATATATATATATATATATATATATATATATAATATATATATATATATATATATATATATATATATATATATATATATATATATATATATATATATATATATATATATATATATATATATATACAGCCAGATATAAATGCTTTTTCCTTTTTTTACTCGGCTAGTCTTTTGAGTATTTTGTCAGTGAGAGCATAATTTTGATGAACTCCCCCCCAGGAAATTTTAATAGGAATTTTTTTCACTAAGGTAAACAAATTCCTGGATCCGCCCCTGCTCTCCGACTCAAATAACCGAGAGACAAGAGCTTTCAAATAGAAAATCTATTTCTTTAATTAAACATAAGTACAAATTCACACGCCTTTAAGGGTATTGAAATTGAAATCAGCTTTTTAAAACCGAAACTGTTTGCTCTGGAAAAATCCCAAGGTCGAACCCTGAGAAACAATCACAAAAAATTCCCTCAACTCCTTTTAAAAATCCCAAGATCTAGGCTTCTTCCTTCACTTATTTGGTCGACGATAGGTATTGAACTACTTTTGTTGTTTGTCTGAGCCATTGCTTTTACACTAACCAACATTTTGGTCAGGTTCTTGTGTGTAAATTTACGTACTATACGAATTTCAACAAAGACAGTGTCATTGTGTTTGCAATGGATTTTGCTATAACTCGGGCGATGAGGAAAGTACTAGATGTCATCGACCTAAACCAGGTACGCCAACAATCAGTCATCCACGTGTCAGCGGTACATTACATTTTCGGTCATTTTCAACGTGGGTCTTCTGTTGATCTGTTCATTTCTTACAGGACATGATTAAGACATTGTTTCTTTTCTTTTTCGTAACCAAATAAATGCGCTTAATACGTCAAAATACAGCCAGGGTTAGCTGGGTTAGGAAGACACTTAAGGCGGGGGTTAGGGTAGGAGATGTACATCATCATACAGGCATGTCCGATCGTATGATGTAGAAGTCCCACGTTGAAAACGACCGAAAATTTAATGTACCACTGACACGTGGATGACTGATTGTTGGCGCACCTAGTTTAGGTCGATGACATCTAGTGCCTTCCGGGCGATGATCGAGGATGAGAATGAAATGTTGTTGGTCAGCAATCATATGAACTGGATAACATCAAGGGAATCGATGTATATAATCGTCAAAATACTCTTAAGGCAGCGGGTTAGTTTTAATTTGTAGTAAAACTCCTGAACATGAGATTCTGAATGGCAAAAGTTAAGCCCTGAATAGTATAGTAAGTAAGAAACTACTTTGTGCGACTGTTTTTTAGCAGTTATACAGTACCTAGAGCGTACGCCTCCGTGTGCAATTTCAAATATTTATCATCTCAATTCATTAATAATTCATGATGTAAACACAAAGCAAATCAATACAATGGTTCGGACAGAGACTTCGGACAGAACTCGGTCGATCTGGAGTTGCTAGTTCAGGGAGGTAGACCTCGGACACCACGATAGGTACGATGCAAATAACCGCTAACCCAAAAACAACTTTAATCAGAACCCTAACTCCCCGCATAATTAGTTTTCTAACAACCCAAGCAGCAGTTAAACTGTAGTTAAGAGACAACTGGGCGCGGTTTAGCTGAACAATTTTAACCCGAAACTTCTGACAACTGATAAGTGCGACATACATACTGCTAAATCTGCAGTCTCGATATGTCTGTATATCTTTTCTATCCGATAAATGTTTGTGACTTGCAGCTTGGTTATTTGTTTGCTATTCAAACTTAAACGCAAACTCATAAACAAATTTCTAAACCGAGGGAATCGAACCCACAACTTTTGATCTACGATTTCACCGTGCACCACATACACACATACATACCTATATTCTTGGAAGAACCTTCCTCCTCCGCAATCATCTTCTTCTTTTGCAGCTCGATCGAGCCGAGCGATTCTGCGTACAGGAAGTAAGGAAGGAAAACTGGGAATGTGCAGGCTAGGGCGTCTGTACATATTGCCAGAAATACGATGCAGGGGAAGAATTGTCATATCTCACTTCAGTGTTCTCATATAATCTTACCTTTACTTCAATTGTATATTCATTCATTTATTTATTTATTTATTAGTTTGCAGAATTTCCTGATTGGAACAGTACTGATGAATTTCTCCAAATGAAAAAGTCTCTTGATAAGATAAAACCAAACGTAACTTCCGAATGCTACAAGAAAGTCAAAAGTACATCTTGTTTACTTATGGGATTGATCTGTAGTGCTGATGAAAACTTTGTTGTTTCTTACATAAGTAAACAGGGCTGCAAAAAAGGATTTGAGTGGTAAGCCAAAAAATCAATTTATAAAACTAACAACAGCATAATCCGCTCACGAGCGAGGTTGCAAAGCGCGCGAGGGTGATAATCTGGGCGGTGTTGTAAAATCTCCGGTCGGGTGTTGTTCTTGCTATTGGACTAAATGATTATCGCGTTGATTTTATAGATGTGTTTGAATATATATATATATATATATATATATATATATATATATATATATATATATATATATATATATATATATATATTATATATATATATATATAATATATATATATATATATATATATATATATATATATATATATATATATATATATATATATATATATATATATATATATATATATTATATATACATCACGAGACAGCGAACTTCGAGCAGGAAAATGTTTTATTACAAACGTTTCGCCTTTCAGGCTTCTTCAAGGGAAGAATTGTTATATTTTTTGCACTGAAGAAGCCTGAAAGGCGAAACGTTTGTAATACTCGAAGTTCGCTGTCATCTCTCTTTTTATTAATTCATATACTTTATCGTGACAAAGCGTCTTGCATCCTTGGATCCTTCGAACAAATGACATTTATCGTTGGAAATCCGGCGCCATTGTTTATTCGAGCAGGGTTCCATTCCCGGTTGGGGCAGTCACTTTTTACACTATTCGAATAAATCGCTTCGCTTTGATTTTGGATTCCGAATCAAAAATCAAAAAGTACACTTAGCTGAGTAACCAGGCAGATCGTGACATAGCCCCTTTAAAAGGTTTAGTTTTACAATTACGAATGTTTAAATATCTATTATTTCTAAGGCGATTGTAATTATTTTGTTCTGGAAGTAAAATGGTACAGTTTGTGTGACTGCAGGTTGGACAAAACGTCAGCAAATATTCTTTCGGAGTGCAATTGGCGTCTACAGTGTTTGGAGATTAGATTCCGATAAGCAATCTGAGTAAGATTGGCCATTGAGGATGATTTTCAATGCTCGTTTTTGGACTCGTTCCAGGTCTTACTCAAATAATTTGGTAGCGAGTAGTGAAATACCGGAGAAGCATATTCTATATGACTGGTCTTATACACGTACTGTAAAACTGGATCATATATTTGCTCTTTTTAACTCTTTCAAAAAATATATTCTTTTGGAAGCTTTCTTGATAATGGACTCAATATGGGTGTTCCATTTTAAATTACTTGATATTCTTAAGCCAAGAAGTTTGGTTTCTTTAATTGTTTCCAAGGGTTTTCTGTGTACAAGAAGGATTCGCAGGAGACTTACTGAAATCTACTATGGAATCCTTTACATTTATTCAAAAGCAGTAGACTCAGGTCCTGTAAGGTGGAAGAGGTTGAGCGATGAAGAAATAGGGTCCATTCCACTGATGGCTTTAACGGCTTTCTACCAATTATTTGGTTTTGTTTCTTTAAGTTTTTGCACTTTTATAGAGCTAAAAGATTTTCCGCGACATTTCTTCCTTTCCCGGTTTACGGTATTTCGAATAGATCTAAACTTTGCCATATCTCCATCAGCTAAAGCATTCTGTTGTTGTTTGATCAAATTATTGGACGCATCAATCACCGATGAGCGACAAACAATTTCGTTTCTTGACACCAACATGACGCTTCTTGGAGACGGAAAAGTGGAAATCTGAGTGCACCGGAAGACAACACACAATCCTAGTCAAAGTAAAAGAGCTGTCGTAAAGACACTACTCGACCGAGCGAAGACTATCCCTTCGAGTAATCAAGGACAGCAAGAAGAGAAAGATCGTGTCTTACAAGACCTAGCAGTAAACGGTTATACATCAAAATTCATCGAGAATACGTATAAGCCCAGAAATGAAAATCAAACACACGACTGTCAAGATGATCGGAAAGGTTTCACATGTATCCCGTATATCAAAGGGGTTTCCGAAATAATCAAACATACTCTGAGTAAAGCTGGAATAAGAACAACGCACAGACCCTTACTGACCTTGGCGGATATTTTCTGCAAACCGAAAGACCGACCAGTCCCCCACTAGACGCGCAAATCAAAGGCATTGTTTATAAATTTACATGCCAACCTGTCCATTCACTCATGTTGGAGAAAGTAAAAGATCGTGGAACTCGCGGTGTGCAGAGCATAAACCAGGAGTAAGACGGAATAACGAGTCGGCCATAAAAGATCATGCTGAAAGATCCGGCCACGATATATTTTCCACAGACGTTGAGATCTTAGAGAAAAGGGTATCTCATTACCAAAAAAGAATTTTCCTCGAGTCGGTATTGATTGATTGATTGATTGATGATTTAATACTTGAAACTCGCAGCCTTAGTAATCACATTCGGCTGAATAACGTTAAGTTTTACAACAATAAATTAAAAAGATAATAGAAGCTATTTAGCTAGATATTTACATGGATTAAGAACACTTTAAATGTATTATATATATTCTATATATTTACTGGAATTACAGTTAATAAAATCGTTTTTAAATCTAATTGTCTTGAAATTAGGAACCTGAAATTTTCTTCTTCTTCTTAGAGATACCTCAGAGTGGTTTAATGCGGGTAATAAACGATGTAATTTGTTCTGTGAATCATTAACAATATTTTTAAAAAGTTTATTTGTCAGGTTTTGTCTTCGGTCTTCGGTATACATTCAACTTTAAACAAAGACGCTGTTAACGAACGTAAAGAAATACCACGGATATAAACCCTTTAATACGATCTCTTGGGAATTGTAAATAGTATTTAGGAAATCATGCAGCCTCGCTAGAGCATTCACTCTGACCATAGTTAGCAGCTGGTTTGGAAGCTCTATTGTCTTTCAAGATGACACAATGTTCATGTTATTGTATTGGAGAAAGTGTTTGTTATTGGTTGGAGAAAGGAAATTCTATGGACACGTGACGGCGAAGGACTCACAACACGTGACGATGAAGGACTACAGTAATTAAATCTGAACGTTGTTATTGGATGACTGCTTCATTATACAGAAAAAAAAAAAGTTCAGTGACCGTGAAAATAAACAAAAACATAGAACAATAACTTTTGCGGCTCTGACGAAGGTCGCAGTTAGCGACCGAAAATTCAGTCGAACGTTTTTAAAGTTTTTAAATGTTTTTAATGTCTCAGATCAGATACAACTCAACTTTTAAACATATGCGGTTTTCTGGAGGTAAGGGCCCCCAGAAAAAGCGAAAGTCAGAGTGAGAGTAAGGGCCCGAACTGTTATGGACCTTGCTCTCATGTCCCAGCCGGGCTTCCCAGTGGTGAAATTACCGAAGCGAGATCAGGGTGAAGCTAAGGGCCCTCACCGTTATGGACTTTGCTCTCCGTCGCCGGAGTGTGTGCTTCATCGTGGGCGAAGTGTGGCCGAGGAGACACCACTTTCCGTCCTTATTTCTTTATTAATAGATAGAAATTCTATGATTACAATTTTGTTTTTGTTCTTTCGTTCAGTTATTACGAAAAGAGTAGATTATGTTTTTAACGATAAACTATGTTACAACTATGTTTCGCGTTTATTTTTAAAGGGCGCGGTGGCTGGGATAACCATCATGTATTGATGCTTGCCTTACGGCTTATTGCCGTGGAATGTCCGGTTAGGTTGGATCCTATTAGATTACTTGTGCGTGCGCTTTTAGCAAATGTAAGTAGCGATAAGCGCACAGACACAGGGGGTTGTCGGTAGATTGCGTGCACGTGCGGAATTTATGACTCGTCGCGTTTGGTCGCGTATTTCCTAGAGGCCACAAATATCGATTGACGCTGGGACCATATGAACAGGCCTTTAGTTTGTAATTCCATAATTACCAAGAAAATATATAACTTGTATTGTTTGAAATTCTTTTTGGAATGACAACATTGTGAATGAGTGGGTACGATGTTTGAAAAAATGTAAAAGAATTGCGGTAATTTGTGGCTTAAATCTCTCCTTTATAACAATAGAAAAGGGTAATCATGGTATTAATATAAGTAATCATATGATTACAAATACAATTCAGGATTTACACTCCTGGTGATATTTGAAAATTGTGCCAAAATTGCCCCAGCCGTTATACCATTTGCCACAATTTTCAAATATCACGAGTAGTGTGAATCCTTAATTATACGAGGAATATCATATGACTGCTTGTTTATATTAGATGTATGACCAAATTTAATCCACCATTTTGCTTGATTTGGGAAAATTATTAATGGTATACTCGCAATTGAGGTAACCGTGAGGTACTAGGTCTGAGTCGTCTTCTGGACGATCCTTTTATTAGTATTAAGGTTAGTATTATATTAGAAAACCCAGTTAGCGGGGGGTTAGGGTTAGGTTCTAAGTTGTTTTGGGGTAGCAATTCCGTGATGTATTTCATCATACAGGATCATTTCGTCCAATCACTCGCGGATACTAAAAAAGATCGTCCAGAAGACGACTCCGACCTAGTATCTCACGGTCACCTCAACTGCGAGTATTCAATTTAGCCACGACATTATAACTCCAGAATGCAGTAATTTTCTCATGCATATAGTAACTCGTGTAATAGACCACTTTCATAATAGCTACCGATTTAAATATTCTTTTATGTGCATGGCCTCGTTTGTGTGTCTGTAATTCTAAACAATCTTTGCTTCCAAACGAGGCTAAAAAGGCTAATTTCGATTCACATAAAAGAATATTTAAATCGATCGCCATTATGAAAGTGGTCTATTGCTCAACAATTTCAGCCCTGGTTGAATCGAACTTTTGAAAGTTCATGACGCATGCGCAAGCGGAAACATTTACAATTGGTTCTTTACTAACAATATTTTTACAATTCCCTGTTATCAGAGCCATGGTTGAAATTATAAAGTATCGGACATTTTTCACCCAGGCTGATGGGATAAAATTCAACCCAGGTTAAAATGTCCACATATAACCTAAATCCATTTAATGATATATTTTAGCCTTCCAGACAAGAGCTATGCAAACGGAACGAAATTTCATCCAAGCGACGAGACGTGTAGTCATCTCCCTGACGAAAGCAAAGGAATTGATCCGAACGGTGCATCGTTTCTTAGCCAAACAACATTCCACATTGTTACTGCTATTCTTTTGTTTAGCGGTATCCTATTCCTATAACTTGTTACATGTCGTTTACATGTTAATGTTTATTTAGGGAGGGAAATATCACCTAAGAAAAATTAAAGGGAAAAGCCTGTTTTTGTTCTTGCTAATAAAGTTGATAATGGAGATATGATATGAGTGTTTAATTATGTTATACAAAGTTTGATAAAATAATATTTTGAAAATGTGTTTTGAATGGCTTAAAACCGATTTTCTATTCCGGTTTAGTATAATTTCTGAGGTTAAACGCGCTCTGATTGGCTGACTGACTAGTAAGTCTGGAAATCATACTTGAAAAAGTGTTTTTTGACCAGACTGAGTTTATTCGTCCCAGTCCCCTCTCAGAATCATCATTTTGATGTACTGTATGGTTTCTATAACATGACGAATTTTTTTCAAAATGGCGACTATATTATTATAACTAATAAGTCGTCGAAAAGGCTCAAAAACTTGGCATAAAGACACTGTATACATCAGATTTATCTCAAGATAGAACTGTCTACGGGTAAGGAAGTGGTTTATCGTAAAATTATTTCTATTTTACGTCCGTTTTGATCGTTAGTGTGATTTTGAAAGCTGTCAAGCATGAAGAAAATATCGAGCAAATTGGACTTACAAATTATATCTATTAACACAGTTCAAACTGTCTAGTGTCTGTTTAAAACTTCTCAATTGGACATTCAGTTAAGGCCTAAAATTGTACTAAAACAATTTGTGGCGATTAGCGGTGAATATTTACCGATAGTTCAGTGACTATAATTGTTGAATAGAAAAACGAAAATGTTTCTGCTATTTTTTTAATTCAAACGATAGGTTGCTAAAACATTTTAATGAAATTCTGAAGTTTAAGGACAACATTAATGCATCTCTTTTTGCCACAATGCTTTTTTCTCACAATTATTCACATTAACAGCTGAAGGTAGCCTCCTCCGCAGGCAACTCTGTGGCTTCTTTTATCCATATCGCTTGTACGAGTAATGTTTTCGTTGGGATTGCAGGGAAGTATAGGGATTTCATGGCGCATTTCTCGGCCAAAACAGCGTTGGAAGCTATTTGACTTGGGAAAAAGAAGCCACAGAGTTGCCTGCGGAGGAGGCTAAGCTGAAGGTGATCTTTGCGAGACTAAAAAGAACTCACATTTTTATGATTTTACCAAATGAACCGTATTGCGTTTGACCTATTTTCAAAATGTTATTTTATAACAAAAAATAGAATACATTTTTTATGTGTTCCCATACAGTTATAGAAAAGCTCGTAAAAGATTTGAAGAACTCGAAATCGCATTGGAAACACTTGCCCTTTGGGCCGTGTTCCCACGGCAATTTAACATTTTTTTCAAACTATTCACTCGTGTTTCTATTACTGTGTGGAAAAACGGAGAACTGTGCATTGAATATGTGTGTAAAACGTGCACCTTAACTATCTTGGGAACTATAGTGTTAGTGAAACCAGTCTATTTGTTTTTGTAGCTCAACATAAGCCCAGTCCAGTCTAGGGTATTTGCATCGTTTCCGCTTCGATTTAATGTTAATTCGGTGAACAGCAACAGGTGTGGACAGTGGCATTCGTTTTATAGAATGGTGTTAAAGTAATTCGATGCATTTCCTCATAGACCTTCTGACTGAAAAAATGTCATCTTCAAATCAAAATGCACTCTCAAAAAGTCTTACCGGCAAATGAAGTTGTCGTGTATCCCAGATGGGCTGCTTGTTCAAATCATGGATAACTAATTTGCGACATATTATAATTTATTATACCCTCAGATATAATCGTCGAATCAATTGTCGCTATATTAGGATCACGTGACAGTCCAATATTTGACGATGTAGGACAGAAGCATTATTGAACAGCAACCTTTTGACTGTTTACGTGCGAACAAACATCTTTGCGTTAAGATATTTTGTTCGATATAATAAAACATCTATTGGATTCATCTTCGCACATATCGATTTGAAATATTATATGCTCTACCTTCGGTCTCGTCCAATATTGAATTAAATATTGAATCCAATAAGTAGTAATATAGCGTATATACATGAAGGTTGGGACACACGAGGCGACAAATCTCGGATACATGTTGCACTGACAAATCCCGTCGTATGCACCATGCGAAATCTTGTCGCGGGGACAAAATTTTGTCTCCGCAACATGTCTCATCGTATAAACAACAACTAGTCCCTACGACAAAATAAAATAAACCAATCAAAGAACATTATTTTATTTTCGTTCTCTGACATGTTCCCTTGTGTGTCCTCAACAGAGAAAATGTTCCCGCGACACGCCCACGCGAGTTGTCGCCTCGTATGTCCTCACCTTTAAAGTGCCACTACGATCAAATTTTTACCTATCGATATTTTTACGTATTTATAAAGCAGAGCTTCTAAATATTACTCGGTCGAAACCGTTTTGCGATTCGACGATCGCAAGTATTATTTTTTTCTGACTCCAAATCTGGAGTTGTTATGTCCGCCATTAATCGTTCATGTTCCTAACCAGCGTAACGAAGTGATGTCAGATTCTCAACGCGAAAATTCCACATGGCTAATTTTTCAAGTAAATCAAGGTCGTTTTTTCAAATTCTTCGTCCGAAAGGCTGAACATTTCATCTACTTCTGTAAGAAAACAAGAAAACAAGTAACCTCGACTGAAATTCAGGCGTAGCATTGAGAATCTGACGTCACAAACAATATTACCTTTTGAAATTGCGGGCCACTTGGAACACGTTCTTAGTAATGGTGGCCTAAATAATAGTGATTTCAGAGCTCAAAATACTTACTTCAGAATACCAATTTTTAGTTTTTTTTTACATCGATGATCACTTTCGACCCTGAAATACTATTCTATGCCAAATAAAATCTAAAAGACGGGGGTGAATTTTCATCGTAGTGGCACTTTAATGTTCTATGTGCTTTACAATGGCACGAACAATCAAGCCAATTCAAACAGATAACGTTTTAACTTAGATTTCAATAATTTATATTTGGGATTTGACGTATCTCTTAGGCAGATTGCTCCATAGTTCAGGTGCCGATATTGAGAATGCTGTTGAAAATAGCCTTTAAGCTTGGCAGTATAGGATGTGCAATGCTATGATTTGAATTTAATAAGACATTATGCCTTCATTATCAAATCCAATAACCAAACTATGGTGTAGGTTATCGACAAGGTTCAAAAGTCTATGGCTTCGTATTGAATAACCGAAGTACATTTCAAAGGTCGATTTGTAATCGAATAACCGCATGACTTGTAATAATCAAACTTCTTTGTTTCTTACTGTAGACTTTATATCCAACAGGTTTCTTTATTCGCTACGAAAAATAAAATGTTACTAAAAGACAGTAGACATGCTTTCAGCTTTCGTTATCGAATCCAAGATACTGCCACAACCTACAGGGTTCAAACAGGGTCATCACCTACCTATACTATCAACTTTTGTGATTGGTTGATTAAAACAATAAAACAATAAAATCAACCACAAAGAAACCAATGTCCTAACCTAACCACTTTTGTTCCATATATATAGCCAATCGCAAAACCTGTTCATTTTAGGTACGTATTTACTGTTTAAACATAATGGTTCAAAATAGTCTGTGGTTTATATCTCGTGCAGTATAATCGGTAAATAACTCGGAAAATGCGGGCATCGGACCCGTATTACAGCTTTATAAACAGAAACAATTTAACGAGATAAAAACATGAAGCTACAATTTCTTAACATTTATAACAAAAAATTGTACTGACCGTCTAAGCGAATGCCTTCGTAATCAAATCGAATAGATCAGCGACATAGTGTTCAAAAGTAAATAAAATACGAGTTGGTGTAAATACAATAGCTTTCACTCCGACGTTAAATTCACTAAATTACGCGATATAAATAGATCCGTACGTATTAAAACTTACTGTCTCGGGTGGTGATGACGCGTAATATGATATCCGGCGAGTCCCGACCAAAACTGGATAAAGTTTATAAGGCGAGAACCATGTTGGGTACTCTGGTCCTGAACGGGTGTTGACCAATCAAAGCGCTTGTTGCAGTAATTTATAAATGTCTTTGTGCTTTGCTAGTCATAATATCACTTAAACACGGAGCGAGCGCATAAGTAGAGGCTGAGTAGCTCAGCCAAACACACCTGATTGGTCCGCACGACTAATTTTACTTCCGGTGCATACTTTGACTGAAGAGTGAAGGCTTGTTTACTTGTTTTAATATTAAAAAAATTGGACTTTCCCCTTGTTTAACGACGAGTTTGTCATTTTTCAAGTGTAATACATCATTACTATTTCAATAAGTCGAAAAATTACTCTTTCAATAAACTAAGGTAAGCGAAAAATACGGAAAATTCGGGAAAACACACAGGAAAACACACAATTACAAAAACATCCTGACAACAAAAAACATCCCGTAATATACCGTAGGCTATAGCTTTCGAACTCTAGAACAATGTATGAGAATATAGTGGTCTTTTGTGTTATATTTTCTAAAATGTCATTTTGAAAATGGAAAATTTTTTTTAGACAAGTGTACACATAGTGGCGGGAAAATGTCAATTACACCAGAAGCAAAAACAGTTTTATAGTGACGAAAGATTTCGGAAACAAACTTTACTTAGATGAATAACCATAGACAACAACAAGAGACTGTCGGGTAAGTTAAAAACAAGCAGTAAAAGACATCGTTATTACTTTACCGTGCAACGAAATGGCAGCAGGCAGTCGATCATTTATTCATGAATATTCAACCAGTGGGGGAATTAGACATGATGAAGGACACCAGTTATTTTTAGTTTTATAGGTAATATTTTCATCAAGAATCGGGTAGCCCTTGCCAGTTTAGGTATAAATTATTGAAGAAACTTAACGAACAATAATTGTGTAGAAATCATAGGCCAAAAAACTAGGTCTAGACAGTGCAAATATATGTTTAGCGTCTCACCGTTATTGTTGTTGAATGCAGATGATATCCTTCGCTTTTTTATTCGTGTGTCCACACTTGTAGTTGTAAGACAGTTCTAACACCAATAATGTTCGGATAATGAATATCTCCATTAATGTCTAAACATTACTTCCTAATGACGACTTGACGAGACAAACAACTTTGTTTTTGCACGACGCTGGACAGTGAAAATACTAAAATATGGAACCCGCTGTCTGGTGAAAGCCAGACAACTGCTGCTAAAAAGTTCTAAATTTAAATTGTATTGACTTGCAAAAAGGCTTTATATGTTTTGGCAATATATAATAAAGACACTAGTGCTTTTTTTAATTCATATATGGGTAATTGAGGGTAAAAAATTTCTGAATGAAGGAGGATAATCCATGCAAGTAGTATAGCAAGTAGGGCTGCGAGCTCAATCGACCTCAACCGTGAATATAAACACCAAAACGTCACCAAATTTGGCCAAGTCACGACTCGACAAATTTGGCGATGTTTTGGTATTTATATTCACGATTGACGTCGAATAAGCTCGCAGCCCTACTTGCTATACTACTACAGCGATCGTTAGTCAATCTAGACATCCCTCCCACGTTTTCTACTAAATTAATGTCAAACACACGCGAGACAACACCAAATCGCTATTTTAACAAAATACGACACATTTCGTCAAATTTAGAGAAAGTTTTGTGTCGTCATTTTCACATTTGTGTTTGACAAACTATGACTGACGCGCTCTACCATTGTTTCAATTCATGCGCGAAAAAAAGCCACTAGATTTTGATTCTAGTGACGATGTTTAATAAATTTCAACGAGAAAGCCACTAGAGTCTAGTGTTAAATAGATTTCACATGCGAGTGCTGTACCTGCTATACGAATCGAGGTCACCTGTCGATGTTGCTAACAACAACATTCCATTACGAATAGCAACTACGACTTTTTAAAAAAATATTTTAAAACGAAAATATTTTTTCAAAGTGAAAATATTTTTTAAAAGTGAAAACATTTTTTTGAAAAGTTGTGGTTGCTATTCGCAATGGAATGTTGTTTGTTAGCAACACACCACGTACAACCACCTGCTGTCGCGCTGACTATAAGAGAAGAATCGCAGTGTTTGAAGAAGGAGTGAGGACCACCGTGCTAAGACTGTCTAACTTTGAGCGTACTCGTTAAATCGTACACTATAAATATCGTGAATAAAAAACCGTTGTGTGAATGGACTCGCGCGGTTGTTATGAAACCACCTGCTAGCATGCAAATTAGTCCACCCGCTCACTATTTTCAGTGTTTGTCGCACTTCTGAAATGGTGGTCGTACACATATTTTGACGTTGTGATTCCTCCCGACAACAAGCCTAAGAAAGGCACGTACGGTGTCACAATCGCGACAATGCTTTCGACGTCTTTTTGCAACTCGTCATTTAGTTCGTCAGGGTTCTCAATAGCGTTCAACCCATCTAATAAGCTGGCGAATTTGCTGATTAGCAAGTCGGTGAGAAAAGCGTTTGCAATCTCGCACGCGTGGAGAGAGTGACCTTATGGGAATCACGTCGCAGTGTTTAAGGTATGTCTCTCACTACAATGTTTTTGTGACCATACGCGTAGGAGTCAATACCATTTTCTAAAAGGTATCGTTTATCATCAAAACAGGATAGCGACACTTTATTAATTTCGTAACTACCTAGCTGGTGTTTGACACTTCTAATGGTCTTCATTGTGTGTCGCAATTGTTTCTGCTCAAGTAGCACACTTTTATAATCTTCATGCTTGATCACTTTTTTAATTATATTCTTTCTAATGCCTTTAGCGGTTTTCCCACCACCCCCATCCTCTTTCAAATAGCTGTACATTTTACTGCGCAACCCAACGAACTCAATAATTGGTGTTCCAGCGCACTCGTCTTTCATCTTGCCAATAACTTTCTTATTCTCTTTGAAAGCGAACGGGTTGTCTGCAGGGTAATCGCTATTGTCAAACTTTTCGCGCTCCTCCATGAAGTCGGAATAAACGTCGCCAGTTTTGATTGAGTACAACAGACTGTCAGTGTCAGTGAAGTGCAATCTACAGGTGTCGCTAGAGTACTTTTTCATGATATAGTTGTAGTGGAAGTCATACATCAACGTTTTGCTCAAGTCTAGTATGCACATACCCACGTATGCAGGTCTATTTAATGTCAGCGTCTCTTTGACTTTGTGGACAGCAACTAAGTTCTCGCTAAATATCTTGCAAGACACAAACGTAGGCTTTGAGACAAGCTTTTCTAACGTTTTCTCGGTGGTCACTAATCTTACGTCCACACGCTTCCTCAAGTTCTCCATTGTTTTTCCAAACACACTGTTGTTCATCAACTTGAAGAAATCCTTCTCGAAAGCGTTCTTAGCCGCGGTTCTTTTGACTGTGTTAAAGTCGATGTACTTGCCCAACCACTTGGACTGGTCGAACTGTAGGACCCTATGAATCTTTTTGATTTTCAATCCAAGATCCATATACAACTGCAGATTTCTATAGTGACACACGTACTTTTTTTTGTCCATTAAATTAGTCACCAACTTTTTCACGCCGCCAACACTCACATTGAATTTATTTTTGATTTTCGTGCAGTACTTCGACAACATGTCAACAGTTATCTCCATCTTCTCAGGAGCCAGTGGGTAGTCGTTATGTAGGTCGTGCAAATGGGTTGGATACTCCAAGTCGACTTCAAGCAGTAAGCCCTTTTCACTGTTGTTGTGATAGTCGCATAGATTAACCTTTTTTATCTCTCTCTCAGTCAACCACTTGAAGCCACCCGTAGGTAGACTTCGACTCATTGCCCACCCATATAAATTGTTGGCGTCAAGGTACATCAAATACTTCGACTCTTGCGCTTTATCATACCCCTTCATATATTTATTGTTCGCCACGCCATGTCTGTTGCATATGTAGCTCACACCACCACGCATACCTAATTCTACGAACTGGAACATGTCGATGTCGGACAATAACTCGAGTTCTACTCCAGTCATCTTTAACATGGCATCCCAAGCCAATCCAGGCGACGTGAAATAGTGACACGGGTCTAATTTATACTCGCGATGGCATGTCTTTCTAAAGTTCTCAAAAACGTCGGCAAGCAAGAGCACATCGCTTTTCAAATACAGGTCGTGATACCCACCCATACTTTCAACGTCGAAGTAGTCCCACACATCGATGGCGCGCTCATGCATTTCTTCCGTGATGTGCTCATCGTTCAGAACGCTGTAGAAATCTTTTTTGGAGGGTAGCTCGCTTTCGTCGAATTTATTAAAGGAGTCCATATAATCGTAGGGATAGACTCCCTTTCTTGTCATGAGTGCCAACCCCTCGTCGCGAAACACTTCTGACGTGTACTTGAAAGCGTCCCTTGGTAGGTTCTTCACCAAGTTGTCTAGACCGCTACTCATGAACTGAAAGCTGTCCAAAAATACCAAGTTTTTTCCAAGCATGAACGCCATGTACTTCTCCATGTTGTTCGGTATCACATTTATGTCTTGACCAAACTTACCAATCTCCTGCATAATGAAATGGCTATCGTAACCGCGTAAGTTATGAAAGATCACAGGAATTTTATCAGTCAATCTAAAGTTCACGTTACACTGACGATGTGCGGACCCTCTGTACTTACCTGAGACATGACAGTGGTCTCTCACTCTAACGTCAGCACCAATGTACTCAACACTGCAAATATGACAACTTTTAGCCTCGTCAAAGTTCTTCTTATCGGCGTCAGTCAGTATCATTTCTTTGTTAAAGTGACTCTCAGATGTCTCTTTACAATATTCGACAATTTCTAACATCTCCCCAATGAACTTGTTGACTGCATTTTCACCGCGATACACCTTCACTGGCTTACTATACTCGTTGTCATAACAACAAACCAGTTTATACCCATAACCACAGTCAACATGCCTCTGGTAAGCACTTGTGTAGCTACACTCGCTTGACAGCTTTGTTGTGTGCACCTTCTGTGTGATAGCCTCGAAATCTGCGTACACCACAAATGGTACATTTAATTGTCTGCTAAAATTCTCATATTTCACTTTCGCACCTTTTTGCGGCATTTTAATAGCTTGCTTCCCATTGATGACCAAGCATACTTCCACATGACTTTCAAGCACGTCCGCTCGACTAAAACACTGCAGGCAATATCTACAAAAGTGTTTTCTCGCCTTATACTTTGTCTGGCGGTACATGAATTTGTTAAAATCGCGAATGTACACATAATGCTTGTTGCCCACGTCATTAGTTATCAACAATAGGTCCATATGGTCAGGATACGTCTCCTTAGAAACGTACACAGGGAATGGCTGCTTATCTTCATACCCAAAAACATTGATGCTAATTTCGTTAGCCTTTTCGATCTTGTTGTAGTCTTTGAGTGTGACTGGGAAGTCAATTCCGTCATAATTCAGCTCACCGACACGCTTAGCGTACTTTGACGTTCTGTCAGAGTTTTTTCCAACAGGAAACTTATGCGCTAGGTGACACCATCTAAAACACTCGTTGTCATCATCGTTATTTACGTTTATCAGACCCTTCATACTGTTGCGCAGCTCCTTTGGCAACACAATGTAGCTACTCCCATGCAAAGGTCTGTAAATAGCGACATTAACGTAGTGTGCGTCTATTTTGTCGATAGTCCATCCAGACCCCTCAGATAGCCACCCAGCTATCCGCGTCAAGATCTGCTCCGACCCACGATTGGCAACACCCTCGATGTCGTGCTCGTTAATGACGACGAACGTTTCGCTGTTAAAGTAGGCAGTTTTGTATGTGGTCTTATCGAGTTCTAAAACTTTCTCAAAAGTGACCTTGACTGTCTCCACCACTTTCATTCCGTTGGTCTCACCCAGCTCACGTCTCAAAAGGTTAGTGACAGTACTTCTACTACCATTTACCTGATTGATGTCTCTGTCGTCAATCACTTCAACTCCATAGGACCTTGTGAACCCTCTCAGTGCTCGATCCAACAGATGCGTTGACGGTGCGAGGTCTTCGACTACAGGTTGTGTTTCTTGGTCTCTAAAGAAGCCGTGAACGTTGGTCGCTTCATCTGTTAGTGAATTGACAACGGCTGCACTCGTCTTATGCGCCCGTCTTTTTTTCAGCGGGTTTCTCACAGTCCGACTCATTGGCTTATACTTACACTACACTTTTTTTCTTAGCCCACTCATTGTAATAAATATCGCCACTTTCACACCATCCCAGCTTTGGGTACACCACCCCAAACAAATTGTCGTCGAACAAGTCTTTCACCTTCCCGTCTTTGAGGTCTGACACCTTCTTGAGTGTCTCGACTCGTCTTCTGTGGCACAACCTAATAATGTAGTACCCATATCTGCTGACATTTCTACCCTTTATCAAATTGCATGAGTGCAGCACATTGACAACTTTCAGGAAGTCCTCTTTTATCAACTCAAGGTGCTCGTACTTCACAACGTTCCGTAGTCTCCTCCCCATCCACCAAGACCGTTTGTGAACGCTTTTTAGTCGTGTGAGTCTCATGTCGCTGTAACTCTGAGTGTAACCCCATTCGGTGTCGCCACACTTTGGACATGCGTACCCACCACAGTCAGTCACATTTTTCACAACGTCACAATCCGAGCAGTAGTAAAGCCTGAAGGTGCCTCCACACTCAATTTGCGTCTCATTCGCGATCTCATCAATTGTTAAGCCATAACTCATCTGCCTCATAAGTTTGTCCATCACTCTTATACTACTCCAACATTTTTTTATCGAGTTAGCACCCATACCGCTATCCCACTACCCAAACCTAGCGCGCTAACAAACAACAATTGGTATTCCTTCATTTCCGCACTCGGTTGGTAGTAATCCGCAACCTTCGGGAGGTCAGTGAACACTCGTCCGCTGTACTGTATGGTCATTACGCTTCTAAGTTCTTCCAACGCGTGGTTTGTGTCGTTAATGTCAGCATTAGCGTCAGAGAGCCGTTGTCGTAAACGCTGGATCTTATCTTTTTTAGCAATCTCATTTTCATACCACGCCTCTTTCGCGCTGGCTAACTGCTCCAACGCATGGTTATGTCTTTTCATCTCAGCTTCATAGCCTGTGTGATTAAACTTTGAAAACATAAAGCCAGCGCCTGCAAAAGCCACTGCATTAAAAATCCCTCCAGCCACAACACTCGCCATTAACTTACATTGATTTGAATGGATCTGTCGGTATCCACTTTTTCGATTGCATCCATTTTACTAACAGCGTTCCTGCACCAACAGCTGCAGCAAGTTTCACTGTGCCTTTAACTGTCTCTGGTGTTCCCAATGGTTCTCCCAAAGCCCTTTTAGAAATCATACTCACTGCCACAGCACCAGTCGTAACAAGTAGCGCATCGTACAATTCGTTCATAAGTTCTTTTCGATCGATCGCAGCCATATACATTGTCGTGTGTTTTGTTCAAGAATCAAATGTGTCTAATATTGGACGACGAGTTCTACAACTTTCTGACACAGCTGGTGTAGTGCTCACAGGCTCTAGTCGTGTCTCTTTTTCACTGCTAATTGTGTACCACAACGAAGCACCAGCGATGATTACACCAAGTGTTCCGACAACATATCCATAACCCCACTCACCACCCTGTTCTTCGTTGACTATCATTTCACGCATTTTCTTTTCTTTCGCAGCTTTCGATATCTCAGCCAACTTTTTACCAGCAGCGACGCGTTTTGGGTCCTTCACCTTAACACTTTTCACATCAGCTGTGATCTTAGCGTCGACAGCCGTCTGTGAGTCTTCAACCATCTAATACATTATCACGTGTTATCTTACTCACAGTTGACCTCACAGGTGTCTCACAGTTGACCTCACAGGTATCTCACAGTCCCAGACCAAACGCACTAAAAAATTAGGATTTTTTCCAGGAGTATAACATAATGACTCAAGCCAGAGAAATCAGCGAAGAAGATATTGCCAACATGTTGAGAGCAGCCTTTATCAGTGTGCCCACCCTACAAGACGCCTCTGGACCTACCGTCTTAAACGAGTACTTCTCAACATACACAATGTTCGACCCCGACCCTGAAGGACCACCAAAACGGCTTGGCTCTCAGATCCGCCATACGAGGTATCTTCTCGACGCTTGGATCGATCTTCGAGAAGACAGAGCCAACGAGCTCGCTGGTGTGTTAGCTGACATAATCCCTGTGTGGTGTTACTCACCATTCAAATACCTTATGTTAGCAAGTGACGTCTACTTGAACAACCCTTGTGAGTCCACAGCTACATTACTCGGTAGCTTCCTCCAAGTGTTCTTAGCGACCCTTATGTGGAAACCATGCCCAACCAAAGCCAAAGCGTGGCTAGAGCTCGCTGCGAACCGCGACGTTCACGTTTGCAAGGTTGGGTGTAATGAGATACTGGGTGCGGATGATATCAGGGACCACGTACTCTCACCCACCCACAAACACTTTGCGAGAGACGAAAACGTGTACACCTGTCACCCATGCGGTGTGGCCACCAACGACCCACTGCATCGCTTGAGACACGAGAGCTCGAGGTCTCATCTTAAAAACTTAGAGCTTCAGCGGATATTCAACAACGAGCAACAGTTGCCGCAAGAGGGGAGAGCGTTTCTCTTGAGGTATAGTAACCATGAAGAAAGTCGGTAGACTAGAAATTGTGATTGGTCCCATGTTTGCAGGAAAAACAACTGAGACTCTTCGCAGGTTACTCACGTTAAGTAAGTCAGGGCTCAAAGTCCTTTACATGAACAACACAGGTGACACCAGACGAACTGACCACGCGTTCTCCACACATCGCCAGACCATTGTTGTCGGATCAGACAGTTTACCTGCGAAGTTAATCACCAACCTTCCAAGTTCTTCCGAGATAGCTGACTATGACGTCATCGGCATTGATGAGGGCCATTGGTACTCTGGGTTACTCCCAATTACCCGTGAATACATTAAAGCCGGCATTCACGTCATTATTTGTGGTCTCATAACAACAGAGCATTTAAAAAGACTTGGTGAACTCGACACGCTCTTCCCAATGGCAGACGACATCACATTTCTAAAAGCGTATTGCGCCGTTTGTCGCGACACTTACGGAACAACTGTTGACGCACCATTCAATTGGAGATATAATCCAGGACCATCATTCGTTGGTGGTGCTGAGCAATATCGCGCAGTGTGCAGACGTCATCATCCTTCCACACAAAACTAGGGGTGTTCTCGGATACCCCACTTTTTAAATTTACACATTGGTCACATGGAGTGTCCAATGTCGTAGAAACATTTTTTCACATAGTGGTCAGAAGGTTTGCGAAATAAAGAGAGAAATCTTCGCGGATATTTTTTATCGAGTTAAAAACGTCTTTTAAAAAACTAGAGCAGTTATCACTTCAAGCGTCGTCTCAACTCATTACTCACTGTCTAAAAAGTCTCTTTACAATAACGTCTCTCATGGTTACTCAACGCTGATTTATTTTTAAATTTACGAAGGCAGTGAGAGCACTGAAACCCAACGTCAAAGAAATATTTTATCACCACGGTAATAGCGTCGTCGTACGAGTCGCACAAGAGTGTTAGATAACCAGCGGATTTATATCTGAGCAACAGAGACTCCTGCTCTTTGGACGTCTTGCCTGTGCCACCTGGATTCTTGAACTCAATCACGAGTCCGCTATGCTGTCGGTTTGCATTGGCGATAATCAAGTCAGGCGTTCCACGTTGGTAGCCTTTTTTCCACGAATTTATTCTTTTACTCGAAGTGTCTTGATTCTCACCAAGCCCGGCTATCAAAATAGCTTCTGGGTAATATTTCCTAAGAAAACCGACGACTTTCGTGTGAAGATCGAACTCGGTGATCATTTTAAATTGATTGTGTTTGAGACCAACGTCAGCTAAACTTTTTCTAACGCTTGGCAAGACTTCTGAGTGCACCCACCTTCCAAAGTGTTTCGCGCGCTCCAATTTACTCGAGAACGTCAATGAGTAGACCCCAAGTTCGTTGATAAACGAGACCTGTTCCATCTTCATTTTACAATCAGGTTCGACGTGGTCGTTGACTGCATCTTTTGGTCTAGCGTAACCTAGAGCGCTTGCGACCTCTTTTGCTTTGAACCATATTTCACCGTTGTGATTAACCGTTGTGATTTGGTGACCGTCGAAATCGAATAATCGAGGTATCGCGGAAGTCATCACTATATTATAGTCTCCTACAAAAAAAACTACTCGACATAGGTGTCAGGTTTTTTATAGATCTGGTTTGTTGTGTACCAATGCAGCAAATACGTTTTATTAGCCCTCAGTTTTCTACGTCGTCTGAAAAAGTTTCTAATGTTACGAATCAGCTTTCTAAGCCAACCCATTACATAACTTAGGTCACGTCTCCTACCACTCCTACGGTGTCTGACTCTGCAGGTAACGCGATAGGTTTGCCGTAAGTCTTTTTAGACCTCATACCAATTTCAGCGTGGAGCTCGAGAGTCACATCACCGCGGCCAAACGATCCACCAGCTTTGAACATGTGATCAGTTGTCTTATTTATCTTATATATTTCACGAGGTCTCGAAAAACACGCTCCCATTTACTTTATGCCATATTCCTTCATCATTTCTCCACCCATGATTATGATGTCTCGGTTTGTCATGTAGCCACTCACGATTTTCATGCCGTAGAATTCTATCAACGATGGGTACGCATAAGGTGCGAGTGGTATTCTTGGTCGATGTATTCCAAAAATTGTTCCATAGGGTGTACCTATCTTTTTCATATTTGCTATGAAGTCTGAGTCGGCTGACTTGACGTTGTTGACTCTGACGTGCGAGTTGCTCATTTGCCAGTGTATTGATATCATATGCATTTTTGTGAGGTCAACACCACTCGGAATAGTACATATGCTCTCCATTGCTGGGATGCTGCCACCATACGCAAGCCCATTAGTCATACCAGTCTTGTACCCTATGAACTTGTCCCAACTACCATCGTCGTTTGATATAATTGTCTCCCAATTTGATCCAGCGGTTCTCATGGGTAACCTCACCACAACAAAAATGGAGAGATCGCACCATTGCATACTTGGGCAATTAAAATGGAGACCTGACTCAAGTGGGAGTGGTGTTAACACAGGTGATAGAAAACTTTGACTCACACCGCTGATGCCGACAATAGGACCATAAGCCGGGTTGTTCTGCACTAATTTACTTGTTCCACCAATAGCTTTCACTTTGTTTGAACCGTTGGTGTGAAATTCCACGTTTTTCAAGGCGTGTGTGCTAACGTTAAAGTCGAGCACAATGTTGTAGGACTGACTCTTTAGGAAACCTGATAACAATTGCTCTAGAGTTCTTTTATTGGTAGCATCTGAGTCATCGACTGGGTCTGCTACGTTTTTTATTGCTGAGCCTTGCATGTCTATTATTCCAGACATCCTTCCACCGGTCGCGCTTAATTTAGGATCTTCATCCAGATGCCTTTTCGTTCTCTTTAGTATTTTATCGTGAGGGTCGTCAGACTCATACCCATAGTTTAGACTCATTACTACTTCAAGGTGTATTTGGTTACTAAATAGCCAGTGACTGCTGAGAACCCTAAGATTATCGCCAACGTTGTCGTGTCTGACTTACTTGTGGTAGTGGCCACTGTTTTTTTCACGGGAAGTGGTGTCACATTTTCTTGGTAAACTTTTTTAGCCACAAGATTCGTTGGTACCACCACACTTTCTTGGTGAGCTTTTTTCTTCACAGTCGTTGGCACTACTGGGGAGTGAGTCACCACATTTTCTTGGTGGACTTTTTTAGCCGTAATTGTTGGTGTTGTTGCATTCAAGCGAGTGTTCACTCCAAATCTCATGGACTCTGTGGCAATCTTTAATAAGTTGTTGTATCCAGCGATTTTATTCTTGAGTATCACCACGTTACTTGGCATTAACCATGTACTTGGCGACACTGCAAGATTTTGGACAACGTTGGTGTCTCTAATCGATTTATTCATGTTGAGAATCCATGTCGATACGTCATACTGAATAACACTGTCAGAAAACAACTTGCGGAATTCTTGTTGGGTCTCTAGACTTCCTGCAGAACCACCAACGACTGATACACGTGTTCTCGCCTGCGCACCAAGTGTGGAGTACACAAAGGCTTCTATGCTCTGATTTAGATATTGCAGTCCAATGTTAGTAAAGCCGTCTGAGAGTCGTGCTACGTATCGTTTATAATCGTTCTGAATGTCGTTGAGTGTGAAGACTCTGGATTCACCTGTTGTGCCATCGCTCAGGACTTTATTCTGGTAATAATGCCTTCTGGGGATCTTGGAAATCTTACCATACAATTCAGAGGCGTTGAATTCTCTACTTATTGATTTCATGGTCTCACCACCTTCCATTCTTCTGAGAAGTCTTCTAATGGTGAAGTACAAATGAAATCTCATCACACTTGTGACCACGGGGTGAACTTCTTGTGACACTGATAAATGTTGCAATGAAACACCACAACAGAAACTCGCGCAATACGTCGCAAACACAATGCGGTAGTAAGACTCGCTGTCATCCCACTCTGATTTTGTCTTTGACGTGGTGACTCGCAAGGTTGGCAGCTTTGACATGAAGTAGCTATTTTGGTTAACGAAGACTTTGAAGTTATTCACTGGATAATTCAACACGTTTTCTGTTGGGTAACCGTCCCAAAGTCCCCAATGGTTTTTATGACCTTTTGGCAGTGGTTGGATAGTTCCACCACCTTGCCATATTATTGGGAACTTACTATTGTGTAGCCACTTCCACATGCTCTTATCGTTTTTGAAGGTTGTGCTGGTTATGTTTGTGCTAAGGATGTCGTTGTTTCTGAAATACACGTCGACACTCATGATTTTACCGTCTTGTAAAATATTTGGATTGAACTCGAATTTGCTTAAAGTAGCGTGAGGGTACTTTTTGATGAGGTCTGCCTTTGCGTCGTGTGTAGCCTTCGATGTGTTAGCCATCGCGAGTTTGTAGTGCTTTCCATAGTACTCACGAAGGGCTTTCTGCATATAATATACCATATGTTATACATAATGCGAAAGTTGACGGTATTCATTGAAGGTGTAGAAAAAGTTGTGTCCTTTGACAACAGTGTGATGATCACGCACGATAACCCATGCATTATGGTTAAGACAGCCACTGTGTTTTGGAACTATCATAACACGACAAATAACGACAGCATTCTGTTCATTACGCTGGATAGTTCTTATGTTCTCCATCAGGTGGATATTAAAGTGGGTGAAGGGCACTTTAGCTTCGACACATTGGTCAAAGTTTTAAAACACAAGTCTAGCGAGCTTAAGGCGGATCTTAAGATAGAGAAACTAACACCCACGGGTAAATGTAGGGTCATGAGTAGTGTCCCAGTCGTGTTAGAGACTATCGGGCCTCTACTAGGTTTCGCGGAGGGTGAGGTTATTAAAACTGGCTCACATTGGCACACTAGCCCAAACGAGGTTGATATGTACAGAGGTCTGAAGTACATAGAGATCTCATGTGATATTGTTGACTCTGATAACAATGTGGGTACTGATGGGAAGCGTAGTAATGTGATCACGACGTTACCAATACCCACCGGACAGTCTTTGAAGGGGTCAGTTCAACGTCATGTGGACATTGAGTCAAAGGTGGGTATTAAAAAAGGTGTTTACTCAAGTATGACGTTTCGTGTCAAACCAAATAATGGCGATCTTAAAATTGGTGCAGTGCTATTGGAATTGTATATTGCGTAGCCACTTCCACATGTTTTTATCATTTTTGAAGGTTGCGTCAGTTATGTCATTGTCTCTGAAATATATGTCGACACCCATGATTTTACCATCTTGCGAAATATTTGGATTGAACTCGAATTCACTTAAAGTAGCGTGAGGGTACTTTTTGACGTGCTCACCATCACACGTTTGTAGTGCTCTCCATAGTACTCACGAAGGGCTTTCTGCATATAATATACCATATGTTATACATAATGCGAAAGTTGACGGTATTCATTGAAGGCGCAGAAAAAGTTGTGTCCTTTGACAACGCAATAATGGTCACGCATGACAACCCGTGCATTATGGTCAAGACAGCCACTGTGTTTTGGAACTATCATAACACAACAAACGACGACGGCATTAGTGTCCTCGCGACGGTTGACAATGTTAGCCACTATGAAAGGGTTAAAGTGGGTGAAGGGTACTTTAGCTTCGACGCATTGGTCAAAGTCTTAAAACACAAGTCTAACGAACTTAAGATAAATCTCGAGATAGAGAAACTAGCGCCTACAGGCAAATGCAGGGTCCGGGCTGATAGTGTAGTTTTCTTTGATAACTCTCTACTTGGTTTCGCGATAGACGCGTCGATTCATGGCGACTCACAGTGGGTGATCAGCCCAAACGAGGTCGATATGCACAGAGGTCTGAAGTACATAGAAGTTTCGTGTGATATTGTTGACCCTGAGAGCAATGTGGGTATTGATGGGAAGCGAAGCAGTGTGATCACAACGTTGCCAATACCCACTGAACAGTCTTTGAAGGGGTCAGTACAACGTCACGTGGACATTGAGTCAAAGGTGAGTATTAAAAAAGGTGTCTACTCAAATATGTCATTTCGCGTCAAACCAAATAACGGTGATATTAAAATTGGTGCGGTGCTATTGGAACTGTATATTGTGTGAATTATATGGAACTCGGTGTGGAAACAGAACAAGGGTTGAGAGACATCTATTACAATCCTAAGACGGGGTACAGTGGTGTAGAGAGGTTGTATCAAAGTGCGTTGGGAGACGGATTGAAAGTAACTAGAAAAACAGTGAAAGAATGGTTGACCACGCAGGACACCTACACTAGGTACAAACCTATTGTGAGAAGACACAAGTTCCGCGCGACTTTTGTTGGATTTCTTGGTGAAGAGCTACAAATGGATCTAGTGGACATGAGCAAGTACTCAAAACAGAATGGAGGGTATTATTGGATATTGACAGGCATTGAAATATTGAGTAGATACGCTTTTGGAATTGCAGTTTATAGAAAAGACACTAAGAACATGACTAAGGCTGTTGGAAAGTTGTTGAACGACTTTAAAGATCGGTTTGGGGTCACACCTAAGTTAGCGCAATTTGATGATGGACTTGAGTTCTATAACGTTGGTGTTAAAAATTTGTTGAAAAAACATGGTGTCGAATATTTCAGCACTAAGACCGACAAAAAGGCTGCTGTTGTCGAGCGTTTTAACAGAAGTCTCAAGAGCATTATGTGGAAGTACTTTTATGCCCGTGGGACGTACAAATGGATTGACGCTTTGGACCAGTTCGTGAGCAATTACAATAGCAATGTGAACCGCAGTATTATGATGAAGCCGAAGGATGTCGATAAGTCGAACGAAGGCGAAGTTTGGACCACTTTATTTGGTCACCAATTTGCAGACAATCCATTGCCAAAGTTCAAGATTGGTCAATCAGTGAGAATTAGTAAATACAAGAGTGTGTTCACAAAGGGCTATGAAGCCAACTTCACTGAAGAGCTGTTTAAAGTGGTAAAGGTTATTCGTGGTGATCCGAATGTGTACGAAATTGAGGATCACACCGGTGAACAGATTATTGGTAAATTTTATGAACAGGAATTATCGCTGGTTAATAAGAAACATGGCGACGATGTGTACAGAGTTGAAAAGGTGTTGAAAAGAAAGAAAGTTAGAGGGGAGAAGATGGCGCTGGTCAAATGGTTGGGTTATGAGAGCAAACATAATTCGTGGATACCAGAAAGCGATATCCAAAATGTGAGCTAGTGTAATATGGCTGAAGGTGGGGGAGATTTTAACGACATTGAGATGGAGAACTTCGATAGACTTGATAGGTACACCGATGATCAAATAAGTGACGAACTCGAAAAACTCACTCTTGATTATAATTTAATTAACAACGAGTATGGCGATGACGACGACGACATGCCAGACATCGTGCGTGTCAAGTATGTTAAATTGCGTGAGAGAGTGAATAAATTACAGTACGAATATGATAGAAGGTCCCTAGAAAAAGAGACGTCATTTATCGACAGTGACGATGGTAAAACGGTGACAATAAGGGGAACTAACACAGAAGTCCCCGCAGTAGAGTTTGCCAAACAGGAGTTATATGGTGACGTCAATGACGTAAGTTTTAGTATAGCTTTTGAAGAGGAGGAGGAAATTAAGAAAAGACTGGGTGAGCTAAAAGCGTCCAACAAAGAGCTAACAGAAAACAATGTAAAAAGAATCAAGCTAATAAATAGGAAAATACGTAAATTAAACAAAAAGGGACTCGGCCACGACGACGCGTCAAGGGAAATAGTCAACAGGTCGTGGGTTACGGACTCAGAGGTTATTTTTTTCAAACCGATAAACAAAGATGGTAAATATGGAAAACCCAAACGAGTTCTAATACCTGGGAAAAAAAAAGACTTGATCTACAGTAAAGATGACAATAGTAAAAGGGCTATTGAGCAGTTCAAAAAGTTAGTTAGTCAAATCCCTGAGAGTACAGAAACAACAGTTGCCACAACAGAAGTGACCCCAGACGACCCCCCAGTAATTGATACAAAAGTGGGTTATGTTGACATACGTGGACTATCACAAAACGAAGACCGCGAGCTGAATGGTGTGCTTAATCCAGGTGATGGTGTGTTGCGCGAGTCAAGAATAGGTGACACTGGTGCGTTGCAAATACAAGCAGACTATTTTCAAAAGGCGATAAACGAAACGAGTAGGAGATTGGAAGAGCTCAACAGAGAAGGCCTCACAGCTGCAGAGAACGAAGAGTACATTGATCTAGCTGAAAGAGTGATTGGACTTAGACAGGCTAGAGACATGGTTATTGAACAGCGGCGAATAGAAGAGGTTAGAGCGCAACAAGAAGTCGACATTGACAGATTGCAGAAATTTAAGGAATGGGCTAAAGAAAATATGGTTGGGTTGAGCGCTGTAGCAATTTCAGTGGCTGGAATTATAACAACTATTATTATCGCTGGGAGGTCTGCTGTTATGAAAGGCGCTATGGCCACGAGGTCATTTGCGCAGGCTGTTAAGAACGCGATAACGAAGATGGGTCCATGGGCTGTTGGATTGGCTAATTTAGTTTACAATATGTTGACGTTGGGTGCGAAGGGCCTCGCATGGTTGGCTCAAAATCTGTGGGTACTTGCGGTGGTACTTGCGTGGTTTGCTTATGATTATTACAAGCTAAAACGGTAGCGATAAAACATATGTAAAGGTATATGAACGCCACGTCAGCAGAGTTGAGCCCCGGTTTTAGACGAGCAACTATGGGCGGCATAAAAGGGGTGAGAACACAACACGTAATCACGTTGAACCCTAATAAAGTCAGTCCTGGCGAGGAACTTTACATTGATATACCTAAGCTCAAGGTTAGTAGCTGTTTGGTGCCTGGATCGTTGGGTCTAGTGTTTGACTTTAAGAACGCAAACGCCAAAAGCTGGTTCTTGAACAATGTGAGCAAGTTGTTGGTTGAGAAACTTGTTGTGAGACTAGCTGGGGAAACTGTGTATGACAACAGTGGGGAAAACTACACTGGTGTTTATCGCGACCTTTGGGAAAGTGTTACTGCGCGAGACCAAATGATTGACTACGGCATTGGTGGTGAGAACTTGAGAAAGCTAGTTTCTAAGGACGACAGTGGTGCGACGAGTGGGAACGTCATTAAAGTTAGTGACGCGTTGATGTTTGGTGTGATTGGAACAAAACAGCGGATTAAGCTTGGTAAGATCATGAACGACCATGGGTTGTACGCTCCTTTTAGCATGAACAACAACTTGCAGTATGTGATCACACTTCCGAAGGCCACAGACATCATGGTGGCGCAATCCGGTAGCGCTGTGGGTGGATACACTCTGGAGAACCTCGAGCTTGAGTATGAGACGATTGATAACCAAGAGCTCGCTGATGAGATAGCGTCAGGTTACGCAAGTGGTCGTAGTTTGTCATATGAGCACGTCACGTTGATGAAAACCACTGAATGGGATAAGGGCACGACCATTGTGAACGAAAACGTTAATCTACCTAGAAAAAGCATGAAGGCAATTGTGTTGCTATTCACGAATAAGGTGCGAACAGACAGCGAGGAGTTTCTTTACCCAAATATCGAGAGCGTTAAGGTCACAATTGAAGGCGTGCCAAATAGTGTGTACTCACAGGGTATTCCAAAGTCAAAGTTCTACGCAGAAGCGAAGCGACTGTTTGGGTTGGGTGAGGAACACGCTCAGTTCATGACCATACAGAAATTCTATAAAGATGGCTTTGCGTTAGTCATCGACTTGAGGAGTGTCCAAGATAATCGCAATATCGCCACTGGCAAGAACATTGTAAACACACAATCCGGTGTGCTTCTTGAGATCACTAAGAAAGTGACGACTGCAAACGTTATGTGCAGGGTGTTTGTGATGAGTGATGGGTTGGTCAACTTCGTGAACAATGGGTTGCATTCAATCGGGTATTAAATCAAACGTGAGTTAATGGAAACTCCGTTTAATATGTTAATCGTTGGTATGACAGCTTGTGGTAAGACACATTATTTGCTAGAAACACTGGAATCTGAGTATCGTGGTAAATTTGACTACATTGTGTTGATTTGCCCTACTTTCGAGTGGAACAAAGCATATCAAGATTGGAAATATGTGCGTGACCCTGACGTGCTAGCAATAGACTGCGCGCAAGACAGTGTCGACGCTGTTCTCAAGTGTGTAACAAATGTTTTTAAAGGCACTAACACTCTGATTGTGTTGGACGACTGTGCGAGTTCTCAAGACGTCAAGAATAGGACTAGTCAGTTGGTCAACTTAGCTTTTAGTGCGCGACATTTTATGTTGAGCGTTATTGTCATCACACAACAACTGACGTCGATCGCAAAACCGTACAGAGAAAATATTAGTAAGCTCGTTTGCTTCTACTGCCCGAGTAGGAGTGATATGAAGGTCGTTATCGACGATTACCTTGGAAACATTAGCAAAGAAAAATCGTCGGCGATTGTGACTGCATTAAAAAATAATAAGTACGCTAGACTAGAAATCTCACTACGCTATCCATACAGTCACGAAGTTGTTATTCCGCAATAAAATATAGGTATAAGTAATAGCGTGATGGTAAAACGCAAAAGTGAGGAAAATCCTACGATTGAGGAATTAGTTGAGGAGACTGATGGTACTTCGACTGTGGAAGACAATATTGACGTTAGGAGATCCGAACTTATTAGACTGTCTGGTGATGGTGTGGTAAGCCAGTCTGAAGCGTACATTAAAAAAGCGTCCGCAAAGGTTATCGACAAGATATGGCACCAATACGAGTTGAAGAGAATGGAAATCGCAAACGCTTTTCTCACCGACTTGTTAATCAGCAAATTCGCTAGCTTACTGGATGGGTTGAACGCTATTGAGAATCCTGACGAACTAAACGACGAGTTGCAAAAAGACCCGCTATTAAAAAAAGACGTCGAAAGCATTGTCGCGATTGTGACACCGTACGTGCCTTTCTTAGGCTTGTTGTCGGGAGGAATCACAACGTCAAAATATGTGTACGACCACCATTTCAGAAGTGCGACAAACACTGAAAATAGTGAGCGGGTGGACTAATTTGCATGCTAGCAGGTGGTTTCATAACAACCGCGCGAGTCCATTCACACAACGGTTTTTTATTCACGATATTTATAGTGTACGATTTAACGAGTACGCTCAAAGTTAGACAGTCTTAGCACGGTGGTCCTCACTCCTTCTTCAAACACTGCGATTCTTCTCTTATAGTCAGCGCGACAGCAGGTGGTTGTACGTGGTGTGTTGCTAACAACAACATTCCATTGCGAATAGCAACCACAACTTTTCAAAAAAATGTTTTCACTTTTAAAAAATATTTTCACTTTGAAAAAATATTTTCGTTTTAAAATATTTTTTTAAAAAGTCGTAGTTGCTATTCGTAATGGAATGTTGTTGTTAGCAACATCGACAGGTGACCTCGATTCGTATAGCAGGTACAGCACTCGCATGTGAAATCTATTTAACACTAGACTCTAGTGGCTTTCTCGTTGAAATTTATTAAACATCGTCACTAGAATCAAAATCTAGTGGCTTTTTTTCGCGCATGAATTGAAACAATGGTAGAGCGCGTCAGTCATAGTTTGTCAAACACAAATGTGAAAATGACGACACAAAACTTTCTCTAAATTTGACGAAATGTGTCGTATTTTGTTAAAATAGCGATTTGGTGTTGTCTCGCGTGTGTTTGACATTAATTTAGTAGAAAACGTGGGAGGGATGTCTAGATTGACTAACGATCGCTGTAGTAGTATAGCAAGTAGGGCTGCGAGCTTATTCGACGTCAATCGTGAATATAAATACCAAAACATCGCCAAATTTGTCGAGTCGTGACTTGGCCAAATTTGGTGACGTTTTGGTGTTTATATTCACGGTTGAGGTCGATTGAGCTCGCAGCCCTACTTGCTATACTACTCATGCACTTCACTCACTCACTCATTGTCGACTTGACAGTTGCCATTTAATTTCAATTTTCGTGCGTAGACGGGGGGGAGATCTCCCTTTTATGCGCTCGCTCTGTGTTTAACGCAATACACATACAAGTATTAATTTTTAATTCAATATAAAAAAGCAGTTGGACTTACATGAGAATATATAGTACTGCATTAACACGAAATACTTGTATTAATAAAACACGATACAGTGACAGGGTGCGATGATACAAATGATATATAGATGTTTTTGATAATTATCCTAAATGGTTTTACACTCAACTCTCTTAATATCGCCATTGCTAATCTATTTGTCGTCTTACATGAATTAGAAAGTGCAGATTATTTAACGTGCACTAATAACATTTTCGTGTAGTAAGAAGTTGCATTTATGCTATCATATGTGTTATTTTATGCATGAGTGTCTCGAACTCATTAATAATGCACCATCCAAAAACAAGAAAATCAACGCGCGTGGAGGGTATTTGAAACCGGGGAAATTTTTATATCGATTTTCTCTCAAAATAAAAAATAAACCACTTGGAATTTCATTAAAAAACTCTGCTTCGCATGCATAGTTTTTTCCTCTTCTTCTCGGTGTTTTGAAATCGGAGGATTACTCATGTTTGAATCTATAATTACCTGTACTTATATTTTGAATCTATAATATAAGAATACCTGAACTATTCCCGAATTACCCACGAACTATTCACGAAGTACTCTCGAACACGAGGAGAGTGTCTCATCGCATCCAAACACAGAGATTTGATGTTTTGAAAAAACGCCAATTTTTGGAAAGCAGTTCGAAGTGTTTGGATATGTGAAGAGATAGTATTTGGCTACGTGTGTTTGATGTAACATCTCAAACAAACCCATATTTTAGGAGAAAATTAAAAATAAAGTTGTGTTAATATCCAAACCTCCGTTTAAGTACTCGTTTCCTTTGTTTTGTCTTTATGAATTATTAATTTGGGTTTATATGTTATTTTATTGAACTGACTTCTGTTGGAGAATTGAAACAAAAAATGCTGTCAAATTTGTATCATTGAAAGTTTGACTTTGGGCATGTTTTACACGAGCCCGGTTGAGTTAATGTTGGATTAAAGAAATACCTAATAGTTTCCGTGTTTGGATGGCCTGATCCAAACACGCGGGATGTTGCGAGACTTGAGAAAAGCGTAAAGAAACACGAGCCGCTAGGCGAGTGTTTTTTAGCTTTTCGAAAGTCGAGCAACATCCCAAGTGTTTGGGTCAGGCCATCCAAACACGGAAAACCATTAGGTATTTATTTTATAAAATAATACGAACGAACGAGCAACACAAACTTGAGTAAAATTTTGGCGGGAAATTTCCGTGTTTGGATGGCCTGATCCAAACATGGGTATTGACCAATCAGAGCTTGCGTAGCATACATGTTATTTTATAATGACTTATATAAATCGCTTGCAGAAAAAAACTACATCTGAACTATGAGTGCTGCCTGAGATTCAGTTCACGCACGTTTCAGGCAGATTTTCTGTGCCACCAAGATCTAAATCTGATCCGAAAATCACTTGATTCGACTCCGCGTTATATGAATGCAGTCGGTTTAATAGAGGTGGCCGTTTGATAGAGGTAGTGTAATTCCATAACTTTGATAACTGATCGCTAAATAGAAGATCACCAATTAAAACAGTGCTTCTTAATACAGGTTGGACAGCATAAGAATTGCAAGGGTATCATTACACATGTCTAAATATGTATTTATCACATACTAGTGCCTTTATCAGGTTGATAACAGCGGATGGTAAAACGATATGTCGCTAGGGACGATATCGTTTTTATTTCCGCTGTTTATCATCCTGATAAAGGCACCAGTATGTCACACTCGCGACTCCGTGATATCGGTTTTATCACTCTCGTTACGATATCATAATTGTCCCTCGTTCGCTGCGCTCACAGGTGACAATTATGATATCGTCCTCGAGTGATAAAACTTATATCACCTTATCCCTCATAATGATAACCTATACATAAGACATATACAGTAATGTTTTCGTCACTACTCTGAGTTTCACGCGCGTAGGAGATCTTCAGGCAACTAAAAGTTCCGCATCAACTGTTCTTTTATGTTATCGTCGAGATCTAAATTTACTGTTAAACAAAAGAGCCGAAGTTTTTTCAAAATGCCGCCATGAGAGCAGATACTATTTACAGAACACATGCCGGAAAAACAAGAAACAAGTACTTCATCACAACTAAATTTAGATCTCGACGATAGCATAAAAGAACAGGTGAAGCATGAGAACTTTTAGTTATCTGAAGCTCGCCTACGCGAGTGAAACTCAGAGAAGTGACGAAAACATTTTAAGTAAACCTTTTTATAATCCCGCTCTATACCACCTAAGGTATTGAGCAGTTTAAGTTTAAGCCATTAGTAACATTTTGTTTTGCTATATATATATATATATATATATATATATATATATATATATATATATATATATATATATATATATATATATATATATTATATATATAAAGAACTGTTTCAGAGAAAGAACTGTTTACGAGTGTTTGAACTTGCTTCTCAAACATGTATTTTGAGGGAAAATCAATATTAAAGTTGGCGCAATTTATGTAAAATCTTCCTCTCATTTCAAACTCTCCGTCAAGGGAATGATTTTCTTTATTTTTAGCTTATGAATTATTAATGAGTTTGAGGATATTAAGACTTAAGAGAAACTAAAGCTATATGTTACATACAAACTACAGTTTAGAAAAATATAATGATAAAAGGACTTTAACTGTTTGACGATAATTCCATCTCTTCACATTCATGCTTTCGAAGTTGCGTAATTTTCACTTGTTTCATATACATTTTGTGTAGGATTAGACATAGTCTTTGACATGGCATTTTCACTGTTCGAGACATTTTCATCCATCGATTCTGAGTATGTTGGATTATCGAAGTAGTCTGTAATCTGTGGAACGTTATTAATGGTTGGTACTTTTTGACCGTCACTCTCAGTGGGTAGACATTTCCGCACAACAAATACAACTATACAAATAATAAAACATGAATGGTATTCACTATGATATTAAGAAATCAACAGAAAAATGAAACCAGACAGACCAATAAGAAATCAAAGCGAAAAGGAAAATCAAGTGATATAGAGGAACTGTATATGCTGTAATTTTGTGTGCAATCGGCCGTTGTCACTGATGATAAAACATAGCATGTAGCATGTTGCATGTTAACAAATATTTTCCGTCTTTCCACATAAATAAGGTTAATTGTAGTCGTGTCAGATTGATGGTCACGATCGGTCTACAGAGACTGGAATGACGTCGATAGCTAGTGAGAGTTTGCATTAAAATCAAAAGTTTTATATGTCGCGTATATTGGAAATATAAGCAATTGTTCCTAAATTATTTGATAAAATAATATAATATGTTTGGCCGGCTCTCTTAACGTGATAGAAAACCTCGTGAAGTAATAAAAACACTCGAGAAGTAATAAAAGCACTCGCCTCGGCGATCCATGCTTCTCCCTATGATTGCGTTACTTGGATTTCGATCGTATTATAATGTATTCTCTTATTTAAATGGACGTGGAAAATGAGCCCAAAGGGCGTAGGGAAAACGTAGGAATAAGGTTCATTCATAAAAATGTTAAAGTGCCTATCTCACGTTTCGGGATTTTAAATATTCGTAATATTTGGGTCTTCCTGAGTAAAATCATGATATATGTTGTTAGCAGAAAATTTCATCTTCATGGACTTTATGGCTGTTAAATTTATCAGATGTGATATCACAATAGGCACTTTTGTGGCAAGTAACAAAAGAAAACTGGTTTGGAATGCTTCTTGCGACATCACATCCGGTAAATTTGACAGCGAAAAACTCCAGGAAGATGAAATTTTCGGCTGACGATATACTGTATATTATGATTTTGCTCAGGAAGACTCCCATATTACGGATATGTAAAATTTCCAAACGTGAGGTAGGCAAAGCTTCGTTCTTACATGCACAAATGAATTGTGGTTAAATGTACAAGTTGCAATCGTTTCGGTATGATCAATAACAATTTAACTGAGTTCCTATAACTCCAAATACGATATCACTGATATATAGTGACTTCAGACCAGTCATCATTTTGGATACAATATGTTACAATACAATACACAAGCGAAAATTCGTACTTTGAGATCATCTAACCGAAATCTGGTACTTGAGGCAAAATCCAAAACGGTGACTCATGGAGACAGAACATTCTCAGTTGCCGCACCAAAACTGTGGAATTCATTACCACAGGAAATTAGAAGCATAATTGATATTTTAAGTAGTCAGCACTTAAACTTTACTTTTTTAAAATTAATAATTTTTGTTCATAGTGGTAATATATGTAGTAGGCTTTATTTTATAATGAAACTGTAATTAGTTTTATAAGTAAAATTAAGAATATATGGACTATTTAGACTATTGTATAATACGCCTTTATTATTATTATTATTATTATAAAGTATATAGATCCGAAGATAAAATCAAAGAAATATTTCACTTTTCAACTATTTGCATTATATATAGATCAGAATATTTATGAATAATATAGAGTTTCGAATTATATCTAACTCACCAACAACTATTATTATAAGCAGCAGTCCAACACCAACACCAACACTAACACCAATTATTCCTTTTCTTCCAAATCCTGAACTTTTCTCTTGTTGATCGATGTCTTCCGTTGGGATTTTATTTGAAATAGTTGTTGTTGTAACTTTGTGTTCTACAAATATTTATTCAGAAATAGAAAAGATTAATATCATTGAAATGTTTTAACAGAGGAAAATTTTTAAGTACACATTTACAATCACACAGTTCTGTTCAAATGTCTTTCAAAGACACTGTGAAACGATTATTTTTTCAGTATTTTTTATGTTAGGCATGTTTAGAACACACTTTCAAATTTGTTAGTTCTCAATAAAATTTAAAGACGTTGTTTCTAAGCCTTATAGACCAATTTATCCAAAATATGTTACAGAGAAGTTTGATAAACAAAGAAAGTATTTTTTAAAAATGTCAAGCGATTCGGCAACTAGTGTAGTTCGGAGCGCGCAATCCACCTTGATTTGTAACTTTTTCACTAATTTCTGCAATCTTTACACTACTTAAAAACACGAGTATACACGAAATCATAGTGCCGACTGGGAATAAATATGGCACGTACTGCGAGTCCGGCCTAAAACTTATTTCATACATAAAATGGCTTACGGTACAAAATATCGCTTATTTACATAATTTACATAGTTTACTATTAAGACTTATGTTATGTATGAGATAAGATTTAGGCCCGACTCAGAACGTGTCATATTTAATTTTACGAAGAGTCACGTGGTATTTAGCAGCGCGTGGATGTGACATGCACCTTATATGGCTGAAATGTTCGTTCTTTTATAGCCTATTTCAGTGGTATAATAGCGTGTTAAATAATTTTTCTGTTAATATTAATATCGGTTCATAGGCACTTTTATATCAGGCTCGTAAAACGAATAAAAAACAAGTTTAGTTATGTCTTCGTCTTCTCAGATGTAGTCGATTTTATTAAATAAAAAAGAGCTAGGAATTGCAATCCACAGTGTTCCGTTGCTCGACCAGCCATGAACATTAGGAAAAGAAAATAAGCAATTTAAGCGATATGTTACCTTGACAAGATTTATTATCATAATTCAGATCAAAGCCACGCCTACATTCACAGTGGTGACCAGCGATTGTGTTTACACAAATATGGGAACAACCACCATTGTTTTTGTAACACTCATCGATATCTATTATAAAACGATAAAAAAAATAGTTCAGTATTTTATGATATATTCATTCTACAGTATGTATACAAGAACATATTTAAAAAATATTAATTTTAGTTTTCTATGATTATTCTAATTCTAGTTTAATTTATGATTATTCTAATTCTAGTCTATTCGATCTAACAGATAAAACATGATAATTATCTGGAAACGAAGCAAACATCAAATCGGCTAACAATAAGCTGCGATTTATGTTGATGCCCTGAAATGGCATTTTTTACTTTGTTTTATGTTCATTAATATTTATATATGAGTTATTAAACTCAAACGCTGCTCTTGGCTGTTTGTATAATGATACAGAAAATACAATATGTTCAGTAAGTGCGAAGGTGCAACATATACATAAACGTGAACAAAAATATAGAACAAAGAGCGTTTCTAGACAACTTAATTTAAACACAGAGCTAACTCTGTCAAGCGTATATTATTGGTCAACAGAGCAGACTCCTTTTATCCATTGCGGCTTTATGGAAAGTACGGTGAATTTGAGAGATTTTATAAGCTGGAGCAACTTTATATAAAAACTTGATGATTTTCGGAAAACTTGATTAAAGTCAACAGTTAAAGACCAGAGCGAGAAAGCAGAGGCTAAGCGGTACTTTACGAATCGTTTTCACTTTCTACTAATATGAATAACTATGAATTATATCTAGCTTATTTAACTTAATAAATACATTTTGACAAAATTCAACAGCTCCTGAATCGCCTTTCGGTAAATTACTGAAGGAAACAAAACCTTGTATCAAGCTTGTGTTCACGGGTGCGTTAAAGCGAAATAAAGTTTTTTAACTCCAAAAAGTCGTTTGTCGCGTTCGCTAGTAGCCTCACACGAGTGACATAAGCATAAGCACAAGATGAAGATCAATACGAGAACAAAACATGACTTCTCCTATGGGAATTGCAAAGACAAAACAACGATAAATTTTCTTTGTTTCGTTTTTTGTTCTGTTCTGTTCTGTTCTTGGCTTACGCTTGGACTATGATCTTATGTTTATGCTTATGACGAGACAATGGAGCATCCATTGATGATGAGCATCCATTGCAACCAATGAAACCATCCATCTATAAACTATGGTTAAAGGGAAATCGCTTACCTTTGCATGATTTTCCATTTGATTGTAATTGGAATCCAGTTTCACAAGAGCAAGTGAAGCTTCCTATTTGGTTTGTACAAGCATGGTCACATTCTGATATTTTTGATTTGCATTCATCAATATCTAGGACAATTAAAATAAAAATGTACATATAACGTTATACATATAACGTTAAAGCGGCCATTTTGTACGTACGGTGACTTCAAAGTACCGACGTTCACCCAGTGAGCTCTTTCTCTCTATCCTCCCTCTCTCTTTCTCTCTCTCTCTTTCTCTCTCTCTCTCTCTCTCTCTCTCTCTCTCTATATATATATATATATATACATCATGTTTCGTTATAAGCTTAAATCACTTACCTTTGCATGTTTTTCCATTTGGTTGCAATTTAAATCCAGTTTTGCAAGAGCAAGCGAAGCTTCCTATTTTGTTTGTACAAAAATGATCACATTCGGATATTTTTGATTCACATTCATCGATATCTAGGACAATAGAGGAGAACATTTACGGAAGACGAATATTTGAAGAATTATTAAGCTATTAAAACTAATAATACTAGACTTTGCTGTGATATAATTCAAAAATCTGTAACTCAAGACGGAATCGGTTATAGAATGTTACAAAACAGATTTTAGGAGTTTGGTGACTTCACCTGAAACAACCCGCTATACAAATTAACCATCATGTTTACACTTGTAACCAAGTGAACGAAAAATTGTTGATTAGAGTGGGATTTCAACTCACAGCTTTGAGATGCCGGTCTTCTACGCTAGCGTGTGATCTACCGATATTCTGTTGATTTAGCAGTGTAGTGAGGTAGTAAGTGGGCGGCGGCATGTCCCCGATTATTCTCCCTGATACAATTTTTAAAAGTTGGTTAATTTCGCTAAAATTATAGCGACGGTAACCTGGACGGATAATGACTTGCAAGGTACAAGATTACATACTTCAGAATATTACAGTTGACTCGTTACAGAGGCTCAAACCAAGTGCATTCTGCGAGTGAATGATAATATCAATGACATAATGGTGTGTAAGGAAATTAATTTTACTACTGTATTTATGAATTTCATTTTTCATGTATCTTGGTTAAACACAGTGTATTAACAATGACTTTAATCTTGTAATTGTAGTATGTAGAACGTTAACAAGCTTAGCTACAAAAAAAGGACAACCTAAGGCTAGGGAATTTCAATCCCCAAAAATTAACGAGGGCCCACACTGAGTGGCAGCGATCTATACAGCTGCCCACCATATTTTAACAACGTGCTACGGCACTGAATGAAAAGCATGATGATAAATGTGAATATTACCCTGACGATAATTCTGAAATAGTGCCTTTGTAATTAATTATCAATTAAGCCCTTAAAAGATAAGTTATCATAGATTACAATTAATATAATATACGATGCAAATATATTATGATAAATTATATAACTCTTAAAAAGTCAATGAAATAATTAACAGCAATTTTTGTGATGTCGGATAATATATTGCCACATTTTAAACATTGGGTGAGCCATGTTCTGTTCACGTCTAATGTACCAGTGTGCACTTAAATATCTTCTGAATAATAAATATGAAAGCTGCTAAGTTCTTAAAAGAACTGGATATAATATGAAAAGGAAAAATAAGAGAACTTCAATGTGTCGAAAAATACTTAAGTAAGAGTATTTACATATATTCATAGACGAGGTTTCGAAAGATGTGTCTTATTAAGTACTCTTTAAGTATTTTCGACACATTGACTCTTATTCTCCTAAAATATCTTCTTTCAAGAAGTTTTTAAATAGTTCAGAATTTTTCGCAAGGCGTGTATTGAGATGTATTATAGCGAGTTTAATGTTCTAGCAGACATAATAGAAAACAAAAAGAAAAAGGTTGGTCTTAAATTTAGGTATTCTAAATATTACGAAATCACTACTAAATTACCTTTGCAACTCTCAACTGTTCTAGCTCCTTCATGTTCGGTTGTAACACCATCAATGCAAGAAATGCAACGTATTTGTCCTTGATAAGGTTGATAAGTCCCTTTAACACATTCTAGGCAAGCTGTTAGTCCATCATCGTCTATCATTCCATATGAGCCCGAAGGACAGTTAACTAAAATAAACAAATGCAGTTTTAAAGGGATACATGTACTTTATTCAAAATAGTAAATTACTTTTAAATTCTCTCTAAAACAATTACTCTGGTATACTATAGGCTCGGTAATCAGTGATGTACACTATGATCAGTTGAACCCGCATATCAGTATCACAATTACAATTTAGGTTTAAGATCAACTTCGCTTGGGGAACTCGAAGAATATTTACCACTCGGGATGATATTTCGACGAATTCCCCTCGCTATACTGGTCTATAAATAATAATAGATCAATACATTATCCTTTATCTAATTTAATCCTTTCAAATGTTATTTCAAATGAAACAAAATGATGATAACAATAGTATAACGTTGATGATAATAATAATGGCGTAAAAACAAATGCACATTAAGAGTAAAACTTTAATGTAAACATACTGCAGCTGAGATATTCCATGTCAAATGACTGACCATGTGGACACTCCATTACGAAACCATTCAACCCAAACGTGTTTTCCAGAAACGTGTAACGTTTATTCTCGACAATAAAACTCATCTTCTTATCAAATTCTTCTTCCAATCGCTGAACTAAAACTTGTAGATTTTGAAAATGATTTCTCACAATAGAAATCTCGTCTCGAATGTCATTCAGCATCAGACCACTAATATTCTTTCCCTTCATACGGATGTCCCAATTGCAGACCAAGGAGGAGGTAAAGGTATTTTCTTCATAAATACGACATGATGAAACTCGAGGATTGTCGAACACAACTTTTTGGCTTTTGGAAACATTCTTTACCAAACCATACATATGATCTTTTAAACGTTCCGCGTCTTTAAGATATGTTATATATGATAAATTCCCTGAAAATATCGAGACAGATTCTACAGCGACAGTAAAGATGACAGAAGGAACTGGAAGACTGTATCGGAGTGGCTCCATTCTACTGGAAGTTGATTTTGTTGCGCCAAATATATTCGAGACAATGCAGTAATACAAGCCAGCATGTTCAGAGATGACGCTTGGAAAACTCAAAATAGGAAATGTCTTGTTTTTCATAGCAGTGAAGTTGGTTGCGTTGTAGTACTGGTGATACCATTGATAGGTTATGTTGGTAGAATCTTTAGCTTCCACCTTGCATCCCAAGTACGCGAATGTACCTATCCTGACTGCAATATGTCCAACTGGTTCTTTGATTATCTTGGGTGAGGTGTGTACTATTAATAATGTTGGTGGGGACGTTTTGGCGCCCGCGTCATTTGTAACCACACATGTGTATGAACCCTCGTCAGAACTTTTAGTGAACTCGATCTCAAAAATATTCTTCCTTTCACCATCGATTAAAGCACCATTAAGTTGCCAACCATATAACAATGCATAGCCAGTTGCATTGCAAACCAACAACAGTCTCTCTCCGGCGACTCGTTCAACCACTGGAGGTGGATGGTGGATAATATTAGGGGCCTGGAGACATAATATGTTTTCCTTCGACAATTTTTCAATCAACGACAATGTTATGTTACTGTATGTCAAAATGTCCTCTACCGTAATGCTTAAGTTTGTGGTCAACGTGTCAAGTTGCTCATCGAGTTCTTTCAATGTTATAAAAACAGGGTTCTTCTTATCGGTGTAAATGTTGTCAAATAATGCATAGATATTATCCACTGTATAGGCCAAGCAATCAGCAAGGCCAGAACAACCATCATTGGTCTGGTTCATGATGTTTTCCATTGAGACACGCCAGAGCTGGAAAAATAATTTAGATGCAAAGTTTATTTGATCTTCCTGGTGTTGTAAATATACGTTTAAAATATTGCGCAGTTTCTCGATATTAGTTTTGTTTCTTTCAAAGTCTACTCCAAGTTTCCCAGACCAAGTTTTATTTAGCGGAATATCTAACTCAGATGCGTTTATTTTATTATTGGTCAGATAGGTCTTTGCAAGATTGTTAAGAGACAGCGCTACTTCTCGCAGACCACTGATCGAATTAGAAAATATAAAACACATGTCACGGTAATCTCGCGTGGACTTCGTGCGTTCCGTGTCAAAATCTGTGTCACCATCAACGGATCTCCGCCTTCTCTTTCTAAGCTGATGGTAATCTTCAACGATTTCTCGGACAAGCTCTTTTTGAATGGATTTGAGTGAATGATTTAATATTCCAAAATCGAGAACTGTGTTCAAAGTAATTTTCTCTCCTTCCGTAAAGGAAAATTCGATGATGACAGGAAGTAGGAATTGTCTTGCCATCCTTTGCTTTGTTTTAAAACTGACCTTGGACACTATGATTGATGTGCTTTTGTCTTGCAACGTTGAACCAACTTGCCGTATTACCGAGGTAATCTTTTCTACTTCCTTTTGCACAAGGTGGGAATTGTTAAGTGCCCTCTCCAAAATCTTCAGAAGGTTTTTCACGCTCTCCGTAGCGTTTATGGCCGTTTCCTTTTGAATTTCTAGTAGTCGAAATTCCATCAATTTTTCAGCGCGTTCTTGTCTCTTGACATCGAAATCTCGTATCAACTTCGCGACATGACGTTGCTCATCAGAAACTTTCGCCAAGTATTCGGCTCTCACATTTCGACATTCAGCGTTGTCTGTCAAGCAATTTGTATCCGGCAATCTTGTTGCGCATGCGTCGTGATAATAACAAGGATATTCTATCGTTTCTTTAACCTCGTACCGGGTGCAAGGATAACTGCACGGGTAAGGCACGTGTTCGTCGACGTAGATGAACAAGTCTTTCGGACATTGTGTCCAGCGGTATGAACATTCCCACCAACCATGCTGTCTTTGCATAGGTTTTGTACATTCGAAATTGCTCACGAGAGGTGAAGACGCCCTGTCCTCGATCGCTCCCGTGAATCCTTGAGGAGGACTAACGGTTAACTTTGATTTAGTATAGGAACATACAGAAGGGCCATATTTCCCTTCACCGTTTTGGCTCGTAGGAAACGAAGAAGGTCGGCTAATTATTTTAGTATAGTTCAAACTAAGAGAGGAGTTTTCAAATACGCTATGTTTGAATACGCAGTGATGACGGCGGCAGAGGCTTGGTTGACTGTATGGCGCAGTGCGACGTTTTGTTGTTTTGTTGCATGTCCTATGGCACTCCTCTCTGACGGTTACATCGTGATACTCAGAACACGAGTGTTTAACCTTTCCAGCTTGACAAATGTCTTTGCATTCCTTAATTATGCATAGATTATTCATCTGTTTCTGAAGTTTTTCCAAATCACTTGAAAATAATTTGGCGGACACTTCCATTTGTTTGAGCTTTGAATCAATTTTTTGCAGGTCGTCTCTTGCGCTATAGAACTTTTGTTTAGCGTAGTTTTGCTCTTGTACCTTTATCAGGTATAGATCGGAAACATTTTTCAGCTCTTGGTTTAAATTCTGTACTCTATCATAAGCCTTTTTATACCTTCTCATGGCTTTATCGTAAGCACGCTTAAGAATATCACTTGCTCCTTCACTTAGCAATCTCGCAAAACTGTTTTCGCCTTCAAGCATGATTCCATCGATTCGGAGAATTTTTGTCTCAAGATTAAGTGAAGCATTGTACACAGCTTTGAATTTCCCGTGAATAGTTATTTCACTTTTGAAATATACGATGCCAAATGAGACGTTACATTGTACCCGTTGAGACGTCCCAAGCACGTTCACAACCGCATCAAAAGTCACAGTAGGTTTTCTTTTATTTTGAGGCAGAGTCATGGTCACTGTAAAAGGAATTTTAGGACTTCCGTCAAAGAATCCTCCAGAGAAATTTAAAGAATCTTGGTAACCTTTAGCTGTAATTTTTGTTTCTAGTTGGTTGCTGTAGTTGTGGAGAAGTAATTTCATTTGAACATCTAGGCCAGGAAGGTACAAGCGACCGTCCTTTAGTTCACCTTTAAAGGCTAATATTGTTGGCTTCAATTCATTGCTGAAATCACGCACATTGTCACTTGCATCCATTGACACAGATATTTTATTTGGCCTGATCGGTGTAACGTACTTTCCCACAGAGGATGATTCAAATGGATTTTTCGCTGTTAAAATATTCAGAAGTAACTTGTATGTTGTTGTTTCACTGCTGTTGCGCTTCGTTTCGTTCTTTCCTAAAAATGTAGATTCAGGATGGCATTAGGGGAGCAGTCAGATAAACTTTCTAAAACACCTTATACATATATAAAAGCCCACGTATATGGGATAAGCACGTTAAGATGATAATCCCAGCGTGTGAACGCAAATCTATATACGGTACCTTGAAACTGAATAAAACTTGAACCTTTGTCATTTTCTAGTACAATCCGTGTTGAGTTACCAAGTACATCCAGGTCGAGGTATAACTTTGTTTTGCCATCAAGTTGTACATTTACTGGACGTTTTAGACCATTTTCGAGAAGCTTAAAGAAAAAAGTAAAATAATCAAACCATGCTAGAATAATAGTGTCGTCAGTGCATGTATGTTTATCTTTGTTTTCTATATAAATTCTTGCATTCCCTGCAATAGAAAAATAGTAGTTTGGAATCCCTTGAAATTCAATTTGGGGGTTTGCTTGTATGAGTTTTGTTCCTATAAATATCATCTATTCGCTCCGCTGTTACAAACATATCATTAGAAAACGTGCAGTGAGATTAAACTAATTAGAGTATGTAAAAGAAGGAAAGTCATAGTACATAATCTTACTATATAGAAAGCCATAGTTTTAGTACATATACAGTGCCCTTAAAAACAAGATGCACAAGCGCCGTTGAACAAACTACTCAACGGGTACTACCCAGGATACTCTCATTTGAGAACACGGCTGATACCCAGACCAGACTGTCGTCTAAGCAGCCTGGCATGCCCAAGCATTCGTTGCATAATAATTACACTAGCGTTCAGGCTCTCCCGGGTAGCTGACAGCGCTTCGCCATCTTGGATCTCATAAGCGTGGTTAAATATACTGTATCGACAAGTTATAAAATTTATATTAAATCAACGAAAATGGACTCGAGAAAAAGGACCCGTATTACTGAAAGGCAGACAGCTATTCTGGAGTCGAACTACGAACGCGGAATGGTCGGAACTGGTTCAAATTATAAACAAATGATCGAGAATGTTGTGGCCGAATCTTGTTTGACAACAGCACAAGTGCTAGTAAGAAGTTGGAGATTTACCGTTGAAATATTATAAATGATGACATTACTGGATAGTTTATATTAAACCTTAGTATGTCTAACCATCAACGATGCGTTTTATTAAAGAAGTGGATCAGTAACCAAAAAAGAAAGAGGCAAGCTCCAGTATAGAACGAGCAGACAATTACGAAGCACCATTAAAGAAAGCGAAAGCTGTTCGAGGTCTTTCTTTTCGCTTTACTGCGTATTGGACCTGTCACCCTTGACTAGTTCTCCATCCCCCCCCCCCCCCCCCCCCCCCCCCCCCCCCCGGGGTGGATGCTATTAAGCAGAAGATGAAACAAACAGAAAACCCAAGGGAATAAACTGAGAAACCACTGTTTTTCTCAGACTAGACAAAATTATAAAATAACCTGAAGTAAATAAGCGTCAACACGCGATCTTATTAGCCAATGGGCCGAGTGGGCGAGCTTGCACAGCTGACGTGTTTATTGTTTAAGATTCCACCCATGTGCCTAGGTAAGAAGCTCTTCGCGAGAGAAGTAATCTGTACTTTTCTTTTCTTTATTGACAATTTAAAGACATTTAAATTTAACTAATTTTAAGACATTTAACCAATAGCTTTATTTAACCAATAACTTTAGGATTCTCAAAAGTTTTCGGATTCTTTGGAATATTAACCAGATTATTCAGATTCCTAGATGGTTTACATAAAAGAGTATTCAGATTCCTTGTCTGTTTACACTACAGGATTATTTGGATTTCTAGTCTCTTTACACACATTACAGGATCGAGTATTCAAATGCTTTGCCTGTTTACACTACAGGAGTATTGAGATTCCTAGTTTGTTTACACTACATCAGTATTCAGATTCCTAGATTGTTTACACTACAGCAGTATTCAGATTCCTAGACTGTTTACCTTACAACAGTATTCAGATTCTAGTCTGTTTACACTACAGGAGTATTCAGATTCCTAGTCTGTTTACACTAAAGGAGTATTCATATTCCTAGTCTGTTTACACTACAGCAGTATTCAGATTCCTAGACTGTTTACACTACAGGAGTATTCAGATTCCTAGACTGTTTACCTTACAACAGTATTCCGATTCTAGTCTGTTTACACTACAGGAGTATTCAGATTCCTAGTCTGTTTACACTAAAGGAGTATTCATATTCCTAGTCTGTTTACACTACAGCAGTATTCAGATTCCTAGACTGTTTACACTACAGGAGTATTCAGATTCCTAGACTGTTTACCTTACAACAGTATTCAGATTCTAGTCTGTTTACACTACAGGAGTATTCAGATTCCTAGTTTGCTTACACTAAAGGAGTATTCAGATTCCTAGTTTGTTTACACTACAGCAGTATTCAGATTCCTAGATTGTTTACACTACAGCAGTATTCAGATTCCTAGATTGTTTACACTACAGCAGTATTCAGATTCCTAGACTGTTTACCTTACAACAGTATTCAGATTCTAGTCTGTTTACACTACAGGAGTATTCAGATTCCTAGTCTGTTTACACTAAAGGAGTATTCATATTCCTAGTCTGTTTACACTACAGCAGTATTCAGATTCCTAGACTGTTTACACTACAGGAGTATTCAGATTCCTAGACTGTTTACCTTACAACAGTATTCAGATTCTAGTCTGCTTACACTACATGAGTATTCATATTCATATTTTGATTATACTAAAGGAGTATTCATATTCCTAGTCTGTTTACACTACAGCAGTATTCAGATTCGTTTATTCTGTTTATACTAAAGGAGTATTCAAATTCCTAGTCTGTTTACACTACAGCAGTATTTAGATTCCTTTATTCTGTTTATACTAAAGGAGTATTCAAATTCCTAGTCTGTTTACACTACAGCAGTATTCAGATTCCTTTATTCTGTTTATACTAAAGGAGTATTCAAATTCCTAGTCTGTTTACACTACAGCAGTATTCAGATTCGTTTATTCTGTTTATACTAAAGGAGTATTCAAATTCCTAGTCTGTTTACACTACAGCAGTATTTAGATTCCTTTATTCTGTTTATACTAAAGGAGTATTCAAATTCCTAGTCTGTTTACACTACAGCAGTATTCAGATTCGTTTATTCTGTTTATACTAAAGGAGTATTCAAATTTCTAGTCTGTTTACACTACAGCAGTATTCAGATTCCTTTATTCTGTTTATACTAAAGGAGTATTCAAATTTCTAGTCTGTTTACACTACAGCAGTATTCAGATTCCTTTATTCTGTTTATACTAAAGGAGTATTCATATTCCTAGTCTGTTTACACTACAGCAGTATTCAGATCGTTTATTCTGTTTATACTAAAGGAGTATTCATATTCCTAGTCTGTTTACACTACAGCAGTATTCAGATTCCTTTATTCTGTTTATACTAAAGGAGTATTCAAATTCCTAGTCTGTTTACACTACAGCAGTATTCAGATTCGTTTATTCTGTTTATACTAAAGGAGTATTCAAATTCCTAGTCTGTTTACACTACAGCAGTATTTAGATTCCTTTATTCTGTTTATACTAAAGGAGTATTCAAATTCCTAATCTGTTTACACTACAGCAGTATTCAGATTCGTTTATTCTGTTTATACTAAAGGAGTATTCAGATTCCTAGTCTGTTTACACTACGGCAGTATTTAGATTCCTTTATTCTGTTTATACTAAAGGAGTATTCAAATTTATAGTCTATTTACACTACAGCAGTATTCAGATTCCTTTATTCTGTTTATACTAAAGGAGTATTCAAATTTCTAGTCTGTTTACACTACAGCAGTATTCAGATTCCTTTATTCTGTTTATACTAAAGGAGTATTCAAATTCCTAGTCTGTTTACACTACAGCAGTATTTAGATTCCTTTATTCTGTTTACACTAAAGGAGTATTCATATTCCTAGTCTGTTTACACTAAAGGAGTATTCAGATTCATAGTCTGTTTACACTAAAGGAGTATTCAGATTCCTCGTCTGTTTACACTACATGAGTATTCATATTCATAGTTTGTTTACACTACAGGAGTATCCAGATTCCTAGTCTGTTTACACTTTACACTACAGGAGTATTCAGATTCCTTTATTCTGTTCATACTAAAGGAGTATTCAAATTCCTAGTCTGTTTACACTGCAGGAGTATTTATATTCCTAGTTTGTTTACACTTTACACTACAGGAGTATTCATATTCCTTGTCTGTTTACACTACAGGAGTATTCATATTCCTAGTTTGTTTACACTTTACACTACAGCAGTATTCAGATTCCTTTATTCTATTTATACTAAAGGAGTATTCAAATTCCTAGTCTGTTTACACTACAAGAGTATTCATATTGCTAGTCTGTTTATACTACAGGAGTATTCATATTCATAGTTTGTTTATACTACAGGAGTATCCATATTCCTAGTTTGTTTACACTGCCGCAGTATTCAGATTCCTAGTCTGTTTACACTACATGAGTATTCATATTCATAGTTTGTTTACACTAAAGGAGTATTCATATTCCTTGACTGTTTACATTACAGCCGAGTATTCATATTCCTAGTCTGTTTACACTACCGCAGTATTCAGATTCCTAGTTTGTTTACACTACAGGAGTATTCATATTCCTAGTTTGTTTACACTACAGCAGTATTCAGATTCCTAGTTTGTTTACACTACAGCAGTATTCATATTCCTAGTTTGTTTACACTACAGGAGTATTCATATTCCTAGTTTGTTTACACTACAGGAGTATTCATATTCCTAGTTTGTTTACACTACAGGAGTATTCAGATTGCTAGTCTGTTTACACTACAGGAGTATTCAGATTGCTAGTCTGTTTACACTACAGGAGTATTCAGATTCCTAGTTTGTTTACACTAAAGGAGTATTCATATTCCTAGTCTGTTTACACTAAAGGAGTATTCATATTCCTAGTCTGTTTACACTACATGAGTATTCATATTACTAGTTTGTTTACACTAAATGAGTATTCATATTCCTAGTCTGTTTACACTAAAGGAGTATTCATATCCCTAGTCTGTTTACACTACCGCAGTATTCAGATTCCTAGTTTGTTTACACTACAGGAGTATTCATATTCATAGTTTGTTTACACTAAAGGAGTACATTCAGATTCCTAGACTGTTTACACTACAGGAGTATTCATATTGCTAGTTTGTTTACACTACAGGAGTATTCATATTCCTAGTTTGTTTACACTACCACAGTATTCATATTCCTAGTTTATTTACACTACAGCAGTATTCATATTCCTAGTCTGTTTACACTACAGCAGTATTCATATTCCTAGTCTGTTTACACTACAGCAGTATTCATATTGCTAGTTTGTTTACACTACAGGAGTATTCATATTGCTAGTTTGTTTACACTACAGGAGTATTCATATTCCTAGTTTGTTTACACTACAGCAGTATATTCATATTCCTAGTCTGCTTACACTACAGCAGTATTCATATTCCTAGTCTGTTTACACTACAGCAGTATTCATATTGCTAGTTTGTTTACACTACAGGAGTATTCATATTGCTAGTTTGTTTACACTACAGGAGTATTCATATTCCTAGTTTGTTTACACTACAGCAGTATTCATATTCCTAGTCTGCTTACACTACAGCAGTATTCATATTCCTAGTCTGTTTACACTACAGCTGTATTCATATTCCTAGTTTGTTTACACTACAGCAGTATTCATATTCCTAGTTTGTTTACACTACCGCAGTATTCATATTTCTAGTCTGTTTACATTAAATGAGTATTCATATTCCTGGACTGTTTACATTACAGGAGTATTCAGATTTTAAAAAGGATAAAATTGTTGAAGCATTAATTAGCACAAAACAGCTATGGAATTATTACCGAGCTGCAAACTATTTCGTTTGTATTCAAATTGAAAATATTCTTAAAAAACACAGGATAAACTGGATTACCCCTAACTTATTAGCGTGTTTATTTCAAAAATTTGAAATAAAACTAGAACAAAATCACTCAGAGCCATGGGCAAGATTGTTACAGTAACTTGAAAAACGAAACTTGTTCTTCATTGGAAGCACTTTCCCAAGAAATCAACTAAAATCATTTGGCAGAGTGAATGTATATTCAGTTTTCATCTCAAATACTAGAAATACGTGTACGCAACAACCCTCGCCCGCTTACTGTTTGAGGCTTAATTAATATTGCCAAACTGAACAGATTTTCAAACTGCTTATTTTTTGGGTGCAATTTGTGGGTAGTGTACTGAACAGTACCCAAGTGGGAAAGTCTGCCAACACTAAATTGTCTTGCAGGCAGGGTTAGAAACCAATTGTGTAACTATTGATTATTGAAATTAATAATTAATTTTAATAATTATTAATTTAAATAATAATTGTATTAATTATATATTACATAATTAAGTTAATTATGTCAGTTATCCTTTTAATAATAAATTTCAACATGCATGTTTACAGTAACAGTAGCATACTCATAATTTTACTCAAAGTACAATTGTATTCACGAGACTGCATAACCTACCCTACTGTAATAATGTAGTCTGCATGTTCCTTATTGCCTAATTGTCAGTATAAGCAGATACATGTACCCTACTGTAATAATGTAATCTGCATGTTCCTTATTGTCTAATTGTTAGTATAAGCAGATACCAAAAGATTCAATACCTAAATTTATCCTAGACCAAATTGATAAGGCTGATAAACCTTTTATTCTTTTAGAAGACTTCTGTTTCTCAACTTTTATTAATATTATATAATTATGCACATTCATGTACCAGTATTTCAATGGTATTCAAGTACCGGTAACACAATTTCAAAAAATGAAATGACAAAAGCCCATAATATACAACAAAGAACGATATTGCTTAATCTAATTATTTCACCAATATATATATTAATTCAGGATGAAATTCCTTTCAGCTGCTTCTTGTCAGTGAGATGATACCACTTGTTTAATCCCTGTAACATGTTCCCCTGACACAGTGAGTGTTAATTACCTACCCATGAATTATACATTATACAGTATTTATCCTTCAAAAGCTGTGTAAAAATATACATTGAAAGCCTAGGACTGGCACTGTCCAGGCCTACTATCCACAACAAAGGTGAATTTAAACACACACACTAAGCCATTGGCCAGAAGGGCATATGCCATAATATCAGATGAGTGTAAATGCTGATTGTTTTAGCCAGTATGGTGTATGTTTACACTATTAAAGTCAATAAAATGTAAGCCAGGCCCAGGTCGTGGCTGGCAGCTTGGTCCTATAGACTTGCAATATATGTAAAACACAGCTAAAGTCTGTAATTTTGTACATCCTTACTACAAGACACCAGTATATACTCTATATCAGCTAATTTTTGAGTTTTGCAATGAGTGTTGTCTGACTATATATTGATAAGCTCGATGCTTTTATTAATATATAATCTTATTATATTATATAATTATGCATGCATGTACCGGTATTTCAATGGTATTCAAGTACTGGTAACACATTTCAAAAAGATGAAATGACAAAAGCTAGTCCATAATATGCAACAAAGAACATATTGCTTAATATAATTATTTCACCAATATATCATTAATTCAAGATGAAATTCCATTCAGCTGCTTGTTGTCAGTGAGATGATGACCAGTTGTTTAATCCTTAATGTGTTCCCCTGACACAGTGAGTGTTATAACCTACTCAATTATACAGTATCTATATATACAGTATATATATCCTACAAAAGCTGTGTAAATATATACATTGCATTAAGCCTAGGACTGGCATTGTCTAGGCCTAATACAGGACAAAGGTGTTTACACAAACACACTAAGCCATTGGCCAGACCAGCATGCCATCAGATGAGTGTATAAACACTGATTGTTATAACCAGTGTGGTGCATGTTTATAGACTATTAAAGTCAGTAAAATGTAAGCCAGGCCCAAGGTGGCATTCAGCCAGGTTGGGGCCTGGTTAGTCCTATAGACTTGCAGTATAAACACAACTATAATCCGTACTTTTTTACATCCTTACCACCAGTACTGGTACTCACTATATAGGCTAATTATCAAGTATTGCAATTATTCCATTGTGGATGAGGTTGCAAAGTGACCGAGTGAAACAATGGTGATGGATAATTTAAATTAAAGCACATAATTTATTGGTATATCGTGTGTAAGGACTATTCAATTTCGAGCGAAAGTCCTTGAAAGAGTGATTTTGTGATGTCTGATTGGCGCTTTCTCGATATATGAACAAACCGAAATTCAAATAATCGCTAATCCTAACCCTAAAACTGACTTGGGTTGATGTTATAATAATTTTAAATTTCGGTTGCCATGACGACATGCCAAAAGTGAAATGTTCCGACCACAATATCTTTTGAAGTACTAACTCTAAGAACTCATTCTACATATCTAATGAAAGCTTGATTAACAGCCTCTCACATACCTACAAAAATATTTTTGTAACTGATAGCTAACAGCTTGAAAAAAGCGACGACGCTTGGATTGGATTTGACAAACTCCGAGTAAATATTTTAGATATTCAGACGACCATATCTTTTGAACTACTAACTCTAGAAAATCATGCTATACATCAAATAAAAGCCTGAATAACATACTCGAACATGTTTGCAAAACGATCTTTGTAACTGATTAACAGGTTTAAAAAAACGAAAACGGGTTTACCTTTAGTTTGACGCCACGTATAAAAGTATAAAACTTGATTTACGAACTTGACATCTTCCGACGACGATATATTGCATTTTCACTAATTTCACAATCTTTTTGAACACAAATCTTCATTCACCGTATAACCCGACAAAACACGTACTTTTCTTTTAATTCAAATGCAGATATTTAGTATTTACCATATCTAGTAACCAGGGCCAAATTTTCCAATGCCGCGCATGATCGACGACGTTGATCCTGAATATATATAGATATATAAGGAAACTGAAAGTGACTTTACATTACGCCTGGAATCCGTGATGAGGGACTAAACGCCGGTCGACATTATCACCCTCGCCCTCAGGCCTTCGGCCTTCGGCCGGCGCTTCGCGCCGGGCGAGGGGATAATAATTATTATTACTAAATCTTTATTTATACTGATAAAAAAACCGGTCAGTCAATCAATAGATTGATTGGTATTAATCGGTGACCATATATATATATATATATATATATATATATATATATATATATAATATATATATATATTATATATATATATATATATATATATATATATATATATAATATATATATATATATATATATATATATATATATATATATATATATATATATATATATATATATATATATATATATATATGTACTAGGAGTAATCAAAGATTATGTAATTGCGTTGGACGCATGTGGACCAGTAAATGGCGAATAAAGATCGGTAATTATGCTGTAACGAATTATGAAAATAAATAAAGCTAATAAATATATAACAGCGTCTTAATTGAAGGAGACACTGTAACCTCAATGTTTTTAACAACGGTGACATTCTGAGTGATTTCCGTACGTTATTTTAATATTGGGAGAGTATATTTCCCGTTCGTTTGTTCGATTTGAAACTTGACCGCCAGATACCTGTAAATCGTTCAATTCAGAAATATTACAATCGTGAAGTTCGATTTGGCAAAAGTTTCATAACTTCGCAAGGCTTGCTCGTTTCGAGTAAATGTTGTTCGAATTAGATGTATTGTGTTCAAATGATCAGATTGAATTTTGAATTATAAACGCGCCATATATGATTACCGTTATACCGTATGTTATTTTTAAAATGAGAAGGCCATGGATTGGATCATATGATCGACTTGATACGTGGTTTAGATTGTTATCGAGTGGAACACGGCAACAAACGACAGCGTCTTAATTCAAGGAGACACTAGTAAACCTCAATGTTTTTGACAACGGTGACATCCCGCATTCCCGTTCGTTAGTTCGATTTGAAATATTATATGACCACTCGACCGCTAGATAAGTCAGCAAACATTACAATCGTGAAGTTCTATTTGGCAAAGTGTCGCTTGAATGGAAAATTTATAACTTCGCGAGGCTTGCACGTTTCGAGTAAATGTTATTCGAATTAGATGTATGGTGTTCAAATGATCAGATTGAATTTTGACATTATAAACTTGCCATATGATTACCATATGACATGTTATTTATTACAAGGCTATATGATCGCCTTTATACGTGGTTTATATTCTACATTCTATTTATTTGGTCCTCCATGCTATAGAAAATTCCGAGCATCATTCTGCTGGCATGCCTAATCCTGAACACGTCTACAGGCAACTTCATATCCACTGCTCCTGTGTTAGTCCAGAGACAGCATTTTCCTAGCTAGTACTAATTCCATAATTTATTCCAAATTCCAAAACGGTAATTTATTCAAAAAGGGGAAAGATTTTATCTTGATTTCTTTTAGCTGTAAAGCACATGTAACTCATAACATGCAAGATTAGAATGCGTTCTCCTTCGTCGAACGCAACAAATGTTAAAACAGTTCTAAAATATAACAGTATGAAACAAATGTGTAGCGCCGTCTATATCCATCAAGTATCCCCTTGTCTTTTTCTCTTTTTACTAGACAATTTTCTTTTTCTCTGTGTCAAACTTAGAAATTAGATTAAATCACCCGATATCATCCGACGCTTTGAAAACCAATCACAAACAAAACGAAATTGAATTAAGTGCTGAATATTATGTTTGATAAAATGGAGGAAGCAAGATATTTTATTGCTTTTTTAGGTTTGGTTAGTAATGGTGAGATTTATATAGATTTATTTACGAGCAGTTATACAGTGGATAAATAAATCTGCTATCCGTCGGACAGTTATCCACCCCGCTATCCACGCTTTGGACAAGCGCATTTTATCTGTTGGATAACTATCTACTGGATAGCAGATTTATTCGCTGGATAGGACCTATCCACCGGATAACTTATATAGGATTTGAACCTAAAATCAAAGGGGTATTTGGATTCGTGTCGTTTTCATCCACAAATATTTATGAAGGTACGGTTACCAAGCATTTCGTGGGCTATCTCAGCTCGAGGGTAACGGAAGCTTGAAACGCAAGCTCGTATGATCGTGGATTCAAAGTTTCCACATGAGATTCCTGATTCAAAAACGCAATATATGCGACCAAACCGGAGTGTTTATAACGGATTCGTCCTCTTTTGTATAAACGGGAAAACGAATCTGGCACCACATTCGTGAAGAATCCAGAAACCTTTTCTCGAGTTTAAACGTGGTCTTACGCCCGAGCTATACTACATAGGATTGCTTTTCATGTCGGATTACCTTGCCCAATCAGCTATACAAATCATACCGTTTTGATTTTTAGTTACAAGAAGACGGATTTAACCAGTAGTCGGATTAAATCTAGGCATTTTCATAAGAACTCCATAGCAACCAAATCATCGTGACATGTATTGGTGCTAGTATCGGGCAAGAAACAACATTTTTTGACGTGAATTCGACGAAGAACTAATTATTTAATCTATATAAGGTTTGCATTCGATTCCTGATCGGAGGTGAATATTTAAAAGATGCGAGAGCGAAATATAAACCACATATTTATCAAAATGTATCAAAATCCGTATCGGATTGCCCGTATCGGTTTATACACGACCAATATCGCATGGCACATATCGGATAACGTTTCGTATCACTTTTAGAGCAAAATTATTTTACTCCGACGTATTGTAGCGAATCACTACGTAGTAGTGCAAATGATATCCGCTATTAAAAGTAATCCAATACCCAAAAACCTCAGTATAGTGCAACTGGGGCCTTACAGTGCGTATACTATACGCATTTAAACCAATGTTGCACCTGATTGGTCTGTTTAGTTCCACCCTAGCAACGGGATAGCAACTAGAAAAGAGCGATATAAATGAAGAAAATAATATCCGTGATTGAACTTGTTTTCTTATCTTTGTTTTCTTAACTTTACACAAGTTGTGGTATCGAGAACGATGTAGGTATTTTGAATAAACATGAAAAAACGTTATTCTACATCTTGTTGACAATGATACCTTATGCTTCGTTAACCATGATTTTTATAATGCACATTTCTTACCTCGTCCAAGTTATCAACTTCAGCAATTGCTGTTCCATTAAACTCAAGGGTGCTATTAAAGGAACCAGCCACAATAACCTTTTTAAATATTTCAAGCTGCATCGCTATACTTGCTTTGGAAATTCCAAGTTCTTCCATACCCGTACCGTTGAAGTAACTTCGAGAAGGAATCGTTACGTTTTGAAGGAACTGCACTGATCTTGGAAGCAAATTCCAACCTGCTTGTCGCAGCCTATCCAAAATATTAAGTTTGCGAACCAAAGGCATACTCTCAATGGGTAAAGCAATCAAAGTCATATTCAAACCCTTATCACACAATCCGATGACCAGGGTGATTGGAGCGGACTTTCCGTACTCTGGAATATGAATTGAATCGTTTCCAACCGACAATTTCGCAAGACTTGAGGCAAATTGGACCAAATAAAGTTCGCTTTCCTTTAAAGAATTATTGTATCCTCCAACTTGATCTTTTAACTGTTTACCCGATAAAAATACGGCACGAGCTTGGTATTTATAGAAATCATTTGAAACTTTTTTCTCAGGAAAGGTTATATTCATCCAGTCGGGCAAGCCTTTCTGCATGGACGAGGCAAAATACTTTTCTTGAGCTCTCGTTAATGCGAAATCGCGGAGAGAAATGTTACTTTTTGCGAACTGGTCACAAGCTTTACCTGACGATGTTAGATCAATACCTTAATAAAAAAAACTAAAATAATAAGTTAGTTATTCTTGTGCTAACGTTTGCTATGTTTTAAAAAGTCTTTTATTATGATCAGTATTTCCCTAAGGCGGTTCAGGGTCCGGAATCTACTCATGAGATGTATATATTGTTATTAATGTCAAATGTCAAATATTCCTATTAAATTGGTACTCCAGTCAAAATACAAGTGCAGTTCATGTGAAAGATCTTATTGACTTTAGTTTATTTCTAAAATTACTGCATTCAAACAAATTATATCAGAAGATATCGCAAGTTGAAGTTGGAGAGTTTCTACAATTTTTACGCCATATTTATTTCTCAAACATAACGTCACTGGGAAGCTCCTCTACTTTCCCGCGCGTGGGGAACTCTACAGTTTGTTTAAGCTAACTTTCATCCAAATAGCGCTCCGAACATCTATCACTATGTGATCGCCATCAAAATATTTCTACTGCCTATAAAGATGCACTCAATATCAAGCTATATCTTGATAGGAAAGCTGAAACTTTGGTAAATATATGGTAACATATTTTGTTTATTGTAGTTATTAGTTATAGTTTAATACACCTTTATGGTGTAATATTTTTAGTGTCTTGCACATCTCCTTCGAAAGCAGACTTTTTGTCGCCTGAAGGACTACCGTATGTATAAATAGGATTAAATAGTAATAAAAATATTAATTTTAATTTAATAATTTAATAATAAATAATAAAATTTAAACTTTAATAAGATCTAAACTTTATTTAAATTCTAAAATATAAATTATAAAACCTACAGCAAAGCTGGTAGTTTTACTTATTTTTTTTGAGGTCCGTAACTCAGGTCCGTAACTGAAATAGAGCCTTTTGATTGGCTGAGTACGAGGTCCGTATCACACCAGTACGGACCTCTCGCAACTTTTCGCGCCAAAAAATTGCAATTTTTTTGACTTTGCTCGAAAAAAATAAACACGTTATTTACCGTTTTGGTCGGTCCGTACTGGAAAAGTGTTTTCCCTCAGTCTCAGAAGCGGCCCTCGACCTTCGGTCTCGGGCCGCTTCTGAGACTTCGGGAAAATATTTTTCCAGTACGGACCTCCCAGCCGGTAAATAACATATATATATTTTACAATCGTTGGTATGAGTGTTCGTCCAAAATCTGAGGTCTATTCAATTATATTCCTTGAAATATTGGGTAGAAAGCACACATGTATTGGATGGAGAGGAATATGTTTGAAATTACTGAGAAGAATCTGATAAATCAAACAAGGGTAATTATGGAGAAAGGATGGTTGACAGAAGTGGAAATAAATCGATAAAAAGGAAGGTAAAAGGAAGCAGCAAAGTGAAGAAGAGATAGGTGGGGTAGAAATGGAAGTGGATAAAGTTACCTCGGTTGATGTAGAAGAGGGCGTGGTGTAACGAGAGGGAAGTAGGCTAGGGGATAGATTGGATAAGACCGGGTTGGACGAGGAAAGCCGAATTCTCTTGGAGAGGCTGATGGTGATACTTGTAAATAAAGAAAAGAAGAAGGCATATAACATGAGAAATGTTGATTAGAGCTGTTGTTAGAAACAAGACTACAGAAGTGAATAGTATGTACCAGAAATATCACTGATTCACGCAATGTCGTAAAAGCAGCGCCAGTTCTTATATCCGAACAGCTTGGAGTGAAAGAAAAGAAGAAGAGAGGGATCCATATTGGAAGAGACGTATTGAAGGTGATACTATGCGATTGAGGAGAGATTTGGGTATACATATACGTCTGGTTCATTACGTCATAGTTTGTTTGTGTCGTAATTAGTGTGAGTTGGTGTTGGGTCATGCGTTAAGCGTGGGCCAATATTGTTCCTCATCGGTTGTTTGTGTCATAATCAATGTCACATTTAGTATCTTTTATCTTGTTTTTCCTTTCCCCCTTCTTTCTATTCTTCCATTTTCTTTTGAACCAAGCTTTAATCTTAGGCAAACCTGACAAGCACGCTTTATTAAAGTTGACCGCGCTGGGGCGGTTGAAACGTCAGTCACCAACAACAGTCTTTATCAAGACTACATGTACAAGAACCTGGACGATCAACTTCACACATCTAATGCTCCCATAGATTCAAACCATTTACTTTAATCTCCTGAATGTTTACCTTAAGAACTAATATCTACACTATAAGATTAAAAAGTAAATTATAAAATTTCCTGAAATAACGATTTAGGAATAAAAAGTTAAAATTGTTAAAATTGTGACTTCAGAACCCGCTTAAAACAAGATCTATCCTCCAGTGCTCCAGTATTGTTATCAATAGAATTCCAAAGAACTGCCGCCTGATAATAAATTGATTTTTTAACATAGTCAAACAAAGGATTCGGAAGTACAAATGTCCTTTCCTTTCTAAGATTTATTGATGATTGCTCTTTGTGAAAAGAGCTTCAACAGCGCAGCAGCTTGGTCATGATAGCCTCTCTGCACAAGATGAAGTAGACGATTCCTGTGTATGTTACTTAAAGAGTTTCGCTTAATAGCTTGTCAGGTTATTCTTCACTTGGTGTGTAGCAGTCAAAGCTGTGTAAAAACCCATTTTTTCAAATAATTAGCCGCGTTAAGCTTTAGAAGTAATATCGAAACCATTTGGAGCATATGATGATGGTTGAAACTTGGCTTTATTTGTGTCTTTGTGTTTTGCCGCCATATTGGAGTACCAAAGTAATACAACAACATGGCTACCACAGGTTAATTAAGGACATATTTGACATTTTACTTTCCCTATTGTTCGGTCGAAAAGTGCATAATCGCTCCAAAATTGTGGTTCTAGAGATATTTCTATACATGTTACTTGTTCTATGACTATGGACAACATATAAAATATTACTATCCTCTTATTAACCCAGTGCGAGGTCTGTAAGGGAAAGCATTTCCTTCGACAAAACCGAGTGACTAAGGAATGAGGTATGTGCCAAATACCGAAAACAAAAGCGAGAAAACAAGGTTAATATGTAGTATATTTTCTTGTTTGTTTTCATTGCTTTTTTTTTTTGCTTTCATTGCTTTACCTTATAACCTCTTAATCGCTTCGTGTTTGCACCTGTTGGTATTTGTTCCCAATGAAATATTCGTCGTGCTTTCGCGCAAAAAGCATTAAAGAAAAGCAACACTAATGTTCCAGCATCTTTCATTGTTCTCCATTTTTCAACGAAGATGCCTAGTTATTTTATATTTGTCCTCAAATCAAAAAAAGTTTCCATCCAAACCGTCAGAAAATCTGTGATCTGTACCCACAGGCATTACGGCAAATTCCGAACAGCAAATTAACGAAATATACTGCGTAATTCCACTGAACGTAGGCCATAATAAAATAAAGTAATCTTTAAAAATAATGGTAATGTCAGTGTAAACGATCTATACCTTTTTGATCCGGAGATACGGGGAGACTTGCACCGTTGATGCTAAGGGGGAGTTTTCCTTGCTTGGTGTGAATTTGGACGATTCCAGATGTTAACTTATTATCACCATATTCGGACCATTTCGAAGTAGAACTGACATTTACATGTTCACCGCTGCCGCCAGAGCATTTGTACAAAACCATTTGGTAACAACCAGATAATTTATTTAAATCTATTTCGCTGGAAATATTTCCATGAGCCGAAACAACCAGCAAATCAGAGATTACTTGTTCGTAATCTTGGGTGCTAGCACCTGATAAACTATAAGTTATAGAGTGGACCCCTGGATGTAGAGCAGTAACATTTGTGTACTTTTTCATTGTTTTCCTTTTATCATCTGTATTGAAAACAAGCTTTGCTGGATCAAACTTTACACCTATGCCAGACATAGTGATAATGAGCTCTTCGCTAGGTGTTGACACTGAGAACTCAAGTGCCTCTGATGTTTCCCCAACAACCATGAGAGGATAATTTGGCGTGATTATTTCTCCAGTTTCGCACCGTTTTCCTTTATACCCGGTATTACTGCAGTTACAATAGTATAGTTCGTTAATATTAGTTGTACAGGTGCCATGCCTGAGACAAGGGTTTGGCTTGCAGATTTCGGTTTCTGAAAAGAAAAAAACGTAGTTATTAACGATTGTTGATAAAAGGTTTATTTAAAAACATAAAAACAATATAATAAAAAAACAAGAATGTATTGAGTATAATTTATGATTGATGGTCGATCACGCAGAATAAGGTTTCCCTATTTATCAAGCCATAGGCTCATATTTTAAGAGTTCGATTATTCCGTTTATGACTCTGAGGTGAACGGAAAACACAACTGATAAGGGTTTCGTGAGCCTACAATTTAAGATCTTTTTCCGAGAAAACCGGAATGTCTGACCGTTTGAAAGCAGCACCTTCTCCTCAATTATTTTGAGACCGTGAGAGGTGACCCGAATAAGGATTCAACCTAGCTATAGACGATGTGTTAACCACTAGACTACAACAGCTGGTTAAAATAGATATATGTTGTATAATCATTTATAATATACTATATTCAATAGCAATATGTTGCATAATCATATAATATCCTATTGAATAGCAATATGTTGTATAATCATATAATATCGTATTATATATGTTGTATACTCATACACATTAGTGATTTGTGTATAGTATATATGTTACGAATTACTAAAACGACCACAATAATAAGCAAGCTGGTGAGTTCTCAAAATAATTGAATAAGGTATAAAAAAGAGAAACAAGGTACTGTTACTTTATACAATTTGTATAATGGCTGATTATGTTGTGTTGCATCTTATCATACTAGGTAATATAACAAGGTACACATGCGGACCGAGCGTTTGTGACAAGGTGCACATGCATATCGAATGTTTGTGACAAGTTACAGTACTGCTGAGAAATAACGCAAGGCTGCGTCCTCGTAACAGGAGGGAAATATGTTTCCGCTGTGTGAGATTATAGCTGGTGCATCGAATAATGATGCAAATGAAAAATTCGTCTTTATCTAAAAAGATTTTGAAAATGAAACAGAATGGCTTTCTCGGTTTCTCAATACCTCATCTCGTTTCTAAGATATTCATGTTTTTGAATATGCAAATTAATGCCATATGACGTCATTTTCTCGTATACAGTAGATAAAATAAAATTGACAAAATGAGGAATATCTCTGCAAATAATAAGTGGAATGTTTTGAAACTTTACACATGTATGTCAATGATGATAGTATACACCACTGTGTGACGTATGTTGTTGCCAAGCAGACCACTAAATCTTCCAACTAAAAAAACTAAAATCTTAATTATGTCTCTTTCTTAAAGAATAAGATGATTTATACATCTGGAATAAAATATCTACATGTGTACGAATCTTCGAATCTATGCACTGCAGTAAACGTTGTTTGATAGAGGAGAAATAAACAATTTTTGTTTTACAAATGGAACAGATCTGACACCAAGCGATCTCCATGGCAACAATATACTATAATGCATAGTGGTGTGTACTTTGATCATTGGCATACATGTGCAAAGTTTCAAAACATTTTGCTTGTTATTTTCAGAGATATTTCTCATTCTGTGAATTTTATTTTGTCTATGTGAGAAAATTACGTCATAGGACATCATTTTAACAAAAACCTGAATATCTCTGGATCGAGTTCAGTTTCAAAATACTTTCAGATAAAATCATCATTGGTTAGACGAATTTCTCATCTTAGTAGCACTTTAAAATCAATGGCGGAGCCATATACTGTCAAGAGTTTTTTATAGATTAAGCAATAATCAGCTGCTTGTTTACCGGTCTTTAGTATTTTGATGAACTCCAGATAATACGGAATTTTCGCTGAGATGATAAAAGCAGATGTTTGCGTGCGGAATCTTATTAAAATGTGTATGAATAAAATATTGGACGAAGAGACCACCGTGGCCTCGTGGTAGCGTGAAGACTCCTTTTTAACATCTGTAATTCTTGAGATTTTCTAATGTTGTGGTTCTATTATCTAAGTCAAAATAAATTTAATATTGAAATACAGGTCTTTGATTAATATGAGTCATAAAACTTGTTTCCTACGTAGCCAATGTCGAAATACAAATCAAATATCTAAAAAATGTTTGTGTATTACCGAAATAGCGTGTAAGTTGTCTAACGTTTCGAGCGAAGGCCCTTCGAGTGTAAACGAATTTCGCTCGAAACGTTAGAAAACTTACGTCGCTATTTCGGCAGTACACCAACTTCGGCAGTACACCAACATTAAGCCAATTTAACAGATATTTAGTAGCGGATTTATTATTTAAGGCAACACTCCATATTAGTAACAACCAGTTAAATTTACTACCACCTGATGCCCGCCTCACTTTGTTCAACGCACTTATTCTCCATTTTCTTGATTATGCAGATGTTATATGTGGTTATAAGAACAATTTAAGTCTAATGAATTCTCTACAAATCCAACAAAAAGTCAGCCAAACTAATCATTAATAAACATATGCGATCTCTGCTACTCAAGGCTTGGAAACCCTAAATTGGAAACGTCTAGATGGTAGACGTTACGACCATCGCTGTATTTTTTATTTTCAAATGTTTGAATAACTTTTTCGACTCAAACTTTGAACTACTGCTAAGTAGCCATTTCCACAAATACCACACCAGAGACAAAACCAAATTCCACCTGCCAAGAGTGAAGACAAACTGCGTAAAACATAAAATAATTACCAAGCCTTGAACAATTATGACAATTTAACTACAATTTAACTCTGTAGCACTAAGTCACTGTCATTGTTTAAAATTAAATTAGGCAAATTATGCTCTTAACTACTAGATCTAATCATATATATAAAGCTTATTATCATATATTTACTTATTTATTTTATATTACACAGGGCCTCATCGAAAAGCACTCCGGTGACATGGGCTCCCTGTCCAAATATTATTATTATTATTATTATTATATATTATTATTATTATTATTATTATTATTAATATTAACGGTACATCAAAGAGAATCGATTATACAAAATAAACTAATTAATGTCAAGTACTTACTATCGCAAGTGACGTTACTGGGAATCCATGTTTTTGATGTTTCACAAGAAATTTTAGATTTTCTAGGAAGATAAAAGGAATCCTCACATCCTAACTGGCATCGTGACTTATACTTCTGATAACAAGGTTGATATATAAAACCATTGTCTGGGTTTCTTGGCACATCGCAGTAGTTGACTAAAACAAAATTGAAAAAAGGATTAATTATAACATTAATAGTAACAGTATACTGTATATTATATATAATATATATATATATATATATATATATATATATATATATATATATATATATATATATATATATATATATATATATATATATATATATAATATATATATATATATATATATATATATATATATATATATATATATATATATATATATATATATATATATATATATATATATATATAAATAGGTAAAATAATCCAAAGCGTGGATAATCTCCCAGAAGTAGAGTGCTCAATACAAGGTTGTCGCCGTGTAGAGCATGATATAGTGATATATTTAAAATTATCTAAAACATCTAGTCATAACACGGTGTTTCATGCTTAACGCAATCATCAGTCGTCTGATGATAGCGTTAAGCATGAAACACCGTGTTATGACTAGATGTTTTAGATAATTTTAAATATATCACTATATATATATATATATATATATATATATATATATATATATATATATATATATATATATATATATATATATATATATATATATATATATATATATATATATATATATATATATATATATATATATATATATATATATATAATTAACAATTATACCATGAGCTCGAGTCGTATATGAGCTCATAGCCAACGAGGCGCGCAGCGCCGAGTTGGCTATTAGTTCATACACGACGAGAGCGAATGGTATAATTGTTTTATAATATAGCAAAACATGTTAAGATAATAATCGGAAAAACTGTTGATATGTCACGGTGAATAAATTATTTAATTGAAAGCAACGAACTTCCGCCACATCTACTTCCGTCATGCGTAATGTTGTCACGTATGAAAGGTTTCTCGCTGCGTTGAAAACAGCTTCAGAATTTTGTCTGAGAGCCAAAAATTCGTTGAGATGGTTCAATAAAGAAAAAAAGATCCTTTGAAAAGCCAAAAGGTGGGTCAATTTTTAGTTATTGTATCACGGTTGTGAATATTTGGGCTTTTAAGAGGACGTGAAAGCTAAAAAAACATTAGCGAAAATCTGGCTTTGTTGATTTTCGATGTTTATCACCTAAAAATAACAAAAGTTTTCATTCATAATGCTTTATTACTTCAAAAATTATCTTTACTGAATAATAATCATAATATTTGTAATAAATATGTGTTGCTAGCTAACTTTTATCCTTTTTATTTTGTCTGACAAAACAATTCACAATTCAGTCGGGTTTTTCAAAGCCTTAAGACGATTTTTAAAGTGGATTTTGTATCATAAAATCGTAAATTTTGCACTTGGTTAATGCATTTTCTGTTGAATATTAGCCTTACTCCTCTCCGTTCAGGTTTTTCGCTCTTGTGCGTTAAAGAAACAACCAGTTTCATCTGCAGTAGGTTGAGAAAATCACGCCGCCATTTTGTTTTTTCATTACTAGTGATATATGAGCTGATAGCTTGCTAGTATAAGAACCAATCAGATTGCAGAACAGCTCATATACGGTGGATGGCTATATTATATATATATATATATATATATATATATATATATATATATATATATATATATATATATATATATATATATATATATATATATATATATATATATATATATATATATATATATATATATATATATATATATATATATATATATATATATATTCCAAGTAGTGAGTATAACGAAAAAGTTATAGCATTGGTATAATATAAAAGAGCGCTCAATACCATTATAGGTAGAGCGAGGTATTATATTTAAAATGAAAAGTTTCGGTTGCCGAAACAACCGAAACTTTTCATTTTAAATATATATATATATATATATATATATATATATATATATATATATATATATATATATATATATATATATATATATAATTAACAATTATACCAGGAGCTCGAGTCGTATATGAGCTGATAGCCGACGAAGCGCGCAGCGCCGAGTCGGCTATCAGCCATATACGACGAGAGCGAATGGTATAATTGTTTTATAATATAGACATCCACTATATAATAAGTCAAAAATTTATTAACAATTACACAACAATTAAATACTAATGACATAAACAAATGACGTTTCCGCCATGGCGCTTCCGTCCTGCTACTTCCGTCATGCGTAGTGCAAATTATATTTATGTACATTCGTATTAAAAACGAACAGGGAATTCGTGTGGACAAAAAGTACAATCTTTGTGGACAAAAATACAAGCTTTGTGAAACTTAACCTGGCTGGGTCGAACTCGTCTTCGACGTCGGCTAAACCGCCTTAGTGGTTTTTTGTTGACGGGATTGAACCTGCGACCTCCCGATTCAACTCGAAATATAACTTGCCGTCTGCTCTGTTGATCTTAAAACCATCATATTTGGCTTAAGTTTCCTCTGGTTTTCTCTTCCTCGTCGTCCCAAGTAAAGGCCAAGGTAAAACCAAACGGTACGAAGCAATTGTGATGGATCAGTGCTGTCGGCTGGACATAATTCGCCACTGTCAAACAACAACTTAATTTGCCTCTGGAAATATTGGCTTTTTGTGGACCAAACCGGCGATTTTCCCAGTTTTCCTAAGGTCTTTCACGAAACACTGAATTTGCTTCGGTAAAAGTAGGGTCGTCAATGATGGAAAATGGCTTGTTGTTGGGGAGGATTTCTCAAGAATTTGTCAACTTTTTTATTGTAATACGAGCCGTCAACTTGCCTAGCAGATGTATGAAACACCTTAAAGCAAGTGTTTATCTCTGCTTTTGTCATCGGTAAACAAATTCAAAATTTAATGTAATTAATTTAATTTCTACCTTTCTCTCTTCTCTTTTTAAACTTTACACTCCTTTTCAGTCGTTTCATGTCAAATTTAATTTCAAAACCACCCCTTATTTTGAAAAAGGCTAACTTTTAGTTTGCTTTACTTATCATTAAATATTTTCATTGCATATCTTGTTTTTTTTTTGGTATTATCAGTGGTATTGCATTCTCAAGAAGGGTTTTTATTTCTTGTTCATCAAGCTGAGCAAAACGGTCAACCATTTTGTATTTTTATTGCTTTCATTTACTCACCGTATATGAGCTGATATACGGTGAGTAGCTGAACCAATCAGATTGCAGAACAGCTCATATACAGTGGATGGCTATATTATAAATATATATATATATATATATATATATATATATATATATATATATATATATATATATATATATATATATATATATATATATATATATATATATATATATATATAACTACAGACGGTACCGTTTCGGCCTTTTGGGCCTCATCAGTGTAGTGCTGATGAGCAGGATGAAGATAACTGCTATTTACAGTCACCCTTGATGCACACAAAATGTGGGACATCAAAAACCATGCCAGAGCGCTCAAACTGCAAGCAGTGACAATGGTTCATATATATATATAATATATATATATATATATATATGAAACGCGTGAATTTCCTTGACATAACGTTTGACCTAACTGACGGTACGTACAAACCATTCAGAAAACCTAACGACGAACCACTTTACGTTAACCGACTATCTAACCACCCCCCCTCCATACTACGCCAACTACCATTATCAATCAACAAACGCATCAACAAACTCTCATGCGACAAACGAACATTCGACGCTGCCGCACCGCTCTACAACGACGCCTTAAAACACAGCAATTTTGACACAAACCTCACATACGAACCACCCGCGCAGAACGGAAACGACTACCCTAACTATAATCAACAACGAAAACGGAACAGACAACGCAACGCTATTTGGTATAACCCACCTTTTAGTAAGAACGTTCAAACGAACATAGGGCGAGACTTTCTATCACTACTTGACAAACATTTCCCCCCTTCCAACAAACTATATAGCATATTCAACCGACATACTGTACGAGTCAGTTACAGCTGCCTACCTAACATGAAATCTTTTATTTCCCAACATAACAACAAAATACTCAACCAACACACTAAACAACAAACGAACACTCAAAACACAAACGAATGCAACTGCAGATGACCAGACGAATGCCCAATCGAGAAGAAATGCCTGTCAGAAAGCGTGGTCTACCAAGCTCAGGATGTTACCACAGTTGACAACAACAAGACGAAATCGTACGTAGGCGTAACGGGCGGACCATTCAAGAACAGATACCGAAACCACACAAAGTCGTTTTCACACAGAAAATACGCCGATGAAACGGAACTGTCAAAGTATATTTGGAAATTGAGTGATTCTATAAGCGCGCGTTCAAGATAAATTGGTCGCTAAGAAAGAAAATTCCCGCCTACAAAATCGGCTCACGAAGGTGTAACTTGTGCTTGGAAGAAAAACTAATCCTACTGAAGGACCGGAAACACGAACTACTGAACAGACGCTCTGAACTTTTTAGTAAATGTAGACACGTAACACGACAGTTTCATCATGTAAATAGAGTTTAACTAGATCGAGTCTGTCAGTTGCCTGACGATCGCGTATAAGCGTGAAACTCGAGTAGCGACAGCTTTTTCACTTGATAAATATTCGCTCTACCTATAATGGTATTGAGCGCTCTAAAACCTTTTGCCAACTGTGTGACTTTGTTACATATTCTTCTTGGTATATATATATATATATATATATATATATATATATCGCAAACTCATTAATAATTCATGAGGAAACACAAAGGAAAATCATGACCGAGACGTTGTTTGTAAATGTGGTAATAAACGTCCATAAATTAAACCAACTTTTTTCCCTCAAATATCTCTTAAAATACTGATTATAGTTTGAGCAGCTACTGTATATCATGCAGTCGAAAGGCGTTTATTTTCCGCGTTTTTCAACACATTATCGGTGTTTTAAATCAGATAATAAACGCCTTCTCGTGTATGATATATTACATACACTGATGTAATAGATGTGGGAGATTGGAGTAGACTAGACGATTGTCAAGTTCAAATCAGAAAATATTATATATATATATTTATATATTAGTATTTTATTGTTTGACTGACCAGTCATCTTTATACAGTTACCATGGAAACACAATTGGCTACCGACCCCTTTTTTCTAATCGCACAAAATTTAGTTTCATTTCGCTGGACACTCTGGACACACACTCGAGAGGCCTTTCTCCACATTATGGTTAGATGCGATGTCTGCCTGTTGGTGTTAAGTGAAAGCGGCGAATTTAATATGTATATGGAAATATCACTGACTGTTCTTACCGTGTCTCATTAGCTCAAAGGTCAGAGCGCCAAAACGTTGATTCGGAGACCAGGGTTCGATTCCCGGTTGGGGCAGTCACTTTTTCCATATATGTATTTGACAATATATATATATATTTATATATTAGTATTTTATTATTTGACTTGTCAAGTAATCTTTATACAGTTACCATGGAAACACAATTGGCTAGTGTTCATTTACATAAAAAGTTTGGGCCCTAGTATGCTACCATGGTAACTGAACAAAGCAGTTTAACCTTTTGATCATTGTGGTTGTTGTACTGAAATCATGTTTCGTTTCCTTTCTAATAATACTATCATTCTAAAATATCAACAATTTAACATTTCGCTAATTAAACTCGCGCAACTAGTGACGTAACCAAGTTAAAATAAATTCAATGAATAAAAAATTAATTAAACTCAATTAAATGCATACATCTGGACAACGACAAGCTATTAATAAAGAAATTGCGTGGGATTCTTCATTATCAAAGTAAACTTCTGAAGCAAAACATTTCATAAACACTTTAACTGTCCAATAGGATTATGAGTCGAATACCAATCACTTCCAACCAGATGTAAATGTTAAAGTGCCGGATTTTACATATTCGTAAGCTTTGGGTTTTACCAAGAAGAAATGTAATATAATCTTGTCGTTCGAAAATTTCATCTTCATACCTTTTCCCTGCTAATTCACTAATTGACACACTAATTCAACAGTGAAATACAAAGAAAGTTTGGCTCTATACTTTAAAAATACCTGTTTAAACAAAATTCGCTCAATTCCCAATATTTCTTTGTATTTCACTGCTGAATCACTGTGCAATATTTTTGCGTGTCCCTGCTTGACGTCATTTCCTGTTAATAGTAAATCACTTAAAGTGCACCAGACATCAACATTTTTTATTGTCTTATTTGGAAGAACTTTTAAAATGATAAAGTAACTTATTTTGAACATTTTCGTTTCTTCGCTTTCTTTTTGAGATATATCAGTTTGTTTGATATACAAATGTCCGGAATTTACGTCACACATGCATAATGAGTTATCAGAGAATGTTATATATATTTGCGTTCATCAAATAAAAACACTAAAGTATGAATAACACGTGTGCGTGTTTCTCCCACAACACCAATCCTCTCAATTTTAAAGGATTTCGTTCGAGAATGAAAGAGATACACACATTTCTCCAATAAGTCATTATGCATGTGTGACGTAAATTCCGGACATTTGCATATCAAACAAACTGTTATATCTCAAAAAGAAAGCGAAGAAACGAAAATCGTCAAAAGAAGTTACTTTATCATTTTAAAAGTTCTTCCAAATAAGACAATAAAATGTTTTGATGTCAGGTGCACTTTAACAGTGATAAAAGGTATGAAGATGAAATTGTTAGGCGTGCTTAGAAATCACTTTTATATTTGATTTTGTTTTTAAAAAACGTTGTTTTTAAAAATTCTGGGTCCGAATTTAGCTTTGATGACGTCAAGATGTTTGATAATCGGAAATTCAGAGAACGATAGAGAGCTTTTTAAAAATGTCAAGCAATTAGGCAACTTATTATATACATTACAAAATTACTGGATTCTGATTGGCTGAGAGGAGTGCAATAAAATCATTTATTGCACTCGAGTGCAATAAATGAAAAGAGAGAGACACTGGGAACAAGTTTGACAATAAAATTCAAAATGGTGGCCTATTCTGCAATGGAAAATTTTCACTTTTCCAACGACTTGTGGTACACCATGAATTAAAAATGCCATGTAAATATTTTGAAATGAATACAAAGAACACCAAGAGTGAAAAGGTTTGTTGTCAACTAATGAAACAAGACGTTTTTAAAGACTGGAAGCAGATGAAGCGTACGTGTCGTAATTTTGTAATGCATATAATAATGAGTAATCATATGATTTTGCTCGTATAATTAAGGATTTACACAACTCGTGATATTTAAAAATTGTGCCAAATTGCACTCGCCTAACGGCTCGTGCAATTTTGGCACAATTTTCAAATATCACTCGTGGTGTAAATCCTTAATTGCACTCGCTATCATACGATTACCTATACTTATGTTCTTAGGAGCACCAGTAACGGAATAACTTCCACCGCGTTTAGTAGAACTCTCATTAATTTCAGCCATCTTTACAGTACTTGCAAACACCTGGACGTCACACCAACTAAAATTCGTATTAAAGATTTAAAATAGCTGTGAGGTAGTATATGAAGGCATACTCATGATTAAGATATTGAAACATTATCAAGGTAAACATTTACCAATTATATGACACATAGCTTCCGAACCGGACCAATCTTTTGAGGCAAGACATGTTCTATTTGAAGGACCTGCCTTCATCTTAAAACCTATTTCGCACCAGAAATTACACACACTATCTGTAATATAACCATCGCACTTCTTGGTGCCATAGAGTGGCGCGTAGACAGGACGACATGGTCTGCCTGTAATGAAAGGAAAAAGAAAGACCATATTTAGATTTCATAATTTAAGGTATAGAAAGAGGTATAATAAATACAAGGGACTTGGGGACTCTTTTATTTTTAGACGAGTTGTCATGAAATTTTGTGCAATTAATGTTTAGATAGTGGCAGCTTGGATGTATAGTAAAGCTGTAAATCTTTCGATGTGCAACCTGTATTAAGTTTGAGAAAATAACCATTGTTCTAACGATAGATCCATTAGAAATCAGATGTAAGAGCAGCCGTTTATTACGGTATTTATAGCTGGAACGAGTTGTGCGCCGTATGTTCACTAGTACTTGTTGGACTAAAAGTCGTGTAGTGCAGTCAACTTTCAGTCAAATGTTGCGATTTGGCCCAATGGTTAGAGCATATGCCTAGCATTCATAAGGTTGCGGATTTTCCCAACAAAACTTTTACAATTTAATTCACTAATGTTGTAGATGTAGGAAAGTAGGAATTCTCAATGGCATGTAATCGAAAACGCGTATTGCAAAATGTTCCCTATTATATATATTGTTTGACTACATTTTGAAATTATTTTTAAGGACCCAACGCGCAGCCTTGTCCTCTACTCAGAAAGCCCTACATATCGAGGCTTTTTTATCCCTCCACAATGCAAATACGTCCTCTCGCAGAAACTGCCTTTTTAGTATGAACCTCGTAATGCATTACTGTTGACACTCAAATTTTCAACTATAATTGAACTAGTGCAAAGTGTATAGTCTTACCTTCACAACTTTTGTTGTCTGAACTCAATTCAAAACCAGGCCTGCACAGGCATTTGTAACTACCAATCGTGTTTACACAATTATGCGAACAGCCAGGCTTATTTTGCTCACATTCGTCGACATCTAAAAAATACATTACTAATATAAGTCTCCTGACTCCTAAACAATGAACACATATCCTAAATGGAATAAGCAAGATAGAGAAAGAGACAGAATTTTATTTAAACTCGGAATCTCATCAATAATACAATTGCTTTACATAAGAGTCGAAATATTTACAAGAGATATTTACAAAGTGTATTGTTAAAATTATTACATAGAGGAACTGAGGGATGCCAAACTTCGTTTGAAAGATGACAAATGTGTTTTGAAGTTTCGTGTCTAATGGTAAATAAAATTTAAATTTAAAGATGTTCTGGATGAACTCCATCGTAAATTTTAAAAATGCTCTTATACAAATGAATAATTCTTAGACGCATGAACTTCAACTTATTTATTTTAGTTTCTAACTACTCAAATTTTGTAAGTAGTTTTTAGTATATTGTATCCTATTTCTATAAATTAATTTGTATTAGATACAGGACCCTTAGTGATAGCAGTATTTGATTATACTGATAAGGTTTTTATCCTGTATAAATAAAGTCTTATTATTATTATTATTATTATTAAATAGTCAGAATTTGATTTGGGTAAATAAGAGTGAAGAAAAAGCTGTTTTAAATATATAAAACTATATTTATTCTTGGTACGGCTTACATCAAGTGTTGGCAATCAAAGTTTGCTTCTAGTTACACTTGATCTAACCTCGGAACCTAATTCACTAACAACTCGACCAGCCCGATAATTGAACCTTTGCAACTTTGTGACCAGATACACTAAAAGTTGTGCTATATAGACGAAAGCGACAAGAAAGATTCCTCACATTTTTAAACATGATTCCACCAATTCCCGGGACGAGTTAGTTAGTAGAAGCGGGTAAAACATTGTCTTGTCAGCTTTTGTCTTTTGAATACACATTTTCCCGGATTTTACACATACTGTACGAGGTTATAGAATATTGCAAGTATAGACAGTGGCGGCACTACGTGGGTGTGGGCGCCTGTGCAAGAAAAAAATTTGGGCGGTCCGAATTTTACGACAACATATGTAGGAGTTGAATTTTAATTATCTGAAATGGCATTTCCTGCATTTTTCGAGTACTTTTGAGTAAAACTAAAGGCTACAAATCACTTTTTTTTTAGTGTATCCATTATTTTTAGTTAAATATTATTAAAATAGTGACTTTGTCGTGGTGATAAATTTAAATATCGCTTTGTAAAACGTACTACCATTGTGAATGGTAATAAGTTCACAACGTTATGAAATCTAAACTGCTTATTTATTGAGTAAAAAGGACTGTGAGAAGTTGGTGCATGCATTCATAACATCAAAACTTGACAGCTGTAATAGCATCCTATATTGCTTACCAGAAGCTGAATTGAGCAAGTTACAGCGAATTCAAAATACAGCTGCAAGACTTGTAACAGCGGTTAAAATATCGGAGCATATAGTATCTCCTCTGTGCTTCGTAATCTTCACTGGTTGCCGGTGAGAGCAAGGATTGTATTTAAAGTACTAATAATTACTTTCAAGGCTTTGCATGGCCAGACGCCTGTTTATATTACTGATTTGCTAAATAAATATAAACCTACTCGTGCTTTGAGATCATCAGACGGTAATCTGCTACTTGAGCCAAAATCCAAAACGGTGACTCATGGAGACAGAGCGTTCTCGGTTTCGGCACCAAAACTGTGGAATTCATTACCACAGGAAATTAGAAGCTTTGATATGTTGGGTAATTTTAAGTCAGCAGTTAAGACTTTTCTTTTTTAAAATTAATATATTTTTTGTTCATAAAGTGGTAATATATGTAGTAGGCTTTATCTTATAATGAAACTGAAATAAGTTTTATCAGTAAATTTAAGAATATATTGTTGTAAGAGCATTGAGACTATTGTATAATGCTCCTAATACGTCTATTATTATTATTCGATAAAGAATGCCATACTTTTATTGAAATGTTAAATGATTTAGGACTCGATAACAAACATCAACAATACTGCATCCGAAACATGATCTCTATTGCCATTAGAACGACCTATTATATCTTCTGTTGTAGAAACAAAGAATGGACCAATCCTGAACCACTAAATGTTTAATGTTTTGTTTCTGTTGTTTTAGAAATATTAATACTGTATATAATCATATGTGATTCAAGTTAGCCAATTGTAAATTACCTCAAGAAGTGAAATTTGCAATTGTAAATATATAAGAAATAACACATTTACCAAATACTAATTACATTACGCCATTATTAGTTTTTGGTAAATGTGTTTATAAATAAGCAGTTTAGATTTGAGAACGTTCTGAACTTATTACCATTCACCATGGTTAGTACGTTTTACAAAGCGATATTTAAAATATTATTAATAATAGCACCATTAATAAAAAGAAGCTATTTGTCGGATAAGCTGATGGCCCCCCTCGGCCCATCGGCCCCGATGCGGCGCACCCTTTGCACACCCGTAGTGCCGCAACTGAATATAGATTTTAGGATTTTGGTGACGTCACTACCAATACATCATTCGTAACAAGAAATTAGCTGAATTGATTTTTCGGAAAATCATTTACTCACCACTGCAAGTTTTCCTATCCCAGTACAGGATATAACCAGGACGACAAGAACAAGTAAAGCTTCCATGTGTGTTCTTGCATATATGCGAACATCCTGAGGTTTTTGTTGTACATTCATTCACATCTAGAATATTTAAGAAAATTTATCAAAAATCTTTCATTAAAAATATAGTATAAAAAAAAAGAAGTTTATTTATACGCAAAAGACATCTTGAATTAAATAATATATATTAACGTGACACTACGACGGAATAATCAAAATTTTGAGTTTATTTAGAAGGACTTTTGAAATGAGGACAAATATCATTTTCTCTTAATCAATATTTCATCTTATTCCAAAGATATTTAGTTCTTTGGAACATCCAAATGAGATACATTATGACGTCATAATGACATCACACAAATTTCCCAAAAGAGGAATATCTCTTGGAATAATTGCTAGATTGTATATGAACTTTCTGGATGTATGCTGAGTAGTACACGGTTTTGTGTGCATAAATTGTTGGATATTTTCCTTAGAATTAAGAATTTTATTGAGTTCATATTAGTAAATGACGTCATCAGGAACATTAGCATATTCGAAAAACATGGATATCTAAGATGATTTATTTTTTTGAAGATGATTTATTTTTTAGCGAGAACTCTATTATACTTCATTTTAAAAGTATTTATAAATAAAATCTAAATTAGGTACTTTAAAGAACTACTGCGATGAAAAATTGTTTTGCGATTTCCCCCCAGAAAATCAATGTACAACAAAAAAGTGTATAAGCAAAATAATTTGTCAATAATAATAATAATTTGATTAAATTATAATTGAACTTCTTCTCACATATAATAATAATAATAATAATATAGACGTATTAGGAGCATTATACAATAGTCTCAATGCTCTTACAACAATATATATATTCTTAAAGTTGCTTTTAAAACTAATTACAGTTTCATTATAAGATAAAACCTACTACATATATTAACACTATGAACAATAACTATTAATTTTAAAAAAGAAAAGTCTTAACTGCAGACTTAAAATTACTTAACATTTCAAAGCTTCTAATTTCCTGTGGTAATGAATTCCACAGTTTTGGCGCTGCAACCGAGAATGCTCTGTCTCCATGAGTCACCGTTTTGGATTTTGGCTCGAGTAGCAGATTTTGGTCAGATGATCTCAAAGTGCGAGTAGGTTTATATTTAGTGAGCAAATCAGTAATATAAACAGGCGCCTGACCATGCAAAGCCTTGAAAGTAATTATTAGTATCTTAAAAACAATCCGTGATCTCACCGGCAACCAGTGAAGATTACGTAGCGCAGGGGAGATATGCTCCGATTTTTTAACCCCTGCAACAAGTCTAGCAGCTGTATTTTGAATTCGCTGTAACTTGCTCAATTCAGTATCTGGTAAGCCATATAGGATGCTATTACAGCTGTCAAGTTTTGATGTTATGAATGCATGCACCAACTTCTCACAGTCCTTTTTACTCAAATATTTCCTGATCTTGCCAATATTTCTGATAGCCAAAGTGGCCGATTTACAAATGTTATTTACATGAGTATTTAATTTTAAATGTCTATCAACAGCAACACCGAGATCACGTGCAACCGGAGCCGGTTGGATTATCACATCATTGACACATATTTCTGGCATTGGTTCGCAATGCATAAAACGTGATGATAGATGGACAATCTCGGTTTTACTTGGATTGCATATAAGACCATTCATAGTACACCAGATGGTGATGTCCTTAATACATAACTCAAGTTTAGCTAGAGCAGCAGGTCGATCACATGGAGATTTTATAGGCATATACAGCTGTGTGTCATCAGCGTACATTATGCAATCAAGGCCGTGGGCTTTGATCACATCTTCCAATGGCGCAAAGAAGAGTGAAAACAGAAGTGGACCCAGTACAGAACCCTGAGGTACACCATATTGCAATGGTTTATTTGAGGAATGCATATTCTTCACCGTAACTGACTGTACCCGATCAGAAAGGTATGAGCGATACCAGGCTAGTACAGTTCCACTAAACCCATAACGATGTTTAAGTCTCTCCAATAGAACAGTGTGGTCAATGGTGTCGAACGCAGATGATAAGTCCAACAGTACCAACACTACTTCCTGATTTTCATCAAGTGCATTAAGGATGTCATTGAAAACACGCAGAACTGCTGACTCTGTGCTATGAAAGAGTCTATAAGCAGATTGCATTTTTGCAAGGAGGTTATTCTCAATAAGGTAGTCTGTTGTCTGTCTGGCAGCATTCCGCTCTAATACTTTTGACAAGAAAGCCACGTTAGTAATAGGTCTATAGTTAGGGAATTGCTCTTTATCACTAGTAGGTTTTTTAATAGATGGGCAGATGAGACCTTTCTTAAGTGACAGAGGAAATACTCCTGAGGATAAAGATGAATTGATAATGTCAGTAATTGGGGCAGCTAACACGTCAAGAGATTCCTTTAGCAGATGTGTAGGTACAGGATCTAAGGCACAAGATTTAGACGAGTACTGTTTGATTGTGTTACAGACAAAGCTTTCAGATATAGTAGTAAATTCACTGAGAGAGCTTTTACAACAAGGAGAGTCAACTGCTATGGATAACTTCTTAACTGACCCATTTGTACTAGTAAGTTTATCTCGAAGTAACTGAATTTTAGTTGAAAAATAACAACTAAAAGCATCAGCCAGGTCATACGAAGAATCATGTGATGGCAATAAAGGAATAGATTTTACTCGGAACATCCCCTCAATCATGTGAAATAGCTGATTCTGATTAGAGTTAGATATCTTAGCCTTATAATAATCTGTTTTTGCAAAATCAATTGCCTTTGCGTATTTACGACATTGTTCCTTGTACAATTGATGATGAACCTGAAGGCGTGTAGAGAGAAATTTACGCTCAAACTGTCGTTTTTGTTTCTTCATAACTCTTAAGCTATCATTAAACCATGGAGCATTTGGGCGTAGGGTAATTGTGCGTGTACGCTTGGGTGCGTGTTTGTCCAAAAGCTCAGACAATACACAATTGAACTGTTCAGTAGCAGTGTTTACATCAGATACGGATGAACAAATTAATTGCGACTCAAGGATATCTTTTCGCCATGCCTGTAAGTCTATACGACGTAAATCACGATGATTAATAACTTTTTTAGAGGATTGGGGTCTCGGAAAATCCATGGTGCAAACAACAGCGCTGTGATCTGAAGGTAAATCAGAGACGATCTCCATGGCAGTAGACAGCAAACTATCATCCTGACGATCAATAATAAGGTCCAGTGTGTGAACACAACGATGAGTCGTACCAGTAACTCTTTGTTGTAAACCTGCTGAATCCAGGAGTTCCGTAAACCTAGTAGCATCGTCATCATTAACAACATCCATATGGAAATTGAAATCCCCAGCAATTAACAAATAACCCGGAACAACAACTAACTCTTCTAAAATCGTTGAAAAATCATTGAAGAACATGGATGTCGTAAGCTTGTTCTTACGAGATGGAGGAGGTCTATAAACTGTGATGAGGCGAATATGCTTTTGAGACGATGATATGGAAAGATCCATATATTCCATTGACGCAAACGTTGAGACTTCGTTTTTATTTACGGTGAAACCCTTGCGAAGGAATACCCCAACTCCACCTCCTTTCGAATGGGATCTTGGCAAATGAAGAAACTTGTAATCTTGTAAGGTATTGATAATTTCAGCTATAGTAGTCTCTTCTGCATTCTTGTTAGAAAGCCAGGTTTCAGTAACCGCAAGAACATCAATACGCTTTGAAATTATAAAGTCACAAATGGAGGCAGATTTCTTGTTGATTGAATGTGCGTTCCATACAGCAAAACGTAGACGTGGAAGACATTTCGTTTTCTGTTTATCAAATTTGATATTTATCAGGTTGCTTGTGTTTTTTGTAAGTTTTGTTTCCTGCATGACCGTAGGGCGTGAAGTAACTCTTACTGGGATAATCCCAGCTTTCAAAGTGGCTGGTTTACCAGTAGCATATTTTTCGACCCCAGCCTGGTAACTCACTGAGGGACGTGCTCCTTGTTTACCCGCGCAACGAGCAAGGCGGTATTTAGTATTGTTAAGTTGTATCATCATGAGTTTGTAGCAAAGTTTTACAGCTGGATGCCATTCCTAACACAAACCTGTTTTTGGGAGCAGGAACCCAGGTGTTTTATCGTGATACCATCACTAGAAAGATTATCAACCAAGACTAAGAGCTCTTTCTACCCTTTCCCACAATCATAATGGAGGTTTATATTCAGAGTTTTCCTTCTCCTAGAAAGGTTGCCTTCACCACGGCTATAGGGTCCTTCCTAACCTTTTAACTATACCCATTTAGATGTATAAATTGTCAACCATATCCTAACTTTTTTAAACAGCACTTTTAATATAATAATGAAGCCATTAAATGCAATAGTCAGGGAAAGCCCGGACAAGCTTCAAGTTTAAATATTCATATAAAATCAAAAAGAAATGGCCCAACACAGCGAAAGTTTGCTAAGATGTGTATTAAAAGTCGAGCGATCGATATGAAATTATTGAGGAATCAGAAAACTTGCGGCAGTACGCTACATATGGCGACAATCCAACAATGGCGGCCATACAAAACAGTCAAATTTGGGAAAATAAAATTAAAATTTGGCAATTTTTATTATTTCATTTTAAAGGGATATCGAAATATAAATTAACTTTGTCTCATTTGAAAGAACTCGTGAAATGGTATAACAAGACCTTTTACAATTTTCCTTTATCTTTTATGGTTTCGAAATAATTTGACGAAAGACAGCATGCTGTCCGCCATCTTGGAGTTATTTTCGATATGCATGTGACGTCATAAGTAGGGTAACGTGAAATTTTTATCTTGCCAACCTTACGACATTATGAGCCAGAAACTCGATGATGTTGCACTATTTCCATTATCAATTGGCCCACAACATTTTAAAAAGCCTTACGCCAAAATTCGGTCACCTATGGAGTAGTTTCATCAGGAATACCCTGCTTGTTAATTTCCTAGTTAATTAGGTCAAATAGTCTTTTGTCATAAATATCAGAAATATTTCAAAAACAAGAAAGATACAGTAAAATTGTAAAATGTCTTCTTATACCATTTTACGGGTTCTTTCAAATGAGACAAAGTTAATTTAGATTGTCATATCCCTTTAACTGAGCGTATTAATTACGTGTTACTGCATTAAAGGACATTGGCAACAAAAATAAGTACATTTTATGTCAAAGTACGTGACTTAAATAGCTGGAATATTGTAGTTTGAGGTTGTAAAAATTCTAGTAATGTGTTTTAGAAATAATCGAGGGTTTTTCTACCATGTCAAGACGAAGAAGTCGGAGTGATAAACGCAATATTATTATATATGACCGATTTGTTTTGGTAGCTAATCCAATTTTCATTGCAAAAGCCAGTTTCACTCATAGATATTTGAACATGGGTTCCAAGGTAAAACGATGGACGTTTTCAGATGCCTAAAGGCTAAAGTGTATATTAATTCTGTTAGTACTGAGTTTATATTAAAGTGTTTCATAATCTTGATGCCCCTTTGTAATCGTGCATTTTTAGCAATGGCGTGGTGCCCTAATTTCGCAAAAATTATTATCAGAAATCGCCGGAAAAGCAGTTCTGGGTTTTGCAAAATTAAAAATTTTCCTGGGGGGCCCATGCCCCCAGAACGCCTAGTGGGTTCGCGACGTAGCCGCGAAGATACATCACAGCGTGTTGATTCTTCATGTGCGCCCCCTCTTCCGCACAACCCTGGATCTACCACTGTTTTGACAAGCTTCGATCGATAGGATGTAGTCGGTACAACTGGGTACAAGCTAGTGCGTCAGTCGGTTGAGGTGTGCTTACACCTCCCTGTAAAATGTTCTAAGTACGGCCCTGCACTGACGTGACGGTCATATTGAAAATGGCGGCCAAAAGCCTGTTTATCACTAGAAATTATGATAATAACTCCCCATCCTTCAACTGATCGTTAAATATCCGTCCACGCTGCTGTTCTTTGCCAAATCAATTCTTTTAAACCAAAAGCTACTGCAAAACGATCACATACAGGAAACTAAAATCTATTGACATTGATGCCGTTCTAGTTGGATAAGTGCTATATAACTCTACCTTGTCAACCTTTCTTGATCTGCATGCACTTCTCAAGACAAAGGTTGTCGTAAATCGGAAACGGGACACATGCGTCGTTGTCACTGTTGATCGAGCAACTTTTGTTCAGAAAATGAAGCCGGAAGTCCGCCATTACTAAGGGACCAACTGAGAATCCTATGAGGTTTTTTGATGGTTTATGTGCTCTTACCATCGACAAAATAAAATAATATTACTATAAAGAGGACCAGAAAACATTTTTCAAATTACTGGTTGAAACGATTCATCGCCTACCTACAGATTTACTGCGACTTTGGTCCCTTAGCAATGGCCGCCGTTCGCTCTAATTATCCAGTGAGAGAAGCCTGATTAGGTTGAAGATTTTATGCATTTAATGTTAACAAAGAAACTATATTGGCCAGACACTAAACCTATTTTGCTAGCGTCACAGTTTGATTTGCTTGCAAACTCGGAGTTTCTAATGATCTCTCGTTAATTTACATTATGCAAATATGTAGGCTTCAAAATCAGCTCATCAGATACAATAGAAAGCTCAATCCAGTCTTTATTTATAGATCAGTGCGTTGTCGTCGTTGTTAACGTTATTATAATTAATAATTCAATAATTACCAGTGCATCCTTTTGAATCCCATTCGCTGACTTTATAGCCTTTATAACAAGTACAAGTATAGCCACCTGGGTAGTTATAGCATTTTTGAATACAACCTCCATTCTTTTTAAGACATTCGTCGTGATCTAGAAAATATCAATAAGTTAAGAATCCTATTAGCCCAAATACGATATTAAAGATGTAGATTCTACATGAAGTATATAATTGAATGTTAAAATGTTTTATGATTTGAATTTTGCATTGCCAAATTGTGACGTCGACTCATTCATCTTTTCGTATACAATATTCTTCTGGTAGAAAAATCTTACATAATTCAACGTTGATGATATAATTGAACGTTAAACTAGAGATTTTATCTACCTTTACAATCAATCCTCAACCAGTCTATCGTGGTAAAAACTAAAAAGTAGAGTGCTGCCAGACACAACCTCGTACCCAGGGGATTTTGCCTCCACGACGGAAGGTCGGCGAAAATGGCCCTGGCATCGGCTGGTCCGTTCTATAATGCGATTGGCTTGTCATAAAACTCAATTAATTCAGCTGAGTGTAATTTATTCATCTAAATCTGAATGCTGTCTTCAAATTTTACAGCAAATTAGAAGTGATAGCTTTCGCTAAATTGGATATATGCTTGTTCATACCTTTTCTATAAGAGATAACCATGGATTTATGGTGAATTATTAAGCTTGTTAGCTGCTTTTATGCCGACGAATGCTGACATGAACAACTCTGAAGAGCATTGAATATTTCTCAATTACCCAGGTCAACAAAGTAGACAAAGGCAATGGAACAAAGACCACAAAAATTATCATATCTAAACACCCAGATATTATGGGTATCATGTGACCAGCCGATCCCAGATCCCATTTTCGCCGACCTTCCACCGTAGAGGAAAAATGCCCTGGTAACGAGGTTCGCCCAGACGGTAAACTGCCGAGAGATTTAGGAAACTATTTGCAGTTCACCAACTTTTCGCTTTGCTATATACAGGCGCGGATTTAGAAGTTAGTCGCATAAATTAGATTTATCATTTGCAATTCAAAATACCTGTGAATAACAATCCTATTGGATAGGTTTTTGTTCTGAATTATTCTTAAGAAAAGCATAACCAATAGGGTTGTTCATGAAGTGTCTAATTTATGCGACTAACTTCTAAATCCGCGCCTGATATACATGTATATATATATATATATATATATATATATATATATATATATATATATATATATAATATATATATATATATATATATATATATATATATATATATATATATATATATATATATATATATATATATATATATATACATATATATATATATATATATATAATATACGGAAAGAAAGGCAAGTTCCTGCACGGTTAACGTCAGACTCATTAGCCTTTGAACATCTACGCAAATCACACATTTTAAAGCAGTCCTGACTATTGTCTCGTGTGTTTTCAGCATTGAAATCGGTTAAATATAGGGCGCCGAGAAATCTAAGGACCATTCCGATAGGGAAACACAACATATGAAGAAGTTGGAATTTGGCTTGGATGAAGATGGAATTTGGCTTGGATGAAAATGGAATTTGACTTGGGTGAAGATGGAATTTGACTTGGATGAGTATGGAATTTGACTTGGATAAAGATGGAATCTGGTTCGGACGAAGATGCAATTTGACTTGGATAAAAGATGGAATCTGGCTCGGATGAAAATGGAATTTGGCTCAGATTAAAATGGAATTTGACTGGGATGAAGATGGAATTTGACTTTCGTGAAGATGGAATTTGATTTGGATGAAGATGGAATCTGGCTCGGATGAAAATGGAATTTGGCTAGGATGATCATGCGTTATTGACTTTAAATAAGTGGTATCGATACTGAAAAAGAGTTATAGCTTACCTGTGCACTTTAATCCATCACTGGCAAGAAAATGACCGATATTGCATGTGCATCTGTAGCTGCCGTAAGTGTTGACACACGTATGTTCGCACCCATGATAAGTAAGGCATTCGTTCTTGTCTAATAAAATTAAAAATAAATAGAAGTAAGTATTTATCGCCAATGGAATGATAACACAGCGAACGGCAATAGCATTACAGCCCGCACCCCAATAATATATCCAGCTAGTCACTAGAGTGTAGCTAGAATGTACAAGCGTAAAATGCCTGTTTCAAACATCGAACTTTTCATGTGCCGAATCTAACGCAAATGAATTTGAACAAAGGATTTTGCTAATTTACATTAGATTCGATACATCGAATGTTCGATGTTTGAAACGTGCCTTATAACATCAAACTTGCGCTTATGTGATTATTATAATAATACCATGATTTACTCGGTTTCGTTTGTTCTCGCAGGAAAATTTAATCGCTAAATTCCCCACGTTTATTTGTTTGAAAACTACTCATGCATACAAATTAGGGAAAATTTCTAATTTTTCCTCATTCCTATGATATGCATGAGGGAAATTTAGTAGAACACAAAGGATTTCTTTGTCTTCTAATTTTCCCTCATTCAAATGCACGGGAAATTTAATAGACAAAAACTCTTTCTCCAACCACGGGCTGGATAAGGTTCTCAAAGTTATCCTCGGCGATCATAATATTACAAACTAATACCAGGACTTGTCGGGAAATTAGCGATTAAATTGCCCTTCGCCTCAGGAAGATTTGTAAAAGTCCTCGGGCTTCGCCCTCGGACTTTCACAAATCTTCCCTCGGCGGCGGGCAATTTAATCGCTAATTTCCCTAAGTCATGGTATTACTTATTAGTAATTGGCGTCATTGATGTCTATATCTTCAAAATAAGGTTTAGAAATGCGTGAACAACAAATACAGATAAGGATAAAACTAGCCGATCAATATATCAAACGAAAGCTAAGAAACAGGGGATTTTCTATATCAGCGGAAGGCCGTTCGACTGTGACTCAGTTTTCCAAACATTCCGCTAGACAATTGTAAAGAAAGCTGCCGCTCAAGCATGACGCATAACCGAGTAACTCACGCCAAAAAGTGAGCTGGGAACTAGTGATATTTACTTTGGCCGGCCAATTTGCGGGAATAATTGCCAACCGTGAAAAAATATTCATTCAATCCAATCCACAAAATATTCATTCAATCCAATCCACAAAATATTCATTCAATCCAATCCACAAAATATTCATTCAATCCAATCCACAAAATATTCATTCAATCTTCCTGGGGCGAGCGCGGCCTGTGATGATGTCATCGTTGAGATCAGAATCAAAATCAATCGGTGGAGGCTAAAAGGGATGACTCAAAAGGATCTTTTCGGTTCCAGTCTCCCTCGGCCGTATTTTCGTTCACGTCAAAAACATGATGATAACCATTAGCTGACAATCCAGGCATCACTACCCATCACCAGATATCACTAACCATCACCAGGCATCACTATCCATCACTACCCATCACCAGGCATCACTAGGCATCACTACCCATCACTAGGCATCACTACCCATCACCAGGCATCACTACCCATCACTACCCATCACTACCCATCACTACCCATCACCAGGCATCACTACACATCACCAGGCATCACTACCCATCACTAGGCATCACTACCCATCACTACCCATCACCAGGCATCACTACCCATCACTAGGCATCACCAGGCATCACTACCAATCACTGATGGTAGTGATGGGTAGTGATACCTGGTGATGCCTGGTGATGGGTAGTGATACCTGGTGATGGGTAGTGATGGGTAGTGATGCCTGGTGATGCCTGATGATGGTAGTGATGCCTGGTGATGGGTAGTGATGGGTAGTGATGCCTGGTGATGGGTGGTGATGGGTAGTGATACATCATGGTGATGGGTAGTGATGCCTAGTGATGGGTAGTGATGCCTAGTGATAGGTAGTGATGGGTAGTGATGCCTGGTGATGGGTAGTGATGGGTAGTGGTGCCTGGTGATGGGTAGTGATGCCTGGTGATGGGTTGCGATGCCTAGTGATGGGTAGTGATGGGTAGTGATGGGTAGTGATGGGTAGTGATGCCTGGTGATGGGTAGTGATGGGTAGTGATGCCTGGTGATGGGTAGTGATGCCTGGTGATGGGTAGTGATGGGTAGTGATGTCTAGTGATGGGTAGTGATGGGTAGTGATGCCTGGTGATGCCTGGTGATGGGTAGTGATGAGTAGTGATGGGTAGTGATGGGTAGTGATGCGTAGTGATGCCTGGTGATGGGTAGTGATGCCTGGTGATGCCTAGTGATGGGTAGTGATGCCTGGTGATTGGTAGTGATGGGAGTGATGCCTGGTGATGGGTAGTGATGCCTGGTGATGGGTAGTGATGCCTAGTGATGGGTAGTGATGCCTGGTGATGGGTAGTGATGCCTAGTGATGGGTAGTGATGCCTAGTGATGCCTGGTGATGGGTAGTGATGCCTAGTGATGCCTGGTGATGGGTAGTGATGGGTAGTGATGCCTGGTGATGGTTAGTGATGGGTAGTGATGCCTAGTGATGGGTAGTGATGCCTGGTGATGGGTAGTGATGCCTGGTGATGGGTAGGGATGCCTAGTGATGCCTGGTGATGTGTAGTGATGGGTAGTGATGCCTTGTGATGGTTAGTGATGTCTGGTGATGGGTAGTGATGCCTGGTGATGGGTAGTGATGGGTAGTGATGGGTAGTGATGGGTAGTGATGCCTAGTGATGGGTAGTGATGCCATGTGATGGGTAGTGATGCCTGGTGATGGGTAGTGATGCCTGGTGATGGGTAGTGATGCCTAGTGATGCCTGGTGATGGGTAGTGATGGGTAGTGATGCCTGGATGGTCAGCTAATGGTTATCATCATGTTTTTGACGTGAACGAAAATACGGCCGAGGGAGACTGGAACCGAAAAGGTCCTTTTGAGTCATCCCTTTTAGCCATAGCCTGCGTACAGACGCTCGCGCGGCGCAAAAAGGCGGCGCTAAGTAGCGTCTGTGCATCAGAGCCAAATTGTGTGTTCTGTAATTTATGCCGATTATTCGCAATGCTTATAGATTGTGCTTATGCCTTATAATAGACTTGCTCCAAGTCTGCCTCTTGATTGTTTCGGGTTTATTTAAAGACGGGTTTGTTTCGAGAAGACGGGTTTATTTCGAGAGTGGAGACGGTTTGTTTCAATGTTTTGAAAAGAACCTGTCTCGAAACAAACCCGTATTCTCAAACAAACACGTCTTTAAATAAACCCGAAACAATCTAGAGGCAGACTTGGAGCAAGTCTATGCTTATAGCAACTAACGAGTATTCACTAAAAGTTTAAGAAATCATATAAAAAGTTCTAATAGACAAATAGGACAAGCTGAAAAGCTAAAAGAAACAGTATAACGAGAATCGGCACTCGACGGCTACCTGGAAATATCGTATGATTAACAATTCAATTCACGCATCTCTTCGACTGTTTGATCATCCTCGAACCAAAATTATGCCGACTATAAACAGTCATCCTTCGAAAGTTTACAAAGAATACGTTGAGGCGGAACTGCTTCGTGCCGTTGTAAACAACAAACATTGAACACGGAAGTAGTTCTTAACCAATTGAATATCACGTATTAACTAAAATTTCTAAGCGACCAATCATGGTCTACTATAAAGATTCCTTATAGTAGCTACGTCACAGAACACGATTAACGGCGCTGGTTCATAGTCTGTGGTTTTCAAAATTTCACAGACTATGACGTAGGCTATTTTAGCCACTGATCTCAAAAATAGGACTGGATCGAGCTTCTGTTGTTACAAAAATGAAGCCAACAGCGGCCATATTGGAGTGACCACCTAAGGAGTACTGTGGCATCACAGACATGTTGGGGAGGATTCTGACATTTGCTATTTAACTTTAGCAAAGGAAACATACTCGCTGGACAGTTATTAAATGTCAGAATTCTGCCTTTCCTCTCCGATTCACCACTGTATTCGTAATGAGGTCACTCCAATATGGCCGCCGTTTGCTCTAATTATCCAGTAAGAGAAGCCTAATATGAGACGTTTAAATTAGGTTTAAGATTTTATGCATTTAATGTCAACAAAGAAAATATATTGGCCCGACACTAAACCTATTTTGCGAGCGTCGCATTTCGATTTGCTTGCAAACTCGGAGCTTTTGATGATCTCTCGTCAATCAATTTGCATTATGCAAATATACAGGCTTCAAAATAAGCTCGTCAGATACAATAGAAAGCTCAATCCAGTCCTATTTTTGAGATCAGTGCTTTTAGCCTCCACCGATTGATTTTGATTCTGATCTCAACGATGACATCATCACAGGCCGCGCTCGCCCCAGGAAGATTGAATGAATATTTTGTGGATTGGATTGAATGAATATTTTGTGGATTGGATTGAATGAATATTTTGTGGATTGGATTGAATGAATATTTTGTGGATTGGATTGAATGAATATTTTGTGGATTGGATTGAATGAATATTTTTTGGATTGAATTGAATGAATATTTTTTTGGATTGGATTGAATAAAATATGTGTTGTTTACATTAAACTATAAATTATTGTTTGCATTGCATAGTAAAATTGACGTGTGATTGAATTAAACAACATTTGTGGATTAGATTGAATATTGCTACAAACGGGCAGGCATAGTGATCTTATTAAATACCAAATATTTGCTTAAATTTCTCACCTTTGCAAAATCGGCCACTTTTATTAGAAGCAAACCCAGTATTACACTGACAGAGGTAAGCACCTTTCGTATTTGTACATTTTGAATTCGATCCACAGACATATAAATCTCCACGACTGCATTCGTTTGTATCTAAGGAAACAAAACGTGGACACGTTACTATACACACGCACACGAACTCATAAATAGAGGTATAAATATAGGTATAGGCTTGATGTATATTTTCACAAACAATATAGACCGAAAGTTCCGGGTTCAAATCCCAGATCGCTATCGCATATTCGTTATTTTAAACTGATGTTCTCAGAATATTTTTCCTCGTACAATGTTTGATTTCCTCGTAGGCAATATATATATTTATTATATGACTATTTTCGTGAGCGGTCCGGAACGTGAAATCCGGCAATTTGATTGGTTTCTGCGCGGTCCGGAATCTGCCGTTCCGGACCGCTGACAGTGAGAATTTTATAAATAAAATGAAAGTCATGTCATTATACGCAACAAGATGGATAATAATTTCAGAACTACTCACTGTTGAAATATATCGTGCAGGTATATTGTTTGAAATTTTATAAGCTTTCATTTGATGTATAGCTCAGGTTTTCGCGTTATGTGAAACTTTTTAAAATGTCCAAAACGTTCGTAACATTGTTCGTGATAATATAACATTTACTTCTCGCAGGTAATGTAGAATTTCAGGTGGGTATTTTTCAACTATACTTAACGCACAACCTTGAACAACAAAGGCAAATGAAAAATGCTATTCGAGGTAGAAATTTTAGGAATCTAGCTACTTTAAAAATTGGAAAACATCTGCCATTTTGGTTTAGTTCGCAAGAAAGATGGTGACGAATTCGAGAACACTGTAGAGTTTTCACAGAACGTTCACAATATTTTTGGTCATATAATAAACTACTTATTGACCTCGCTTGTTCGGTCTGTACTAGTGAATCATGATCAAAACGTGATAGTAATTAAATATGTAGTTTATTTTTGTTATTATAGCGGCACTTTAATAGAAACCATTTCATATATTCCCCTCGCAAGCCAGGGTATTAATCTCGCCGAAGCAGGGTTCCATTTCTCACGAATAGTTTGTATATATATTTATATATTTAAGCGGACCAACTCCTTATAAGGAAGTGAAAAGTCGTTTTAAAAAATAACATTTTGGCAGAAACGCCAGCCGCCATTGGCGAGTGGTGATATGGCGAACTACATAAACAGGTTTTTACGAAGGGTATACACGTTTGCGTAATATAATAGGTATACGTGTGTTATGTATTTAGACTAGCTGATTCCAAAACGTGTAAATATTGATCGAGATAACGTTCAAAGTATACGACGAAACGGCCGCCAGCTGGCTGATTGCCGACACATTTCTAAGTACGTAAACCGTTTTTACGAAGGGTATGTACGTTCTCGTAACACAATAGGTACGTGTGTGATGTATTTAGACTCGGTAATTCCAAATCTGTTTTCAGAATTGAAATCAAGTAAATATTGGCTGAGATAACTTTCAAAATCTTATCGACAGAGACTACAAATACAAATACGCGGTCTGGGCACTGGGTACCATAGATGGGGAAAAGGAACTGTAGGAATTGGGTGCGGGTAGTCGTGGTAGAAAAGGCGAGCGAAGGGATTATTGCGGATTCGTATTTCTAGTATTTCCTTTTAAATATAACTTATGAATGGCGGAAAATAAAATTGTCAATAAAGTAAATGACGACATGAAGCTCAAACAGGAAATGCTTATATCACAACAAAATGTTTTCGAAGCAAATTCACTGATGAAAAGTTAATTGTTTCCAGGCGAATAATTCAGTCATTACGTGCCCTTAACCCCATTTTATTACCTATAAAATTATATATAAATTTATATATAAAATTATATATAAAATTATTATAAATATATATATATATTTATAAATGAACAAAAAGCCAGCTCTCTTCAAAGTTCCAAGTAATATATATATATATATATTATATATACGAGGCAAATAGTTGAATAGTGAAATTCTTCATCAAAACATTCTTCATGAAAACATTGTATTTTCTGTATAATGAAGCATAGTGTACAGTATTTTCTGTTTGATGAAGTATAATATGTATTTTCTGTATAATGAATCTCAACCATGCTGTATAAATATTAATGACGTAAAACAAAAGAGTGTGCACTTTTATCCTCAGCTTATTGTTAGCCGCTTGACGTGCGCCAGTTTTCCAGATAATAGAAACGTGGCGTTTGTAGAATACATATAAAAATTAAAAATGGGGTTATAGGCAATTCAAGGATACGAGGTTTTTGGGGATTAAACTATATTTCATACGCCGATTGCAAATATGGCGCCGATTGCACGAAAGCGAGGCTTTTCGGTGACAACCATTGCGAATGAGACTTTGTCGTCAGTTTTGAAAGGTGGAGTTCATGCACTGGTACGTTTAAAAAGACTATGTAGGACCTACATACGATTATACGTGGACTCTTCTCTATTTTGAAAGAAGTTTTACCAGGGTATGTTTGCTCTTGAGCGTAACAACTCCTCTTCTGAAACGTGTATTACGGCCGTACGATTATTGAACTTTACTTACAAATATATCATGTGTCGAACATTCATTCCATTGAAGTTTTGCCGTTGAAGCTTTGCACATCTTATTTGCACATTTTGCACATCTTATTTGCAGTATTTAGAACTTGCCGTATATTTTTCGTTTAGTTAAGGTTTTAACTGGTTAATCATGCCCAATAATTGTTGCGTTCCTATTGTGTCGATTCACATGGGATTGAAGCAGCCTAGACACTAGGCCTTCTATTTTGGGCATGTTGTAAAACATGGACTGTACTGCACTGTACTGGACTGTACTGGACTGATAAAACATGGACTGATAAAACATGGACTGGTAAAACATGGACTGATAAAACATGGACTGATAAAACATGGACTGATAAAACATGGACTGGTAAAACATGGAGGGTTAGGATCTTTGTTGTTTTGGGGTTAGCGATTATTTGTTAATGTAGACATCATACATTCACAGCTACACGTTACATGTTTTACCAGTCCATGTTTTATAACAAATAATCGCTAACCCCAAAACAAAACAAATCTGGCATGATTAACCAGTTAAAACTTTAACTAAACGAAAAATATACGGCAAATTCTAAATACGGCAAAACACGAGTAAGAAATGCAAAGCTTCAACGGCAAATTTCAATAGAACAAGACGCCCGCTAGGCGTTAACTCGGGCTACTTTTAGGGACATGGTGAGCACATTGCCTGCGGAGATGGGCATGCATTGCATGGTGGCATGTTAGACAGTTGGAATTAGAAAACCCACGCACTTGTCTTATATTACAAAGGATACTTTTTAATGCATTGAATTTCTGTAATCAGGCACTGAAGGCATTGTGCAGCGCTCGTTTAAAGTGGGAAACTTTTAGAAGCAAGTTTGGCTAGAAACGAGGACGAAGAAAAATCAGGCGTCTACACGCAGGCTAACCCCTCCCCCCCTAATGCAGAACGCCTGACACGCAGACGAAATTTAATGTAAACAATAAACACGGCAATGCTATTTTTTCTAGTATCTGTTCGATTGAATGTCTTCGTGTGTCAACACTTATAGAAACATCAACGGCAAGGTATACGAAACATATCTGTTACGAAATTACATCGGTTTAATGGACATAAAAGCATTAAATCATCGGGTAAACGACGAATTATAGATCTTGAAGTCATGTCCTTTGATTTTAAAGACGAGTCTCGCTTTAAAGTTATCGCTTACGCATTTTCTCATTTTACATCTGATCCTTCACATTTTAAGTAGACGAAACCTACAGCGTTCGATTCGCCAGATTCAAGTGATCATTTCGATCAGTATAGAATTGATTTAAATCGTACAAAAACACAACGTTTCATAATGATTAATATTACGGAGTTTCACGGGATAAATGTCAATTATATTGCATAATATAATATTTTCCTGTCCTTCGGCTGCCATTCCGTCTTCATGATTGATCTCTCATCAGTGTTTCCAACTGCGATTCATTGCCAAAAAAGCGAAAGTTCGAACTCGCTTCAATTCGGTTGCATTGCCTTGCAACGACTATATGTTGTCATGTTGACGTTTCGTCCACGGTTCTGCGAGTTCTTTCTTTAATCTCTCATCTGTGATTCTCTCATACAGTTATCCTGGAGAGAATCTTTGCATTAGTTTGCGGGTTTACAGGTCTCGTAAATGCTTTTCAGACTGATTGACAATTGAATAAAAGGAAAGTCCGAACCATAACGCCCACGCAAAATTGCGCAATAATTACATTCTCTCGACGTTGAAGACGATGACGAACATGACGAACACAGAAATGAAGCCGGATTTAAGACTCTGCTACCACAGGTAGCCCGAGTAATAAATGAATGTTCGCCACCTGATATTTGCAAGTAAGGTTCAATAAACGTACGGTCGTAATACACGTATCAGAAGAATGTTCGCTCAAAAGCAAATATACCCTGGTAAAACCTCCTTCAAAATAGAAAATAGTCCACGTATATTCGTATGTAGGTCCTACATAGTCTTTTTAAACGTACCAGCGCATGCAACTCCACCTTTCAAAACTGTCAACAAAGTCTCATTCACAAACGAAATAGTAGCGCTTCGGCCCTCAGCAACGGTTGTCACCGAAAAGCCTCGCTTTCGTAGAATCGGTGCCATATTTGAAATCGGCGTATTGTGTTGCAGAAAATCGTAAAATAAACTTACCTTCACAATTTCGTTTGTCAGAACTCAAATAATACCCTATTTTGCAGAGGCAGTTATAACTACCAATATTGTTTACACAAAAATGTGCACAGGCAGATACATTTTTCTCACATTCGTCTACGTCTAAAGGCAAATAAAATTTAAAATGTAAATAAAGTAGGTAAAATGTACGTAGTGATTAAATTAAGTCTGTGCTGTATAGGAACCAGTAAACCATTTATTCTTGGTTTAGGTCAGTTGAATAACAGTTCCTTTAAATATTTACCTGTACATGCTTTTGGATTCCATATGTCGACTTGGTAACCTTTATGACAAGCACACTTATATCCACCTGGAAAATTGTTGCATATTTGGCTGCAACCTCCGTTGTTAACGTGGCATTCGTCATGATCTAGGAAAAATAATACTCATTTATGTTGATGATTTATTATGCTTCAACTACCTATAAAAAGCCTTGGAATAACGAACGTGTACAAGTTTCGTAATTTGCAACAGATTACTTCAATTAAGGCGGTCCAACTGCAGTTGAAAAGTATCACGATTTTATGAAAAAATAATCTAAAGCGCTGAAAAGATTCATTTACAAAATCCGCTTCAACGTGATTGAGGTTGAGGGATAAGAAAAACTATCAACGTTATTAAGTTTCGTCTACTTCTTTGCATCTAGCTCCGGCTCGCCTCACTGATCAACTCTATATATAATAAATTACTTTCGTTCTTTTACATTTCATTGATTGTTTGTTATTGTTTATCGTATCTGATTGGCTTGTAAAATAGTCACGTGATTGTTTTGCGCAAAAAGATTTGATTTCAGATATTTATTTCACTTTACATTTAATTCACTCTATGACGGAGAGCTTTTGGTCATAATGCTAGACTACCGATACACTATTTTGGCAGTACACCAACCTTTTAGAGCATTCTATTTGTATTTCTACACTGCTTGCGCAGCATGACACTTATAATTACCATACCAACACTATACATATCGCGCATTACTTTTGTTCTAGCTCTGTGTCCTGATGAAGGACAAATAATAAGAAACGTCGTCAATGGGAATGCGTAATTACTTTTACTTAAAGGACATTGGTATAGTTTTAGGTTGGTAAAAAATTCTCGTAACGCGTATTAAAATAATTGTGGTTCTTCTCCATTCCAAATGACGAGTGATGTCATGTTTTTAAAGTGGTCAGTATCTGTTTTTTAATCGCTATTACAACCACAACTATCGCAATCAAGACGTCACTTCATGTTCAAAATATCGGCCCAAGTGACTGATTTATTCAAATTTTAAAAGGTTTTACGAGTATTTCTGTAGCGCCAAAGTACTATATTGCTAGTCACTAAGTCATATATACAGTATGTACTTCTATATAAAACGTACTTTGTGTTTTTCTGGATATATCAGAAAGTTCTCTTATATTTCCATTTATACTGTATCCAAATATGAATGGCACAGAAATAACGTACTATTGCAGCAAGAGCATTTGCCTTACCTGTGCATTTTCTTCCATCACTGGCCAGAAAATGACCAGCATTACATGAGCATTTGTAGCTTCCTCTTGTATTAACACAGATATGTTCGCAACCATGATTAGCTTCGCATTCGTTTATATCTGAAATATTAAAATTTGGAGAAGATCAGTTCTTGGTTTAAAAATCACACACGTGTTTAGCGAAATATTGACAATACCACGCCAATAGTATTATGAATAATTCGCCAAAACAGCGTGCGACACTTCATCAATTATTCAGGAAGTGTTATTTCCTATACATTCATACAGTGTTATTTCCTATATATTTATGTTTGTTTGATTCTTGCATTTCCAACAATTCAACTATTTATGAATTCCTGTAGATTCAAATTTGGTTTGTTTGTCTGAGTTTTGGACTATAAAATAGTAACTGTGCGCTTCGTTATTGAATAATTACTTTATTGTGAATAATTACGTAAGCGGGTACTGACGATTATAGCGGAGCGCGTTAATGCTATTTATAGAACCAAAACCGAAATTGACTCTAAAGGGATTCCTAACGACTTTTTTCTATTGCTTGGAATGCAAGAATTTGTAGCAAACTCAGACAAATATATATATTGACATCATTACAACGCTTCGAGTGTTCAATTACAGCGAGTGTAGAATAAACGTTATTTTATAAAGTTTTGTTTCTAATGCAAATTATTCGATAAACTTACCTTTACAATTATTTTGGTCAGGCATTAAAGCAAAGCCTGGTTTGCAGCTGCAGTAATAACTACCGGGCGTATTTACACAAGTTTGTGCACAGCCAGATAATTGTTTGAAACATTCGTCTACGTCTAAAGGCAAATACAACCAGAATACAGAAAACCTTTATCAACCGACAGTTTCAAGAAATAAAGGATAAATAAAGAGGTATGCTTCAAAGTTCAAACGATAAATTCCCAATAGAAGGACCCAAGAGGATACTTGCAACTGCATCAGTATTTGTAACTTTTACAGATGGAATTGAGTGGAACACATAAAACTTCTTATTGCCTTTATTTAAACAACTTTTCGGCCGTTCGGTCTACACATATAGGACTGCTCATACACAAGCTATACACATATAGGACTGCTCACACTGGTAGTGCACCTTCTTCCCTCCCCTAGGCTGGGAAGCCACCGTGAATAAGTGGTAGTACTCCCTTTCGCCCTCCCCTACCTATAAGTACGTTTTCAGACGAAACGCTATGAAAATACGTTCTACTGTGAAGCTATAATTTAGTTTTAATTATATATTATTACAAGCACAATAATAATATATTATTACAAGCACATTATACATTCAACAGTTGTACATTGTCTAGCAAGTAAATAATCTTTGGTGAAGTAGTTTTCTTCAACAAAGATTATTTACTTGCTAGACAATGTACAACTACTGAATGTATAATGTGCTTGTAATAATATAAAATATTATAAATTCATGATATTATTATGGGCATCCTCGAGATCAAGAAAAAATATAAAATGGTTTTCCATGTTTTATCATATGACTGTGATATAGTTTTCCCTAATAAAGCTAAGATGAAATATGAGAGCGGAATACACACTAAATTCCGTATTTCACTGTCCTATACCAGATTTACTGATTCCAAACGGAGGAGGTAAAATCTGCTTTACATCTTTTCATCTTTTTCTTTTTTTCTTTTCATCTTTTCATCTTTTTTTAAATCTTCTTTTTTTTCTCCGTTCATAATTGACGACAATATATAATTAACTTTGACCTTTTTAATTTACTAAATTCTGATAACTAGATACTGAATTCTTGACTGCGGTCGACGTTTTTAAGCAAACACAAATGACATATTGGGAAAGTACTTCGAGAACGAAGATAATGGCAAAAAAATGTCGAGTTGTCCACTTCGCGTTGATTTCTCAACAAGAGTCATATTATAAATATCTTATTCGATGGTTTTGCATTTTACTTGCCATAAATAAAGTTTCCCTTACCTTCGCATAGCTTTTTATCCTCGGCTAAATTATAACCAATTTTACAAGAACAGATAAAGCTTCCAATTGTGTTTTTACAGGTTTGAGAACATCCCGAAGAGCCTGTCGTACATTCATCCACGTCTAGAAAATGGAGGGACATTTTATGACAAGTCTTTAGGATATCATCAACCAAAACTATTGTATTCATATGATGATGGTATTAAATTGGTATAGTGTTAAATGCTGTATATTAAAAATGGCAGCCATGTTATTCACTCGTTTGCATTTGGGAATTTTAATTTAGCTCTTTCTTATTTAAAAATGTCCCATTGTTTCACCAATCCGATTAATGGCCGGTGGTAATGTATGTGAAAATCCTCTATAGTGACATTTTGTGCACATAATATTATAATACTTATTTACTAATTCAGTCACTGTTTATAATGCTGTTTTATGTACAGTTCATTGGATGTGCATTTATATATTGACATATTCAGACCATGTATACAAGAGATAGTCATTTGTAATATAGAATATAGATAAATCACTCCACATGAACATGCATTCTTTATAAAATAGAGATGCACAAATGCCTTAATCACTGGCCATATGCAGTATTAATCAACATCAAGTGCTTAACAATGAGCAAAGTCACAAATATCACAATGCATTTCATCTATTTAAGCATATGGTTAAAGCAAATTTATTTTGGTGGACATGGAATAACAGCAATTTGTTTGGCTGAGTGGCAACTTGAAAGTTCAAAACATTTGTAATCAACATTGTTCATTAATTTTATTAACTATAATGTCCAATGTCCATAGGCATTGTGTGCCAGTGAAGACGTTCAGATTTTACCTTAAATTTGTAACCATTTTACCTTTATGTCATTGTTCATGAACTGTTATTATAATGTTATCTTCTTGATAATATATTGATATTCTTCTCTTGAAGTGAATCTAAATATCCAACGGTAATATGGCGTCTTCGGTCTTGCTGTCAACTTACTGACTGCAGTTTTTGCATTGCGGTGTATACTTTTGAATGAGCCACTTTGTTTATCAATTTGGCGATGGCAAGGGTTTGGAAATCAATTGTAGAAAACGCGTTAAATCGAGCATGTAAAATTTAGTTTTAGGGCCGATCAGCGATCGATAAGTTCCGCCCACTATTGCGCAATTTTGCAATTTTGTAAGAACAAAAAGACTACAACAGGCAGCCCGAGTAATAATTATGCAAATTTGAAGCAAAAAATGTTTTTAGGCTTAACCTGGCATCGATCTACAACATTATCAAAAAGCACTTGTGATAATGTCGTGATAATGTTGTGATAATGTCGTGCATTAATAAAAGTTTGATCCCTGAAAATATGTTTTAACGATCACATTTTAGATACTTTGTGCCCAACAATAACATCGTATGATTTCGAGAAACACTGTACAAATATATAACATTGATAATCATCATATTAAATAGACAAAAGTTCTTATATATATATATATATATATATATATATATATATATATGAAAAATCTGACTGCCACCACCGCGAATCGAACCAGAAGTTTCAGTATCAATATATCGACGCTCTGACCACTGAGCTATTGAGACACGGTCAGGACAGCCAGAAATTTTCATATTTAAACTTCGCCGTTATTCTAAAATCTCCCATCTTCACAAGAGCGAGCCTCTCAAACGACTTCCTCTGGTAGCGTAGCTACTCATAGCTCTTGTATACAGGAGACTTTACAACAATTAAAATGAAGAGGGAATGTAACATGTATAATCATTATATGAAATATATATATAATTTCTTTATTAATTGGGATAACGTTAGCGTTGGGTTAGTGTTAGCGTTCTCATCCTCCTCCACCTCTCATCCGCGTTCCATTCATTATCATTCATAAACTCCTGTCTAAATATTTACCAGTGCATGATTTTGAATTGCCTTTACTGACTTCATAACCTTTACGACAAGAACAATTATACCCCCCTGCGTGATTATTGCATTCTTGGCTGCATCCTCCATTGTTTGAAAGACATTCGTTATGATCTATCGAAATAAAAAGTAATAGTTTCACAGGAAATCTTCAACAAAGCAAATAAATCATAAAATACTATAGCTTGTAGGCACTTCTCTTATAATAGGAAACTCCCTGTAACTTGCAACTACTGTTTTTCTCTCTAATGCAGTTTACAATTTAATTGCAACGCAGTTTGCAATTTAATTTAATGCAATGCAATTTAATACGGTTTGACAATCAATTGTCAGCGCTTTTTAAGTTGAAGAAAAAGTGATTATAAGAGCGATTTTATGTTGGTTCCCTAACTTTTCTAGAAATTCATAACTATAAGGAAGCCTATTTTTTACACCTTGTGACTTATGTTCATGAAATTCTCCATTAGTATTATAGTGATATTCTTGCAATTACTTTTATGCTGGTATTTGCTTTTTCAATATTGTTGCTATGTAAACAACGCGTCTAAAATATAAGGATGTTTTTATATTTTTCATCTATTTCGTGCTATTTTTTATTCTTTTTCGTGATATTCTTCATCTTTATCGCGTTTCGTAATTCGAAGTTTATACAAACTTCACAGTCTTGTGCGAATAGCTAGGAGAAACATTTTAGTGAAAGATAAATGTAGAGATCTTTTGATGATTTTTGTCAATATATCCAAATTTAATGATTTTTATAATAATAATAATGGAAACTTTATTAATATAAATTTTTCTTATATATTTACAATTGCAAATCTCACTTCTTGAGGTAATTTACAATTGGCTAACTTGAATCACATATGATTATATACAGTATTAATATTTCTAAAACAACAGAAACAAATTTATAATTAAACATTTAGTGGTTCAGGATTGGTCCATTCTTTGTTTCTACAACAGAAGATATAATACGTCGTTCTAATGGCGATAGAGATCATGTTTCGGATGTAGTATTGTTGATGTTTGTTATCGAGTCCTAAATCATTTAACATTTCAATAAAAGTATGGCATTCTTTATCGAAAATTCCGAGTGAGCTGATGGAGAGATTAACAAATTTAACACTTGTGAAGTCCTCATTCTGCTTTCTTACTAGATCTTTGTACTTAGCTTTCTTCCGGTTAACGTTGTTGGTAAGGTTAGACTCAAATCCTACGGTAAGTTCAACGATGTAAAGGTCGTTGTTTGAAGTGGAAAGAAGTAAATCTGGGCGTTGTTCGTCTCCAGTTATAACTGAGGGGCTTTTAAATCCAGGAAGATCAACGAACAGGTTACATCCGTCTATAGATTGAAAATTTTTTGCGAGAAAACTGAGAATGGAATCGTGTCTCCAAGTAAATCGTTCTAGGTAATGTTGACAACCGGCAACAACATGTAGAAGAGTTTCAGGACGTAAACAGAACGAGCAGTCAGAACTTGGTGAAATACCCCATCTGCTAAGATTCTTTCGTGAGGGAAGTGTGTTATTTATGTAACGAACTGTAAAATTGAAAATGTTTTTTGGTAGTTTTGATTGGGATGTAGACCAGAGGACGTTAAGTTGTGACAGGGAAAACTTTGAGACATTTGAGAAAAAGGAACCTTGACAGGTCAAACGATTTCTAAGTTTATCCTCTTGTACAAGATGAAAATTCTTTAGTACTTCCTTGGTTGAGTTGTATGTATCGTATTGGACATTAGTGTAGTTACTAGTGGACTTCCAGAGTTCTTTTATACAGTCATTTGGAGACGTTTTTAAAGCGTTGCGAAGAACTGTTTGACACTGAATAAATTTGACGGATGGAGGGACGATGTTTTGACCAAACAATAATAATAATAATAATAATAATACAAGACGTATTAGATCATTATACAATACTGTATATAGTCTCAATGCTCTTACAACAACATATATTCTTAAAGTTACTTATAAAACTAAATACAATTTCATTATAAGATAAAGCCTACTACATATATTATCACTATGAACAAAAAACTATTAATTTAAAAAAAGAAAAGTGCTGACTTAAAACTACTTAATATTTCAAAGCTTCTAATTTCCTGTGGTAATAAATTCCACAGTTTTGATGCTGCAACCGAGAATGTTCTGTCTCCACGAGTCACCGTTTCGCATTTTGGCTCAAGTAGCAGATTTCGGTCAGATGATCTCAAAGCAGGAGTACAGTAGGTTTATATTTAGTTAGCAAATCAGTAATATAAACAGGCGCCTGGCCATGCAAAGCCTTGAAAGTAATTATTAGTATCTTATTAGGATGCTTGTTCATAATCTTTATATATTATTTTTTCCTATTTCTCCTTATTTACTGTACGATGCACACCTCAAAATCATAAATTGTCCCGACTAATCGCAGTGTGTAGAAGTACTTCTACTCAACCTCATTCCCTGGAAATTTTCGCTCTACCATAAAAAGTCCGAGAAAAATGGTCTTGAAATTGGGTGAAAGATTTTATAATCTTATTGGTCCTTTTTAAAACGTATGAACTGCTAAAATCTCCAGTCTCGATATGTCTGTATATCTTTTATCAGAACGGGAAGTCACGTTTAATGTTCAGATGATATAAGATATGCAGATATATCGAGACTGCTGAATTAGCAGCAGTACGTATGTCGCACGTACAAAACCGTACACAACGCTTCTTTCGCCCTACCATCTGACTTCTGGTAGCTCAATGGTTAGAGCGTCTAATCGGAGTTCAGAAGGTTGCGGGTTCGATTCCCATCTGTGCCTTAGAAACATTTTTCTGAGTTTGCGTTAAATCTTGGATAGGTTACAAGACACATTTGATATTTTTATATAATATATATAATAGTGCATTGGTAGCCTTCGCCTCAATGGTTAGAGCGTCTAACAGGAGATCAGAAGGTTGAATTGCTGATTAGATTCCCGTCTGGATCTCAGAATCATTTTTCTGAGTTTGCGTTAAAGCTTGAGCAGCGAACAATTTACGATATTAATTAGACTTTGTTGCTTTAAATTTGTTTACTTTGTTTAGGTAATAATTAATAAGTGGTATTCAATGAGTATCTCGTAAAATATCAATTATGGATTAATTTTGAATTAATTAGCATTCGCTCTGTCATGTGAGTTCTGGTAGATAATATATTGTAAGAGCGCGTCTAACTGGAGATCAGAAGGCTGAGAAGAGACGTTCTAAGAGACGATATATATAAATAGATAATCAATTCCCAAACTTAATTCGTATTTCACTGTCGAAGCACATGTACAATTTTCCTCCGTGTAATCTAGGCAGGCGCATGCACACCCGTATCATACATTAACCAAATTTAGCAGGGAAAGAGGTATCAGTAGATAACCCCCCACCCACCGCCATAAATGGTGCCTCCTCATTATAATTCAGCGTGACGAACGCCGTGACGAACGACGCAACGAACGCGTGACGAACGGAAGTAATTTACGTTACACGAGCACGAATATATAAATACGTATCGGCAATAATCCCTCGCGTTTTATGTGTGTTTGTAAATAATATTTTAATATTTTAGTTTAATGATTTGCAAGTGCTGGGTATAGCTGATGTTTCGAAACGTTTACCCCAGATGTTTAATAATTTACTTGATCGATCCAACTAGTAATCCAGTCGAACGATACATTCATATTAGGTGATACGATTACAGTAAATATTATTCATATCGAGATATTCATATATTATTCATATCGGTGGGACGAACTCGTGACGAACGGAAGTAATTTGCGTTACGCGAATACGAATATAAAAATACGTATCGGCAATAATCGCTCGCATTTTTGTGTGTTTGTAAATAAAATTTTATTATTTTAGTTTAATGATTTACAAGTGTTGTGTATATAGCTGATGTCCTGAAACGTTTACACCAGGTGTTTAATATATAAATAGTGTCCCCAATTAGCTTTAATATAGAGCTAAAAATATTGACATTATTGATATTCGTTCGTTCGTTCGTTCAAGAACCTTAGCTGAAATCTAACAGTGATTCAGTCGAACGATACATTCACCTTAGATGATACGATTGAAATAAATATTATTCATGTCGAGGTGACAAACGGTGAGATGGGAAGAAAACGAACGTGATTAAAATCCTATAGAATATTTGAATAACAATTTAAGAGTCATAGTCCGTATTCAAAACCAGGAAAATCTCTGTTTCGTTCGAGTGCGGTATCGAAGTTTCAAAGCGGTTTGGGAGACTAAATAAATATTGTCTCATATGTCTCGATGGACACTTAAACACGTCATAACGTATATCTCTGATAGGGATGGAGTTAGGGATGCAGAAATTGGAAGAGGACATTAAAGTGAGAAGAGGAAAAAGAGGAGGTGGAGAAATAGGAAGAGCAGGAGGAGGAGTAAGAGGAGGAGTAAGAGGAGGAGTAAGAGGAGAAGTAAGAGGCGGAGCATGATGAGGAGCAAGAGGAGGAACAAGAGCAAGATAAGGAGCAAGAGCAGGAGGAGGATGAGGAACAAGATGAGGATCAAGAAGCGCAAGAAGAGGAGCACTATAGGAGGACTATTTTAGCACTATTGCAGGACTATAGGAGGATTATTTAGGGATATTCAGGACTATATAAAAGGATTATTTAGGACTATATGAACACTATTTACGACTACAGGAGGACTAAGCACACAAAAACACCCTCAAGGACCCCTAAAACACCCCATCCTCGAAACTACCCAACACGATAAACGCCAGAAACCAAGAGTGAAACACTATAAGCAAAGTATTGGCTCTGTATTGTTATTTTGTGATTTGTGATTTATTTAGAGTCGATCACGCAGGATAAGGTCACCCTATTTATCCGAACCAGAGGCTCATGTTTTAAGCGCTCGACTATTCAGTTTATCACTCTTAAGCGAACGGAAAACACTGATAGGGATTCCGAGGACCTACGATTTAAGATGGTTTTCCGAGAAGACCCGAAAGTCTTACCATTTGCTGGTGTTGTTGCAAAGGCAGCACCTTCTCAATTATTTTAAGACCCCGAGTGGTTACCACCTAGCTTTTATAAGCACGGTTCGTATTACTAAACAATTCCGTGAGTTACGCCATTTGCCACGCGTTCATTACTATACAGAGTCAACAGACGTACTTCTTGCGAGCGGGGAACGCTGCAGGCATTCTTGAAATTGCATCGCTGCAATGGTTACCGTAGGTGTAAGGTAGATACGTTCTTACGCTTCCGGGCAGGTATAAATCAGCATGTTTAAGTGTTGATCGAGACCTTTGAGACAATGTTTATTTAGTCACCCAAATAGCTCTGAAACTTCGATACGGTACTGCCTGAGTGAAATGCTGGCTTTTCGTGCAATTCATAAGTAAGTTCGCCAATGGCCTTCAATAGTCTTTAATGTATGGATAGCGTTCGTCGATTTTGGCTATTGCAACGATAATGGCTCGAGCGAAACAGATATTGTCCTTGTTTTGAACACGGACTATGGCTCTTAAATTGATATTCAGATATTTGTCTAGGATTGCGATCACGTTCGTTTTTTTCTTGTCTCATCGTTCGGTATGTCTCCAGATGAACAATTTTATCCCGTCGCCCGGACGGCGCGATGTTGTGATATTGTCACGCGGTAATATGATTACGGCGTTGCTCGCGCTGAATATATAATGAGGCAGCATCCCTTTGCAGTGGTGGATGGGAGAATATCTACTAGTATTAAGGTGAAATTAATTTAGCCAATGACAATAGTAAGCAATAAAGTAGGCATTTGTACATTACCTGTGCAGGTTCTTCCATCACTGGACAGGAAATGACCAACATTGCATATGCAGTTGTAGCTCCCGATGGTATTAACACACTTATGTTGGCATTCATGATTATCTTGGCATTCGTTGTTATCTAATAAAATTAAATTAAATAGAAGAAAATTTTATTCAAAATCTCGATCTATCATTTCTCTATATATACATATTAAATTGGAAGGAAATACTTCGAAATGACAAGAGATATATTTTACAGATCTCATAGCTCACACTTTGTTAATAATTAAAACTTTAATATAACCACAAGAATGGTTTGGCTAATAAAAATTATAACACTATGATGCACTAGATGTGAATTATTCTGCAATATAATTACTTCTTACACCAGCTTTTACTGTTCAGTAAAAGAGTAGAGCTAGCCCGAGAGTTTTAGATCTGATAAAGCACGTACAGCGAGTTTATTAAACAGCTTCAAAAACGACCAGCTTGTTAATTTAATTGGCGAAGGAATTTTGAAAATCAATGTTGTCTAAGCTGAGAAAATCAATGCTATGGTTTATGTAAATCAGGATGATTTTTATCACATTTAAAACCTCATGAATTATTAATGATTTTTAAAAAATATATTGCTCCCTATTTTATGTCATATGCTAAGCGACCCAAAACGTAGATAACGTCAGCATTGATTCCCATGAGGGTATAAATCGGGATCCTAACGTTACAACGATTGCCCCTGATGAATACACTAGATTGGAATGTAAAACCGTTGGGTCATGGACAGTAACTTTTAAAGTCACGTTCATAAAACGTTTTAGCCATGGCAGAATAGCGTCAAACAATGTCCAATTTATGACCTGGTGCATGCTTTGGAGAATTATTTGTTGCGTATTTTATTGTAATTTATTGTACGTTATTGAATAAACTTACCTTCACAATTCTTTTTGTCAGGCATTAAATCAAAGCCTGGTTTGCAGCTGCAGTAGTAACTACCAAGCATGTTTACACAAATTTGTATACAACCGGATATTTTTTGAGTGCATTCGTTTACGTCTGAAGATAAATACAAATGCATGTTTATACTAATCAAGAAAAATTCTTACAAGATATACTAAAAATAATGAAAATAATAACCGTTTGAAGTAGTATTAAGTTAGATACATTGCTTTCAAATGGAAAATATCTTGATTGATTGGTTTGATCAAACATTAAATCCAGAATTTGGTTTAAATTAATCCAAGAGATGGCCTAAGTTATTTTTATGTCCAATTCTTGAATTTATAGAAAATTATTTAGGAAGAATATTTCGCTATTATACCATATATATTTCTCTATCGTGCGACCATGCATAATTATAAGATCGGATGATGAACTACTTAATATATATTAGAGTATAATAATTTTACAATAAAAGTGAGGACGTTTCAGCGTTTCTAACGCCATTTTCAAGTAAATTATATTGTAATATATATATATATATATATATATATATATATATATATATATATATATATATATTATATATATATATATATATATATATATATATATATATATATTTATATATATATATTTATATATATATATTTTTATATATATATATATATATATATATATATATATATATATATATATATATATATATATATATATATATATATATATATATATATATTATATATATATATATATATATATATATATATATATATATATATATATATATATATATATATATATATATTATATATATATATATATATATATATATATATATATATATATATATATATATATATATATATATATATATTATATATATATATTTATATATATATAATTCAATAATATTTATTATTAAATATTCCTCCTATACTAATTGTGTTGATTACAGAAAACCATGAATTGTTTCACTTACCTTCGCATAGTTTTTTATCCTCGGCTAGATTATAACCAGTTTTACATGAACAAATAAAACTTCCAATTGTGTTTTTACAGGTTTGAGAGCATCCTGAAGATCCTGTTGTACATTCATCCACATCTAGAAATTTAGGTATATTTTATGTCGTGTATTTAGGATATATGTACTAACAACCAAAAACTATTTTATTAATATCAGGTTGGCTTTAATCACTAGAGTATTAATAATTAACGACTTAAGCGGCTTGGGTATCTAACAAACAAAATAATCAAAGCTTGTAATATCACCTCCATGAGCATACGATATTCTGATATAAATCTACCGTGCATTCCTATTTTAGATTGAACGGGGAAGGAATAATTTTTGCATCTACTAGCCGTAACTCATCCAGGAACACTTTGCCGTTTTAAAATTTAGACGCTTTTAAGAAAGAATACTTTAATTATGACAAGTATATAGGTCTATAGGGGGAATACACCTTTTAGCTGGTTTTAAAAATGTATAGTATTATTTATAGTTATAATAAACTGCATTAGTAGTATTAACCGTTCAGTTTTTTATACCTTTCCTTATTCCTAAGACCACTAGCTTATCATTCTGACTGTAGATACTTGTTACAATATATGTTGCATGTATCAACAATATCAGTAATTTTCGATATTGTCAGAATTCAAAGTTTCTTAATGCACGCAAGACTTTGCTAATGAATTAGTATTTAAAGTTTTTAAAAAGCTTTTGGAAAACCTTTGAAAAATATATATTTTTAATTATTTCTTTCGTAGTACATTCCTAAGGAAATTTTAATTAAATGAAGTAAAACTAACTTCCAGCGGAGAATAGTTAAGATGGTTTATGCTGTTGTTGATCTACAATATCATCATATCGATCAGCGTTACTGTCACTGTCGGCGTCGCAAATTTTGAAACCGTAGACGGTCCGACACCTCATTGATGGTTGGACACCTCAGGTGGAGGCTATTTCAGAGTACGGTAGAGCACCAAACCCAACCCCAACACAACAAAGATCCTAACCAGGGTTGCCAGCAGATGTGAGCCCGAAGTAGCCAAATTCAAGATCAAAAGAAGCCAAAAAAAGCCAAACTCAAACCCAATCTCCTACCTAGAGGATCGCGCCTAAGGTAGCTGAATTACGTAATTTTTAAGCGTAATATGGCATGATAGAAGAACTCAGAAATCTGTTTATTACATCTTTAAATAAGAAGAAATTTTGATGAAATCTATATAAAAGGAAAATAACTTTCGATATTTTACACTCTTAATGAGGTGTCCGACCGTCTACGGTTTCGAAATTGGCGTCGGCGTCACAATCATTGTCGCCCTCACCATCTCCATCGCCGTCATAGTCTCTATTACAGTCACAGTCACTAATACAGTCAATAAACTATCTTTATGATCTATCATTTCCTGTTCTAATATTTACCAGTGCATGCTTTTGGATTCCCTTTGCTGAATTCATAGCCATTTCTACAAGCACAATTATATCCTCCTTGGTAATTATTGCATTCTTGGCTGCAACTTCCATTGTTTGAAAGACACTCGTTAATATCTAGAAAATAGTAAAAATTTAAAATGTTATAAGAAATTTCTCTTCACAGAGGTTTCTCTTGGTCATTGTTTTGCTGACGCAATAGTTTCCCTATTTATCTAAAACCAAACTGTCATTGTCATTCGCTGCCACTTATTATTATCGTTGTTGTTGTTGGTGTCGTCATCGTCGTGTTGTCATCGTCATTATCGTTGTCATTATCATTCATAAGTTCCTGTTCTAATATTTACCAGTGCATGTTTTTGAATTCCCTTTGCTGACTTCATAACCTTCACGACAAGCGCAATTATATCCTCCTGGGTAATTATTGCAATCTTGGCTGCAACCACCATTGTTTGAAAGACATTCGTCATGATCTACAAAATAATAAACATTCAAAATGTTATTTCTAATAAAATATTTGAAGGATTCACCATATGCATGTTTTTTTATTATTTATTCTGTGCCCGCACAATTGTGTCGTCTTCAGAGAAAGTGGCTTAGTTCAGAATGTTTGATAACGTCACATAGTAGTGGGCGTAATAATAGTAGTGGGCGTAATAATAGTAGTGGATGTAATAATAGTAGTGGACGTCCTGCGCAATATAACGTATGCACGTCTTATTTAAAAGGAAATACGATCTAATACATAAATAAATTATATTTGAATAAGTCTTGCGCATGTCTTTTTTAAAAGGGATATGGCAATATAAATTAACTTTGTCTCATTTGAAAGAACTGTGAAATGGTATAACAAGACCTTTTACAATGTTCCCTTATCTTTTTTGGTTTTCGAAATAATTTGACGAAAGACAGCGTACTGTTCGCCATCTTGGAATTATTTTTCGATATGCATGTGACGTCATAAATAGGGTAAAGTGAAATTTTTATCTTGCCAACCTTATGAGCCAGAAACTCGATTATGTTGCACCGTTTCCATTTTCAATAGGCCCACAACATTTTAAAAAGCCTTCCGCGGAAATTCGGTCACCTATGGAGTTTCATCAGGTTTTACCCTGCTGTGACGTCACCAATTTGTCATAATTATCTGAAATATTTCAAAAACCAAGAAAGATACAGAAAAATTATAAAATATCTTCTTATACCATTTTACGAGTTCTTTCAAATGAGACAAAGTTAATTTATATTGGCATGTCCCTTTAAATGGAATTACACTGCTAATTTTGATGAGTTATTTTAACTCTGACAAGGAAGCTAAAATAACTCCCTTTTATGGAATTTAACTCCAACTGATGACATAATTTTTAACTCCACTAAGAGAGCTATTTTTTACTGTTACTTTTGAGTAATATTAGTTCAGTAATATCTACTCCTATTATTCTAATCCACTTCTATCACAGGAGTTATTTAACTCCAGCTGGAGTTAAAATTGAACTCCATACATGGAGTAAAAATTAAACTCCTGTGTAAGGACTCTATTTCAGAATAAACATAACTCTGACCATAATGTACATCGAAATCATGTCCTATTAGATCTTACTATTTAGTTAGTTACAACTTATAAATTCATAATATACAAATTGGTATGGGCTACCTAAGCAGACACAATAGATCTTTAATTTGCATTAACACTAAAATTGCATTTGAACCTGTGACAAATTACTTAGGAAGTCGGATTCACATTATCATTTACTGATGTTAAACATGTTAAAATGAAATTTGAAATGGCCCTGACGTAGTCTGGTCAGTTTTGGTCAATGTAATATGCTAATTATATGCCAAGTTGTAAACATTTTGCGGCATTAAACGTCTGGGCACTTTGTATGTTTCTACAGAAGGATATTAGCTAAAATCCGACTCTTTCATCTATGCAATTCTAATGAGCATTGTTCTGCAAATTTGAGTCATATTTAATTCGGACTATGTTAATAATACATTAGTGACCATGTTTCATTCCTGATTTTAACTATGTAATGAGTTATTGATGCATGCAGCTGATTATAATATATTATATTTTCTTTTTTTTGAAGAAGGATGAATCTATGGATGGTTCGATATAGAACTCTTGAGCACCCGTTGTGAAAATTAACTGTCCCGGATGTAGAACAAGTCTTGCATTTGCCCTGATAATCGCGTGTTGCTATATAATGCATCGGCAAGCAATGTTTTTTTTTGGAAAAAGTGCTTTTTCTGGAAAATGAACTCGTGGGAATAGAACAAATGAAGCAAGAAAGACATGCAAGATGGCCTTTTCTAGAAAAATGAAAGTTTTTCAACCGCATTTATAATAATTAATGCTAATTTATATTAATATAATTTGTCTTGTTCGGGAAATTTAAAAGCACAAGTAAAACCGGTTTATTGGGCTTTCAGAAAATGTATAACATTTGCAACAGTTATGGTTATTTCCAGGGATAGCAATAGAACAAAGAGGTGGTTCAATTTTCGATGTTTTTCAACCGCAAAGGAAAGAGTTAATCATATTAGGTACAATGGTTTCCTTATTGTGTTAATATACACACTGCTGTAGTGAATGTGTGGGAGCTTCGAGTAGACTATACATGGGCGATCGTCAAGCTCATATCCTCAGAAAAATGACTCTCAGTCCCCGGACAGGAATCGAACCTGTAACTTTCTGATTGACGGTGAGACGCTCTAACCATTGAGCCATCGAGACTCAGATGGAGAGCGAAGGTTACAATATTGATGTACTGGTTCGATTGATAGATGTACTGCCTATGCGGCAGTCACCATGTATCGGTAATGTCTGGATGTGTTAATATATACACTGATGTAGTGTAGCGTCTCACCGGATGACCAGAATGATCATCAGAATGTTACAGGTTCGATTCCTGTGCGGGACTCAGAGTCATTCATTTCCTGAGAATACGAGCTTGACGATCCCATGGATAGTCGGTTTCCTTATTGACGAATAACAAATGAATTATTAACTATATACAATAGGAATGATGATTAACGGATTTAGGTCTGCAATTAGGCGTAGCGGATTTAACGAAAAACAATTGTAACAACGCACACGACAGCAAGAAAATGTAACCGCTAGTGATGGTAAAATTTATCAGCGGGAACAGCGTACTAAATTATATGGAAGGTTTTTATTCCGCAGTAAACAGACCAAATGGTTATCAGTGAAAATTCTTGCATCTTAAGGTTATTCTTAAGAATATGTAAATTCCGGATAATGCTATCCATCATATCTGATGATATCATATTTGGAACTCTAACATCAATATTAAATCGTACATCCGTCGAAATTAAACGTTCTACTCTATGGGGCTGAAACATATGGACATTAACAAAATACATGCAAAACAAACTCGATGGAAACTACATCCGCCTCTTTTCACGAGTCAAATGTATGAAATTGAAATAAAACTCAACATTATCAGACATATATAGAACACTTCAACGTATCTCTAGTATACTAGCAAAATAAAGGCACTATTTGCTGAACTCTACTGTGCAATAAACTTGTATATAAATTGTGACATGGTATGACTTAAAATAATCGGTCAACGAACAATATATAAAGTCTGGGTTGAACAAGTATATTGTGTAAGTATATTACAATTGGCTTGCAAAGATGTCCACATGTTTTTACTTGATATACTGGTATAACATTCAGTCGAGGCGAAATCATCAAATTTAATTTATGTTAGTCCAGGGTTCCATTTTCCTATGAAACCACTCCAATGGAGCAAGTAGAATAATTTTAGGAAGCTCCTACTCATCATTTCAACCGTACAGAAACATTTTAGAGTTTATATCTCTAATATACAGTAAAAACCCGCGTGTAAGAACATAGATTTTAAGAACCTGTTAGGCTAAGATTTCCATTTAAACCCCTTTACATTAGAACCTGTTTTAAGCAAAAATTTGAAAGCAGGTTCTTACTTTAATATCAAATAGAGTCAAAACTAAACATTTATAAATCAAATTAAATAAACAGACTCTACAAAGTAATGAAAATGAGCCAGAACCAGACAAATAGTGTATATATTTCTACAGTTGTATACGTTATTTTGTTCCATTGAATTTACACACAGTAAGCTGTAAATTATATACAGGGTTTGTATTTGCTTAGATTGCAGTCATTTGGAGAAATTTATGCATAATTTATATAAATAATAGACAACACTTACCAAAACCAAGTCGCTTTTTTATTAAGAAAATAAGAACCTGTTTAAGAACCTAAATAGCCTAATTTTGCACTAAACACCATTTATATAAGAACCTTTTTAGGCTAACTTGGTTCTAGGTTCTCATTCACGGGTTTTTACTGTTTCTCTTATATATCTCTTATATCTCCAGTTGTATAAATAATATCGTTTTTGCCAGTCCATGGTTCCGTTTTCTTATGAAACCATAGGAATGAAAAAAAATAAAATAAATGGCCTTGATGAATGGCCTTAGCTCAAAACATGGCCATCATTTTCAACATTCCGGCCACCTTTTAGAGTATGGAACGCTTTTGCGTGACGTCATAACAGCCATATTACTGTATTTCAACAATATATTTTATATTAAATTATTTTGTTGTGTTCACATGTCCGCCATGTCCTTTTTCGTGTAACTCTCGTGGATTGAGTGTAAACGATCTATTTAATATCGCAATATACCTGTACAGCTTTTCCCATCACTGGCTAGAAAATGACCAACATCGCATGTGCATTTGTAGCTGCCGATGTTGTTGACACACTTATATTGGCACCCATGATTAGCTTGGCATTCATTCTTGTCTAATAAAAGTAAAATTAAAGAGAAGTCACCGTATATTTCAAATGGAATTTCAAAATTTTATTTAGTACTGAATAATATTTATAAAGTGTTTCTGAAAATTTATCTGCAGCTCCAACCGGGAATCGATCGTTATGGTTTCTGCTATACTGACCGTGCCCAATGGTTGGATATCGGAGGAAGGAATTTCATAAATTAAGCCAACTTTCACCTCGATTTTCTCTTGAAATACTGATTTTTGTGACATTTTACTACCATCAACATTGATTATACTATCGAAATCACCAAATGCATGTATATTTTTCTCCCTCAAAATGCAGGAAATAAAGCTTCAGAGCCTGAGAAATTTTAAACCCCTTATCGGCTCCCTCGTTTAAAACTGCTTGTCAAGAGCAAGAGATCACAAAATTAGCAATTTCAAATAAATGTAATGTTTACGACTAATGTATATAATTTTGCAAACCTAACAGTTTATGGCCGTGATAAAAGTAAGATAAATTAATATGATTCTTGATAAAAAGTTGCCGGATAGTGCTTGTATTTCTATATTGAATGAAGAAAATACACCCTTTAGGGAGGGGGATTAATAGAGACTGCAAGCTTATTTATTTTTGTGCGCCTCAGATTGGGGGCTTAATAGAAAGGGGGCTAAGTATAGGAATACGAAAAATTCACTTTTGCCTTTTCTAGTTAAAATTCCTTTAAAAAGGCATGCACTGGCATCCAAACACCTCGAAGTTTATTAAACAACCTAGGCTTCCCCTCGGTTTTCAACAAACTTCTAGGTAGAGTACGGGCAGATCCCCCCCCCCCCCCGTCTAGATAGGATTAAGCAATATTTTATTATTGTGCAAGTTATTGTTCAATTAACTTACCTTCACAATTATTTTTGTCAGAACTCAAATCGAAGCCTGGTTTGCAACTGCAGTGATAACTACCAGGCGTGTTTACACAAACCTGTGCACATTGTGTTCTTCTGCTGTTACATTCATCGACGTCTGAAGACAAACGCATTGACAATGTAAGTAATTTAAACAAGATATACTGACAACAAAGTAGAAAATGGAAGTAGCTAAATATATATTGAAGTCTGGAAGGAGAACAATTTTACTTGAAGTAAAAAAAAATTTGGTTGACTTTTACAATCTTTTATTTATCATATATCTTTATATATGATAAATAAAACATCGTAACAGTCAACCAAATATTTTATGCATGTACTATAAATCATGTAAGAATCATTATCAGGAACATGCCCATGTGACAAGATAGGTCAGCTACTCATGCATAGATTCTGCACTTGTCTCATGTAAACCAGTCACTAGTAAACTATGTTTCCAAACATGAGTATATATAATCTGAACTCTGCAGTGTAAAAGCACTAATTTATTTATATACATCAAGTTGCTGCCAGGATTTTTAACACATAACTTGAAACAAACCATGAAACTCTGCGTTTTGAGAGAGAATTGTTTCACAAGTTAACCAACATCACTTTCTCGTGTAGAAAGTCTTCAACAAATCCTTCCACGACTTTCGTAGACATTTAATCACTGATTTAATCACTGTCGTGGTATCACTTATAATAATTCTTGGCAGGAATACTGTTGATAACAAACATATCCCTCAACTATTTTGTTTATTGAAGGAAAATAGTTTTACTTGCCTTCGCATGATTTTTTATCCCAGGCTAGATTATAACCATTTCTACAAGAACAGGACGAAGCTTCCAATTGTATTTTTGCAGGTATGCGAACATCCTGACGTACCTGTTGTACATTCATCGACATCTAGGTAATTTAGAAAATATTTTTCAAAAATCTCTTCTTCATATCCACAATAATTGATTCAACATTTATTTACGAGCAGGCAAGTAGGCGCGGAGGCAAGGAATGAAGAAACGAAGGAATGTAGGTAGCTAGATAACTGGTATAGTATAATATAGTCAGTTAAGTAGGTACGTATAGGTAGCTAGTTAGGTATGTGGTTGATTGGCTGACTGGGTATGTAGGTATATGTAGATGGGTGTATACATGCATGTATATACCGTCCCATGTATATAGCTACCGATCTACCATCTACATATACGTACATGTATCTACCCATATACACATACCGGGTATATGGGGAGATACATATGTAGATGGTAGATAGCTTATATAGTTTGAATAATTGCGCTACATAATGCTTTTGATTTTGATTTAATGCGAATTCTCATCAGTTACTAACGTCATTCAGGTCTCCATAACTTGACTGACACCGTAAAGCTGACCAATCACAGCGTGCGTAGATTAGAAATATTTTACAAAACGTGATCGAAAAGCTCGTGAAGTGATAAAAACATTCGAGAAAAGCACTCACGTCGGCGGCTCGTTCTTCTTCCTATACTTCTCTCGTATTTTTAGAACGTCACTCGGGTCTACACATCCGGCCAAAGTATTAATTAATTATTCCATAAGATCGTGATTTTTCAGTGTCTCGTACTGAAAAATCCCGATATTTTGCTACCTCATCAAATAAATATAACTGATAATTGTAACTGTCATATTTTATTATTTACCAGTGCATGATTTTGAATTCGCTCTTCTGAGTTTATAGCCTTTACGACAAGTGCAATCATACCCTCCATTATAATTATTGCAAACTTGGCTACAACCTCCGTTGTTTGAAAGACATTCGTTATGATCTGCAAAATGGTAAACATTTAAAGTGTCAATGCAACAACAAACCGTCTGTCCATATCATTCTTCTTTCGAATGTATGTTAGGAGAAATAAAGTATCGCATATCAATGTTCTACACTAAAAAAGAACTGGTTAAAACAACCAATTAAATTTGATTGTCTCAGAATTACCAATTGACCTTTTTATGGGTGGAAACAGCCGAATTTTCTTGGTCGAAACACCAAAATACGGTCATTTTGATAAAAATACTTCGTTATTTTAACCATTAATTAGTTTGGTATGAATCTGAAACAACCTATAAAATCGGTTGTTTCAACCAATCTATATTAAATAGCGGAAATGCACCCACACGGATCATATATGGTCTTGGACCCTCATATTTGAGTGAGCTAATCCAGCCTTACGTTCCACCTGCACGTACACTTAGGTCCTCTGATAAACATTTGTTGAAGCAGCCACCACATCGTCTGGTAACTTACGGCGAGAGGGCTTTTTCGATAGCCGCACCCAGACTGTGGAATAATCTCCCATTGGATATTAGAACTCTTGTGCATTTAGACAATTTTAAAAATAGTCTCAAAACAAACCTTTTTAAAGAAGCCTTTTGCTAATATTATGGCATAATTTTAACTTTTTTACTAGATACATATATTTTAGAATAGATAAGTATTCATGTAAAGCGCGCTTGGGCAGCTATTTCATGGAAAATGCGCTATATAAATAAAGCATTTATTATTATTATATATGTTGCATTTACTCATGTTATCATGAGAAAATGGCAATATATTATATGAGAACATTAATAGACGTCGTCCACAGTTACTCCATTATCCAACTGAAGATGCTATAAATGAGAAGATTCTCGAAGCTCTTGTTGGTACAGGCCATTGCTCAAAAGTTTCCCGGATCCCTAGACGAATCGCGCCTTCGACGAGAACTCTCTTTATTGACACAAAATATAAACCTTAATATGGTTAATGTTTGTAGCGGCGGTTGCAGCTTGTCCGGCCGCTCCAACATAAAAGTCGGTCGCAAAATAATTACACTCCAGCCCAAACATTTTTGAATGAGCGCCCCTGCGTTGGTGAGTATGCTGCAACAAACGATCGAGAACGAAAATAATGGCAGTAAACTGTTAGTATATCTATCTGTACATTATAATTACCCGTGCATCCTCTTCCATTACTTTCCAGGAAATAACCAACATTGCATGTGCACTTGTAGCTGCCGTAGGTATTGACACATTTGTGTTGACATGAAGAATAAGCGCATTCGTTCTTATCTAATAAAATTACAATTAAAATGTCTCATTTATTGCGAATGGAATGATATACTATGATATGATGTAATTATATGATAATGATAATTAATAATTAGTGGTCTTGACTGATGATCGCGTAAAGCGTGAAATATATATATATATATATATATATATATATATATATATATATATATATATATATATATATATATATATATATATATATATATATATATATATATATATATATATATATATATACTGTATATACTGTATATACTGTATATATGTACAGCTAACTCAATTAACTTTGTGCTTGAGTTATTTAAATTTAAAACTTGAACTCTATAAGCGCGAACAAATCGATGGGTAGCCGCGAATCAAATTTTGGAGGGTTCAGTGTTAAAATGCCGCATTTATATGCGAATAATACGATGAAGAGTAATCTGATTGTCAGAAATAGTGGGCATTGGTACACAACATCTTCTGAGATGCCAAGATTCGAGAACTGAATTTTTAGCGTTGTAGTTATTTGCAGGAATATCCATTTTTCTGGGCGAGAGTGGATGTGTAAATTATACTTATTAAGCATCAACAAAAGTGTTTTCTAAGATGTTTTCGGAAACGGCGACTCGACGTATATATACGTGTGAACAGAAACTGAAAACGAATAAAAAGTCATCGTTTTCATATGAAAAGGCATACGTGTGCACGTAATTGCCTATATTTACGTCATTTAATATCACAATTTCCCGATCTGCATTGGGTTAGTTTAAACATTAACATTAATTACCCCTGCAATCTCGTCCACTTGAAGAAGTAAATCCAGTTTTGCAACGACAGTAGTAACTACCGCTGGTGTCAATGCATCTTGAATTTTGACCGCAAGCACCTCGATCGCCATATGATCTACATTCGTCGATATCTAAGGAAACGAAAATCAATAAATATTAATGATAGCAAAATAATATGTTTCAGAATCATGCTTTAAAACTTAATTAAAAAAATAAAGTTGCGGGGCAAGCCTCTTTGTCAAGATACGAGTACACAGATTCTTGAAGTGCTAATATATACTCTACAATCTAATTAAAATTGTACCTATATTTTACAAAAAATCCCTAATATTAAGTCCCGAGGTATAAATGAATATGTATGCGCAGAATCCCTCCCTTGTTGTCGGATCATTTTTGTTTTTCGAATTATTTTAATTTTCTTCTTCCAAGTCCCTTTAAAAAAATGCGCATACAAATGATCACATGCTATTCCCCTACAACCCTTGCCGAACCTATTCAAACTGCTCTTATGGTTATTAAATATTTTCCTAAATGATGTAATCGTACTTCCCACATAAATCTTACATTTTATAAGATAAATAACTCCAACTGAATCGCAATCAAATGAGTAATTGATGAAGTATGTATTACCAGCCCCTGCAAAGTTACATCCTTCATCAACATATTTACAAATTTGACAGCGAGACTTACCGCATTTTTTCATACCTTTATCCCTCAAATCAGAATCTTCACCTTTCAATTTTGCTCTAACCAAAACATCCTTAAAAATTTTGTGGCTTCCTATATGTAATCATAGGCTTATCCCCAAACATTTCCTTCATGTTATCCGAAGCATACAAAATAGGCCAGATAGAATCAGTAATATTCCTTACCCCTGACTGTTAAGTTGTGCTCATGATACTTTATGTAATCAATCATGTAATTAGTTGTGTTAAGTTGATTTAGTCAATACCATATATAGCATTATTAGTAATTATCCTGACCAATTGTAATCCAGCAGTTTGTAACATAAACGCACTTAATGTAAAATAAACTTCAGTTCTTGTATGCTTCCACAGAGTGTGTATCTTGTGTGTAGTAGAAACAAATATTATAGATGAAATGACTACAACGAACTCAACACTGACAACGCTGGATGAAAATTCATTAGAAGAGGCATCCTATTAACCTTGGATTTATTCCTACCTCTATCCTGACAAAGAAGGCTATCTCTATTTTGTCTTTTTGCTTTAATAAACTGAGATTCAACTACCTTGCGTTTAAATCCACTCTAAATAAAATGTCCCTTCATTTCCTTCAACCGTTCTTCAAAAAACTTCGTCTGATTCACAAATTCGCCTGAGCCTTAATGCCTATAAGGTATGCCTTTCTTGACATGCAATTGATGACATGATTTATAATCCAAATATTGATGTGTATCTGTAGGTTTAGAATTATTGACTTGCAACCAATCCCTTGAGACTCCGAATACAAAGGTTTGGAGGCCATGCTGGTGCCACAAACAAAATAAGTTAATGATATTCTTTTGTTTAAGTTCCACCAACATGGCTGCCGTGACACAACGTGCAAATCATCAATACACATCCGTGGTTAGCCTATTATTTCTAAGTTTAAATACAACATGCAAGAATGGGAGCTCACTCTTAGACCATTTCCTTGTAAACTTAATGGTTTCACGAAAATTGCATAAGTAAAAAATTCAAGTGAAGCCTCTTCTCCATGTAACCATATTAGAAAAATATCATCTAAAAACCTCCACCAAAGCCAATCCTTTAACAATCCTTTAACATTCTACTCTCGAGTTTACTCATAAACATGTTAGCAAAAGATGGAGCAAGCTTAGTACCTATAGCAGTACCCAATTTCTTTCTATAGATGTCCTCAACATCAAAAAAATATTTTCTAAAATAAACTTAGCCACATCTACGAAATCCTCTGCTCCGATACACATATTATTCAAATAATTAACAAATTCCTCAATAATTTCCTTCATATAATTCAATCCCTCACCACGAGGTATATGTGGATATAAACCAACAACATCCATAGAGAAGATTATTGCATTATCTGGAATATGACCCAACATCCTAAGTTTACCAAGAAAATCCGTAGTGTCCTTAATATAAGGTAAACTCTTTATGATAGGTTGGAGGTGAAAATTCACAAATTCTGAAAGCCCATCAGTTGGCGTACCACAATTGGAAATTGTGGTAAATTCTCGATAATGCAATTATCTGTTCTATGGATGTTGTTGGTTTATATCCACATTACCTCATGGTGAAGGATTGAATTGTATATATGAAGGAAATTATTTAGGAGTTTTTTAATGAATCAGAGTTTAGAAATATGTGTATCGGAGCGGAGGATTTGATAGATGTGGCTAAGTTTATTTTAGAAATTTTTTTTTTGAATTTGAGGACAACATCTAGAGACAGAAATTGGGTACTGCTATAGGTGGTAAGTTTGCTCCATCTTTTGCTAACATATGTGTGTGAGTAAACTCGAGAGTAGATAGTTGAAGGATTATCACCTGGCACATTGGGTTTGGTGGAGGCTTTTAGATGATATTCTCCTAATATGGTTACATGGAGAACAAACAGGCTTTACTTGAATTTTTTACTTATGCAAATTATTATTATGAAACCATGAGAGAGAGAGAGAGATAGAGAGAGAATCGCTTGGGTATAAATAGTTCTAACAGCTGCTGGAGTATAAACGATGTTGAAGCTGCAATGAATTCTGATTTAGAAAACCTTACAAAATGGTTAATTGCCAATACATTAAGTTTAAATGTAGCCAAAACTGAACTTATGTTGATTAGTATTTCAAATAAACAGCCAAACGTTATCATAGAAAACAAACCAATTAAACAAGTTTATGATTGCAAAACTCTTGATGTGACTGTTGACCAGTATTTGTCTTGGAGGGGTAATACTGAAAACATTTGCAAGAAAATAGCATCAGAAATATCAGCTATTCGTCGAATAAAAGAATTTGTTGAGAAAGATACGCTTATTTATGTATATAACTTAATTTATTGCTTATTTCTGTATATACTGTACTTATTGATGTGAAGTATGGGAAGCGTTTTGTGAAACACAATCAAAACGCCTCCAAAAGCTCCAAAACAGAGCTGCTCGAATCATAATGAATACGAGCAATGATGTAGATCATCTGGTTGCTTTAGATGCTTTAGACTGGAAGCCACTTAAAACGGAAAGAATAAAGGCTAAGTCAAAACTGATGTTTAAATTGTTGAATAAAATAGGTCCTAAATCACTTACTGATTTATTTATTTTAATAGTGAAATGACAAATTATGAACTTCGAGATATTGAAAGTACCCTTTTCTTACCACAGCCGCATAGCATGAAAAAAAGTTTCATGTTTGACGGGGCACACATTTGGAACTCTTTACCAAACGAAATTAGGGAGAGCAACTCCCTCATGTCCTTTGAAACTAAAATCGCTACTTACATTTTTGAATAACATCGTATGAAAACATTTGTAAATAGATATGTTTCACTATACAAATAGATATATTTGTGAAATTCATGAATAATTAATGAGTCTAAGGTTAATTAACGGTTAGCGTGTTTAAATAAAGTTTTTCTATCTATCTATCTATATCTAGATTGTACCGTGCTAAACTGATTGTACAGCGAAACACGAGCCTGTAGATTGTACTATATATATATATATATATATATATATATCTATATATATATATATATATATATATATATATATATATATATATATATATATATATATATATATATATATATATATATATATATATATATATATATATATAATAGGTAATATTTGGCATTAAAGGATTTATGGTGAAGGAAAATTTCGAGTGTTGGAATACATACATTTTAAGACCAAACTGGGACCAGTTGCGAAAAAATGCAACTTCAAGGCTGGTCCCGGTTTGGTCTTAAAATGTATGTATTCCAACACTCGAAATTTTTCCTTCACCATAAATCCTTTCAATATATATATATATATATATATATATATATATATATATATATATATATATATATATATATATATATATATATATATATATATATATATATATATATATATATATATATATATAAAATTGTAGATAAATCAAAGACAAGACATCACTTTGCTGTTACTCAGAGTTTCACGCTTACGCGATCGTCAGACAGACTTTAATGAAGAATACACGTGCTCCAACCTATATATATATATATACCTTACTCTAATTTATTTACATGTGACGTTATTTGATTAATTATTCTGTGTCTATTATTATGGCGGTTTATGGATTTCCGGGTCTATATTCATATTATGTATAAAATATATACATATTACATATTATAAATAAAATAAATAGGGCTTATATATACGCCAAAAGGGTGTCACAGGTAGAAAGTATCAAATGCACGGGAAATAAACTAACTAATAATTAATGAGATGGGAAAAGTTAAGTCATTTACTATTTTTACAGTCGATCAATAAGCAGACTGAGGGGGTGGGAGAAATGACAGGTCCAATATTCAAGGGGATTAGGCGATAATAATAGAAACAAAGACTTGAAAAGGAATGAGCATCAGCTAATAATAAAAAGTTCATAAGCTAATAATAAAAAGTTCCAAGCAAAATAAAATGACAAAAAGCTTTTACGAAATTAAATAAAAGAAAAACGTTCGTTAAGACCAAGAGGATGTGTGGTGCCAAGTTTAAAAATGAGACGCTTCTCTTGCCGCTTGCGGTTATCGTTGCCACCGGAAATGGGAAGGATGGCACAGACTATAATGTCTGAAACCAAATGGTTGGAGCTGAACCTTAACAAAGAAGAGCTTCTAGCTTTGAATTCATTACAATGCCGAAATGACGTTGTCATAAAACCTGCGGACAAAGGTGGCGCTGTAGTTGTCTGGAGAGCGGACTTGTATTGACAAGAGGCTCTTCGTCAACTCAGCGACACCATCTTTTATACTAAGTTGAATTCCGATCCCACTCAATCTCACCAAAAATCCGTCAAAACTACCATCAAGAATTTCATCCAAGCCGGTGAATTGCCTGCCTCTGCATCTAACCTTATATTAACAACCCCCAGAACGCCTGTCATATATTTCCTACCTAAAATCCATAAACCTAACAATCCTGGCAGGCCGATTGTTCCCGCTTGTAGTTGCCCCACCGAGCTCGTTTCCAGTTTTCTAGACAACGTTATGTATCCTTTGGTTAAGAAGTTGCCTTCTTATATCAAAGATACTAAACATGCCTTGCAAATTTTCGACCAGTTACGTTTCAGTAGTTCCGATAAATTTATTTTCACGATGGACGTTAAGTCCTTATACACCGTCATTCCCCATTGTGATGGCCTTGAAGCTCTGAAGTTTTACTTTGATCAGCGCACTAATTTAGAACCCTCCACAACCACGTTACTCCGCTTAGCAGAACTAGACTGTGCTTAACAATTTTTCGTTTGATGGTGAATATTATCAACAAATAAGTGGTGTTGCGATGGGCACCAAAATGGGTCCAAGCTATGCTAACTGATTTGTTGGTTATGTTGAAAAACAGATCTTTGAACAATACACGGGTCCCTTGCCTGATTTTTTCGGCAGATTTATCGATGACTGTTTAGGAACAGCGTCGTGTTCACGTGTCCTTTTAGAGCAGTTCATCAACTTTGTTGATGATTTTCATCCTGCTCTGAAGTTCACGTGGGAAATCAGCGAGACCTCTGTGTCGTTCCTTGATATTTTAATTTCGATTAATGGTGATTCGCTAAAAATGTCGGTCTCGTACAAGCCTACTGACTCCCATAGTTATCTTCTATTTTCATCCTCTCATCCCAACCACACTAAGCAATCCATCCCTTACTCTCAATTCTTGCGTCTTCGCCGTTTATGTAGCGACGACCAAGATTTTCAAGCCAAATCAATAGAAATGAGATCTTTTTTGTCCAACGTGGTTACCCTACCAACCTTTTAGACCTCGCCATTCAGAAAGCTTTTCTCGTCCCCCGTTTAGGCGCCCTTGAACCATCTTTGGAACGAGTTTCAAACAATAAAATTCCTTTAGTTCTAACATTTCATCCTTTCAATTTTAAAGTTAAAAATATTATTAATCGGAATTTTCACATTTTACAAAATGATCCTGAGACGTCAGCCATTTTCACCGACAACCCTTTGGTATCTTTTCGCCGTAATAAAAACATTCGTGACTCCTTAGTACATAGTGCCCTTAAACAAAATACCTCGGCACCAGCGGGAACATTTTCTTGCGGCCGTTCCCGCTGTAACGGTGTTCCCGCTGTAACTGGGCGACGCCTTTCAGACAGGTTTGCTGAACATCTTCGTTCCGTGAGGATCAATGATGGTGACAAACCTGTAGCCCGCCATTTCAACAGCTCCAACCATTTGGTTTCAGACATTAAAGTCTGTGCCATCCTTTCCATTTCCGGTGGCAACGATAACCGCAAGCGGCAAGAGAAGCGTCTCATTTTTAAACTTGGCACCACACATCCTCTTGGTCTTAACGAACGTTTTTCTTTTATTTAATTTCGTAAAAGCTTTTTGTCATTTTATTTTGCTTGGAACTTTTTTATTATTAGCTTATGAACTTTTTATTATTAGCTTATGCTCATTCCTTTTCAAGTCTTTGTTTCTATTATTATCGCCTAATCCCCTTGAATATTTGACCTGTCATTTCTCCCACCCCCTCAGTCTGCTTATTGATCGACTGTAAAAATAGTAAATGACTTAACTTTTCCCATCTCATTAATTATTAGTTAGTTTATTTCCCGTGCATTTGATTGGCTACTTTCTACCTGTGACACCCTTTTGGCATATATATAAGCCCTATTTATTTTATTTCATCTCGTCTTACTCTTATATATATATATTCTAAGGATTTATGGTGAAGGAAAATTTCGAGTGTTGGAATATATACATTTTAAGAGCTATAATATTCTAATGCTAGAGAAATTTGACGTAATTCAAACATTGACGATGTACTTGAACCCTATACTATAGATATCTTATCAACTTTTGCACTTAAGTCCTTGATCAATTTTTATATAAACTGTTGTGCTGTTTAGATAATTGTCGTCACTATTTCCGTTCTTCAGTCCTTTTACTTATATTCAAGAAATATACTCTAGAAATTACAAAGATTGTGCGTTTACGACTCTTCGATGTCTTACATGTAGTTCGTTTAATTATTTTTTTGTTAAAGCCTGGACATTGGCAATAAAAAATAAGTACCTTTTCGTTCAAAGTATGTAACTTAAATAGCCGGAATATAGTAGTTTGAGATTGTAAAAATGCTCGTAAAGGGAATAAATTCCACTTTCAAAGTTGCTAACCTGAATCATTGTGCGTCATATTGGATGAATTTTCGATATGCGTGTGACCTCACAACCAGGGTTAAGCGAAAATTTAAAATCTAGGCATCCTCGTGTCTTTATAAGTTAGAAACTCGATTTTTGTGAATGTCGTCCTTTTTCAATTGAACCACACTATTTTAAAAAGCAATCGGCGGAAACATTCTACCTGCACAGAGTTTGATTTGATGAAAACGACAACCTGCATACCTCAGATAAAATTGCGTTGACAAATTGCTTGGTGTAACATAGCTTTAGTCGTTTTAACATAGCTTTAATAGTTTTATTGTTAACTTGTATATTGTCGAGAATATACCTATCTTGAATATCGTTCAATTTCCTCAAGTGTTATTATAGTCCTATCATTACTGTATTAAAGTGTTATTATAGCCCTATCATCATAGTGTCATTACTACCTTATTCTATCTACCAGTGCATCAAAATTTATGTGTCTATTTCCTGCGCTAGCATAACATGTCATCACTATGCATAGTGGATTGGGCATATAATCAGAATTGTCAGCACCTTTTAATTACGTTGATGACGAATAAGGAACATATAAGTAGTTTCAGTGTAACACTAGTGTCTTCCTAATTAATGTATAGAATATACATTGGTAACATATATTAGTACATTGGTAAATATATGACTACATTAGCTAATAAAACTAGCTTGATGCATGGACTTCTATCGGTAGTTATATGTTTGTCTAGGGTGCCCAGATGTGGATTGTCCAAATATCTCTAACATAAAATTAACATTAATCAGCAACTGTGCTAGGGTAACTTGAATGACCAATAGTAATAAATGTAGGGTTACAGTAAGCTCTCCCCATGGCTTTTAATGCGTCGGCGACATGTAGTTGAGAATCCCACAGCGTGATGTCTTACGTTAATCTATCATTAATTTTAAGCAATCTCGGAGCTGGCTGCTGGCAGATTGATGATGTTCAACTCTTTCCTGTCCGGCCCAGCCAAAGTGGGTCGTACAAGACTGATAAAGTCGTGAATTGAAAAACAGGGAACACGGTAACGCAAGATTAAAAAATGAAAATCGATAAGCGCCAGGCATATGAGATCCACTCGCACGCCATTTTTTATTTGATTTCATAAAAAGTCGATTGGTGGCATTTTTAATTTTTAAATAATGTTACGTGGGCGTGCAAGATGGGCTTTTCTAGAAAAATGAAAGTTTTTCAACATAATTTATGATAATTTATATTAACATAATGGTCTTGTTTGGGAAATTTAAAAGGATTGGTAAAAGCCGGTTTATTGGGCTTTCAGAAAATGTATAGCTTTCGCAACAGTTTTGGTTACTTTCAGAGCCATAGAACAAGAAAGAGGTGGTTAAATTTTGGATATTTTTTCAGCTACAGTAGACAGGAAAGAGTTAAATTTAGGAGTAAGTTCGCGACTAATGCTAGGGTTAACCCCAAACTTAATCCCAAATTTTTACAGGGCACCCTGGTCAACACATGACCAGTTTAGGTCAGTTGAGTTTATTACACACATCAGTTCAGAGCTAATGGTATAATCGTTAATTATAAACTGACTATATAAACAATAGCCACACACAACCCAACTAGAGATTGCATCACTCCGTCAACATTAACATACTAGCTATGCTCGGGCAAGAAATCGACGCTATCAATACATTTATTGATTTCTAAAGTTCGGTTGAAATTAAAAAATTGAAGATTATCAAGTTTGATGTAAAGTTCTTACCTCGACAACGTCTTCCGTCACTAGAAATGTACCCTGTGTCACATCGACAACGGTAGCTTCCATAGGTATTGCTACATGTTGAATGTGATCCACAATTAGAATCACCGTTTCTACATTCGTTAATGTCTGAAAATTAAACATAATATATATTTTAGAGCTTAACTTTAGCGTGACTACCGCGTACACGCGTAAAAACGCGCAAGTTGTTGCAAGTTGTTAACATACGTGAACAAGTTGTTCTCGACAGACGTGAACAATGTTGTGCTGCACCCTGTGAACAAGTTGTTAACAACTTGTTCACGTCTGTTCCAACACGCATGTTCACGCATGATGGACCAACAGACATGAACAAGTTGTTCCAACACGATGTTACATGCATGATATAACAGCATTGTTCCAGCATGATAAATTAACATTTGTGAACAAGTTGTTGAAACAACATGTTACAAGATGATATCGATCGGATAAATTCTCGTTTTTTGTGCACCCCCCGGTTTTCTCGCTTATTAATTTTGTTATAAAATCACAAAGACGAAGATATCACACAAACACATCCATGAATGTTTAAAAACATTTATTGAAGTGACAATTTGAATACAAAGTCTCCCGTATCCTTCTTTGCACTGCTACGTACAGCCAGTTTATCCCGGTTCTTTAGCGGCGCTTTATTCTCTATTTTCATTGATATCATTGAAGTCCCACAACTACAGTCTATACAAAAATAATTTAAGAAAAAAAACAAAGATTTAGGTTAATAACGTTCTGCTTTTCTTTTTGTGACAGTCCAACTTTCCTATAAACAAAAATTCTTTCACTTTTGCCTAAAAAGCCAGGAGATCAGCATTCCGACTAATTTCGATGAAAGAAAACAAAACAAAATATATTAAAGTTTTGAAACACTTAACACAAACGTCTACCTGCAAGTTAAATGACTTAAATATAACAACAAAATCGATACCGCTCTTTAGTGAACATTTTTCAAGGCTTATTACATGTCTTACCTTTTTTGTATATAAATATGAAAGCTGATACTCCAGTACTTAGTTCTAAAAAAAACAAAGAATGTTAAACTATATTTGCAAGAAGAACATCTCATGATTATTCCAAAGTCAAAGCTTTTTTTTTGTTTTCATTTGCAGTTGTAACTTAAGTTATATCGTCTAAAAATTGACTGTTTCAACTGACAGTATTGGACCGAGTGTGAACAAATAAACTTACCTAAATTTTTTTCTTTTTCGTGGGTTTTAAGCTGGGAAAAAAATGAGAGAGGAGGGACATGTATTAATGATAGCGTATGGCAATGCCAAAGAGCCGATATATAAACATTGAAGAAGCATTAATAAGTTATATAATAATTTATTATTCTTACCTCTTTGAGATGGATATAGATGCCAGTCTACTCTAATCCTCACAATGTTTTACCGAGTGGTTTGTTCATACAGAAGACTCGTTCCTCAGACCATTGGCAATGCAGCAAAGGCAAAATTAACCGAGGGAAAAACCAGTTGGAAAAGCCATCGTTTCAACGTGAGATACGCGTGACCGTACACGTGACCGTACACATGAACTTCATGTGACCTTGGTCATAGTGTCCTCGCGTGTTGTTCACGAACAGTGACAATACTGTAACAAGTTGTTGAACGAACAACTTGTTCACGCCTGTTGTAACAACGAAAAACAACTTGTTGATTCGACAATGTTGTTCATGCATGATGCAACATGTTGTTACAGCATGATGAAATAACAACAATGAACAACATGTTGCAACAATGGTGAACATGGTTGTTGTAACAATACGCTTCTCGCTTGTTCCAACATGCGTGAACAACCATTGTTGTTTCAACAAGCTGTAACAACATGTTGAAACAATGATGAACAATGTTGTTCATTCAACAATGTTGTTCACGTATGTTAACAAGTTGTTACAGCATTGTTCAGGCAACAATGCTGTAACAACTTGTGAGATTTTTACGTGTGTAGGTATAGTACATATACCAATCGGGTCAATAACTAACACTATATACTTAAAGTGCCCATGACCCCAAATACCATATTACTGATATATATTCTACATCAAGTGAAAAGTTGAATGCCAAAATATTTTATGATTTGAACTTTGCCTTGATGTTCTATAAAGGTTTGTTTCAACTAAAATTCTAATGATGTGACGTCATTTACGGCATTTGGCTTTCTTTTCTGCTTTCGTGTGATAGACTGGTTGAGGATTTGAGTGAAAAAGTTGATAAAATCTTTACTATAGTGGTCAAGTACAACATCAACGTTTGTGTTAGATTAATTTGCTTTAACAGTAGAATATTGTATCCGAAATGATGCCGTAAATGACGTCACACTCATCATTTCGGACAAATAAACCTTTATAGCACATCAACGCAAAGCTCAAATCATAAAACATCTTGGTATTCAACTATTTACTTCATGGTCATGGGCACTTTAAAGGGGCTATCTCACGATCTGCCTGGTTACTCAGCTAAGCGTACTTTTTGATTTTTGATTCGGAATCCAAAATCAAAGCGAAGCGAAATCTCAACGATTTATTCGATTAGTATTTTCATGTTGGTGGGTTATTTTTGGACGAGTTTTAACTAAATGGTAATGACAATTTAATGTCTAATCGTGGTGGGGAACGAGAAGGAGCTGGAAGGCCACGATTGCCGTATACTATCTTGAACAAAAAATCATCAAGTACGCTTAGCTGAGTAATCAGGCAAATCGTGACATAGCCTTTAAATGCCACTGCCAAGTCATAGACTATTTTTACTGCCATGATTGCCCTTTATTTATTATTATTTATTATTATTTATTTATTTATTACAAGATTTTTCCGAATGCATCATGTGTAAAAAAACCCAACATATTGTCGCCTATTAGGTATTAAACACCCAATAATAAATACAAAATGAATAACGGAATCCTATCCTAGTTTAACAACAACAAATACGTAGAGTGTTACTTTGGAGACATTTCGTACACATAAAAAACCTTGCAATGTCCAGAAAAGTAAAAGGACTTAGCTTATTTTTATAACATATAAAGTGAAATTTCAACTTTAATATTGTCGAGTATTGTGTTCCAGAGAATAGCTGCTTGTGTGTGTCAAAGTGCCCCTAACCTCAACATTTTTATTGTCGTATTTAGAAGAACTTTTAAAATGATAAAGTAACTTCTTTTGAAGATTTTTACTTCTTCGCTTTCTTTGTGAGTTGATATGCAAATATCTGGAATTTCGTCACACATGCATAATGATTATCAGAGAATGTTATATATCTTTCCGTTCATGAAATAAAAACACCAAAGTGTGAATAACACGTGTGTGCGTTTCTCCCACAACACCAAACGTCTTGATTTTAAAGGATTTCGTTCCAGAATGAAAGAGATATACACATTTCTCCAATAAGTCATTATGCATGTGTGACGAAATTCCAGACATTTCATGCATATCAAACAAGCTGATATATCTCAAAAAGAAAGCAAAGAAACGAAAATCTTCAAAAGAAGTTACTTTATCATTTAAAAGTTCTTCCAAACAAGACAATAAAACATTTTGAGGTTATGGGCACTTTAATTAAATATATGCAATTAATGTGTGAGCTTGCAGTAGACAGACGATACATGGACGATCGTAACGCCCAAATCCTCAAAAAATGTTCCGGGAATCCCGGACAAGAATCGAACCTGTAATATTTCGATTGCCGGCGAGACGAGTTTGTCTACTCCGCTGTAACTTTCACTACACATGTTCATATTTAACACAAGCAAGCTTTACATATTTAACACAAGCAAGCTTTATGATATGTGTTTTAGAGCAGTGTGGTATATCCCACATCCCTTCTTTAAGATTGTGACGTTTATATACTTATTTGGATGTGCTAGGGATGAGCTTCATCGCGCTGACGAGCCCCAAATAGGGCGAAACAGCTGTCCGACTGTCAATGATTGACCTACCAAAATATATATCGAAACTTCTGATAGCGGGAACATTTTAATTTATTTATGTTGTAAAGGTTAAAAGCATGCCTAAAGCATTGTTACGACTAGATTTTCATCAATATCATCAATATCTAGTTTCATCAATATAAGTGTCCATGCAGGTGGCAGACAGCGCATTTGATCTTGTAAACTACACCCTGTCTTTCGTGAGGCTGTTCTTTGTCTATCAGGTTTGTGGGCTACACGTGTGTTATAAGGTCGTAAAATACGTGTAATAGTTTCTGATGTACCTTTAATGTATGGCATTATTGCTGTTCGTTGTTACGGTAGTACTGCTGTCGGTCTCGTTGGTCTCGTTGATATTGTAGTTGCATACATGACCTATGCTAATTTTCTCCCCAACTAACTAAGTTGTGCCATTTAGATGGCTGAAATTGACGGTAAGCCAACACATACAATGGGAAATTCCTGCGTTATATCAATTAATAATCATACCATCGTCACATCCATTGCCTTCCCACCCACGGGAGCAGCTGCAGACTCCGGGTCTTACACAAGTACCTCCATTACTGCAACCTCCACTGCAGAAAGCTTTAGTCAGAAATAAAAAAATATGGAGTATTTTAATAACAATATTTGTAGTTCACATACAACAATATAATTACTTTATTAGAAATACCCTCGCCTGCCAGTCTCGTTCCCAGAACCTTCGCCGCGCCACGCAAACGAACGCTCTGGGATAATCCATCGCCAGACAGCTGGAAAACAGGGTGCCGATTGAAAAGAGCATGCGCCAGAAATAGACCGAGCGCATAGTTTCTGGGACGTGAGAACTAATATTGAGATCTTCGGCAAGAATCTTTCCTGACACGTTAATAACTCACCCTGCATGTACAAGGATCTCTTCAGAGGTGATGAAAATTGTCTGGTGTTTAAATTAGCAGCCAATTGGGATTTGGGACAGAAAACATTATGATTTTTAGATTGATATAACTCGCGACAATGAAATTAAAAAGGTCGATAAACACTGCTGCGTTGTGTATTGCAAGTTCTAAAAATATTAATAATTGTTGGCTGATTGTTGAAATTTCAAACAAAAATAAAAGACTTGTAAGCACAAAAACGCCATACACAAATTTACGCGCTCGTGTGGTATGGGGAATATCTGATGAATCTTTGTCATGATTCTGGATGATACGAGAACGCAACTCAGCGCAAGTGTCTTCGTTTAGCGGCCAACTTGCGCCGTGATACGTTATAAACCATGTTATAAACGTGCATTATTGTCTAATCACGAAGTCAATAAATATAGTTCTGCAATATAAACACTACGTCCGAAGGTTTAGTTGCAGAAATCGCATTTCCTGAACCGAGAATAACTGAGGCAATTTTTGGCACCATGGATCTAACATTCTGGATCTAACATTCATGAGAATTCCAAATGCTACATGTATGTACAATGGGGCGACTTGAGATCCGTCTTCTTAACGTCTTTCTCTTAAACCTTAACTTAACTCTTTCCTTACGGCTGAAAAACATCAAAAATTGAACGACCACGTTGTTCTACTGATATCTCTTGAAATAACCATAACTGTTGCGAAAGCTATACATTTTCTGGAAGCCCAATAAACCGGCTTTTACTTGTTCTTTTAAATTTCCCGAACAAAACACATTATGTTAATATAAATTAGCATTAATTATCATAAATCAGGTTGAAAAATTTACATTTTTCCAGAAAAGGCCATCTTGCACGCCCGCGTAGCATCTTGAAAACTCAAAATGCCACCAATCGCAGAGTTGTTTATGAAATCAAATCAAACTTGGCGTGTGCGTGGATTTCATGTTCCTGGCGCTTGTCGAATTTCAATTTTTAATCTTGCGTTACCGTGTGCCGTGTTTTTCGATTGACGACTTTGCGGGTCTTCAGTGACCCATTTTAACTGCGCCAGTAGGGAAAGAGTTAAGCTAAAAATTCTAAATTTATCTAATCCTAAAACTAACCCTACGTTAAAATTAATCCAAATATGTTAATTTCCAATTGTGACCGCTGAGAATAAGTATTTACTGTTGAAACTCGAACCTCACCCTGGGTATATAAGTGAAACACACATGACTGCGCATGACTCATAGATCCTGCTTTATCTTTAAAGTACTTATAACCCTAGTTTCTTATTATTTATAAATATTCCGTACCAGGCATACAGATTTTCCTCGATACTTTATACATGTTTATGTTTTTTAAAATACTATTATAAGTGTTAGGTCGACATAGGAATTTTGATTTTTTCCTGTCTTTCGTGTGATAAACTGGTTAGGGATTTGAGCGAAAAGCTAATACAATCTCTAGTATGACGTTCATGTATACCAGCAACGGTTGAATTTGGTCACATTTTTCTAGCAGCAGGAATATTGTATTCGTGACACTCATTAGCAAAACATAATTAAAGCTGTATCAAATACATATCGAAGGAAACATCAAATCAAAGAAATATTTCACTGTTTAACTGTTTGCCTCATATTAAACGTTTATAAATAATAACAAAAAATGTCTCTCAAAAATGTCTCTCAAATGTCTCTCGTATAATTATTTGTGTTTTTACGTCCGTTTTGATTGGTAGTGTGTTTTTGAAAGCTGTCAAGCGTGAAGAAAACATCGAGCATTGGGTTTAAAAATTATATCTAACAGTTCAAACTGCCTGTATAAAACTTCTCAATTGAATATCTGAAATTATACTAAAACAATTAGTCACCAGTCGGTGATTATCGTTATATTTACCTCGCAGCTTCGCGGCTCGGTAAATATTCACCGATAGTCACCTCAACTTCAGTGACTAATTACTCGGATTACCACCTGTGGTGGTAGCCGAGTCTAGGTTTCGGTGGCATTCCTGTATTTTTTTTTTTGCAATTGCAATTATTGCATCATCCCGATAGGCTTTGCGAAACCAGGCGCTGTGCTCATTTCTTTGGTCGCTATTGCTCGAGTGTTCGCACAAAACTCCAAAGATTCATAAGGAATGTTGCTGGCTAGTAATCTTAATCATAAACAAAATTTGATTGCAAGCATTTGTGAATATCTTAAAATATTTCGAGCAAAACGTGTGTCACCGGGTGAGATTTTGTCTCACATTTCTCCCGAGATTTCGAACGGAAATATAAAGCCAATTGCGTCGGGTATAAGGGTAAAACGCAGATGCGAAAAGGCGGATGGAGGATAAAAGGCGAATGAGAAAAGGAAAGTATAGGTCTGTTTCTATAAATATTAATAGTCTCTCACAGACTCTCGGCGACTCATTGCCTCGCAGAGCCAATAGTATTCAAAACCGCGCTCTAATGTAATTGCTCTGGTTTCCGAACGCATGAGTTTTTGCAGATAATATCAACTATATTCCAGGCGTCATTCTATATAAGCAAGAACATCTGCAATAAAATTAAAATCTGATGGAAATTAAGATTAAGGTGAGTTAGCGTCAAATATCACAGCTTGTCAGGTATAAGTATTTTATACAATATTTTACTTAGCTGTACCTTACCTAGGGTTACAAATCGCGGAATTTTCAAACAGAACATTGATTTGTGTCTATTCTATTGACCGCAAGCAGCCCGAGTTCGGAACGCCTATAGCGGGCGTCTTGTTAAATATTATATGGTATAGATTCATACGCAAAATAACGCACGCTGATTGGTTACTGATAGGTATAGCCTGCGAGGGTAGAACACTTTTTCCGGATCGGTAAATTTTGTCAGGGATATTTCTGATTTGATATTAATGAAAAAAAGATGGACTTTTTCATTACAAATATAGAGAAATATATAATGTGCTATAATGAACATCATCATTGGTTTTCATTAAAGTTTTCAATATATCATGCTTAAAATGTAAAATGAAGCGAAATATGGTAGCGAAGAAGTAAAGGTAAATAGACCTCTTTCTTAATGGCACCCAAATTAAATATTCTTTTATATTAATTTAAATTAGCCTTTCTGACCTCGTTTGTGTATCTGTAATTCCAAAGAACATTTGCTTTGTAACGAGGCCAGAAAGGCTAATTTGGATGCATATAAAAGAATATTTAGATTGGCCGCCATTATGAAAGAGGTGTATTATCTGAAGACGAAAAGAGCGTTAAAAACAGAGGAGAAAATTAACCAAACGCCATAATATAATAAATACCTTATTAACCTTGTTTGCTCGTTCTATATGCGTTCTATATGTTTGCTCGCACCTTCGTCTCTCGGTCTGTACGAAAACCTCAGGCAAATATTTTCCTCGTACAGACCTCACACTCGGTTAATAAGTCTTTATTAGTATATTAAATATGGAAAGTGCGAGAATTAATCTAAGATGGTAAAACCTTGGTGCATTAACTTACCAACGCACTCTCCGCTGATCTCTGTATATCCAGTTTCACACGAGTGTTCCGCTACAGATTTGGCGACCTGCTTGTACCTTGTGACCAAGACGTAGTAAGTAACATAGCTATTAAAATAAATAAGGAAATATGAAGAAAATATATAAAACTTTATATTGAGGACTGTTTAGGCACAGTATCATGCTCACGGGTTCAACAGGTTCAACATTTTTGTTAAATCAGTGAACCTGTGCATCGTTTTTGGATACTTCTGATCCTAACCCTAACCGTCATCGTAATCCTAACCCTAACCTTATTACTCGCGCTACCTACGGTAGCCGAGTATAGGTTTCGGCATTTTCGTTTTTGTGTACCCAAAGTTGCCCCATAAGGCTTTGCAAACTCCATAATTGTTTTGACTATATCTATGCATGTTACCATGTTAGCTTTCTTTTCTATCGAGTGTTTAGTAGCCGGGTGTTTCGAGGTGAAGTGTTCTTGCCTGCTTGCTTGGAAGTGTTTGAGAACAGCTATATTGCTGGCAAGTATCTTGTTATTATTATTTTGTCGTCGTCGCGAAATGGCAATTATTGCATCATCCAGATCAACCTCGTACCCAGGATTTTCACCTGCAAAACTGCATAATATATTCATGCGCCATTGTGATTTACTCATCTGATCACCTTTCTTGGAGTCTTCTTCACTAAAAATCTTTGATGTGGCTAGCAAGTATCTTGATCTTATATACGCTCACAATCCGATCGCTTTCGAAACGGGTTTGTCTGAACATCGATTACATCGAGAACCTGTACTCGATGTAATCGATGTTTAAGAATTTAATGAGACTCGACATATGAATGCTGTATGGAAATATGTTAACTGTTCTGAGGTAACTGCACTATTTTTATAAGCTTTGTTGCCTGTATTGTTTATTGTTATGTTATACAAAATAAAGTCGATGCTACAGTTTATTGTTTCATATATACCAAGTACTATTAGTTGCAAATGTTGAAATTGAATAACCCTGTTTCACTTGCTATTTTACCTGTAAGCTTAAATGGGGCTCCAAGAAGCTATTCTGGGTTATCAGTAAGTTTGTATCGATTGTTCATATTATACACGAATGCTTATAAATGAACACGCAGTATATAAATCTCTGACACCCATACCAACTATCAAGATCAAGGAGTAAAACAGTTACTTTGTTATTGTGTGCTGGTTTACCAGTAACGGGTCTGTTCAGCCATGTATACTTTCCATTGTCCCTCAACAGCACAAATACACCCCGCCTTTCAAACTGATTTTTGGCATTCATGATTACCAAAAACAGCCGGTAATTTGTCCTGATATTACATGAGGCAGACTAGCCCACTTGCCAGACTGACTCAAAAGCACACCATTTGCAAACTGTTGCTTGATCTGTACAGCCAGATACGTACCTTTCGAACTGGATTTTGGCCTTAACTACATGCACGAAAGCGAGATGTCTCGCTCACCGAGACAGTATAATGTCTTGATATTACAATAAGCTAGCTGGCCCACTGGACAAGTCACTAGTATGTATAAAGCCTATCAAATAATAAATATGCTAAAATTATGAATATGTTTACTGGCTCAAAATGTTATATAACTTCAAAGAAATAAAGATTTTGAATTACATTTCTTTAAACTGTTTTATAATAGCTTATGACACCTTGCTACTGCCTTGCTAAATGGTTTGATTTACTGCTCGGTCTTATACACTGAGAAAAAGGTTAACTGATAGTTTAATGCTTGCTCAAACTGAACCTGTTGGCCAGGAGCACAGGTTGGAACCGAATTAGGTCAGCAAACAGGATGGCTCATTTGGTGGGGCAAACTTCTCAGTAAGCATAAATTAGGTCAGCAAACAGGATGGCTCATTTGGCAGGGCAGACTTCTCAGTAAGCCAGCTTGGATACTGAGCGAACTCACCTTCATATAATCAAAGCCGTTGGCCAACACTATGTTATGGGTTTGCAATGATGGCAAATTTAACCACCCCTGCACTGACAGCTGTATCAATATCATTACATGTAACATTGTACCTACAACTATAGATCTGTGTATATTGAATTCCAATCGCTGAATTTGCCTACAATGTCTTTCAACAAGCCACTAACTCAAGTAGCCCGAGTAAACGCCTAGCGGGCGTCTTGTTTCAGTTTAAAGTCGAACAATTCTAGGTGGTATTTTGACATCACGACATGAACTGCTGTACATACATTGAATCCCTGACTACAACAGTGACCCTTTGTTGACCACTCTAAGGCCCAGGTCAAATGTCGAACTTCACATGAGCCGAACTCAATGCAAATGACTTTTTTAACCCCTGTAACAAGTCTAGCAGCAGTATTTTGAATTCGCTGTAACTTGCTCAATTCAGCTTCTGGTAAGCCATTTTGGATGCTATTACAGCTGTCAAGTTTTGATGTTATGAATGCATGTACCAACTTCTCCCGAATTCAATGCAAATGAGCTTAAAGAAAAGACTACTCTCATTTGCATTGAGTTCGGCAAATGTGAAGTTCGACGTTTGACCTGAACTACACTAAACAATCCATCCCTAATTACTCCCAATTCTTGCGCCTACGCCGCCTTTGCAGTGATGACCAAAGATCTTGAGATCAAGCGATTGGAAATGAAATTACATATTTGTCCAACGTGACTATCCTACCCATTTCTTAGACACCACTGTTAAAATATATTTTCGTGTTTCCCGTTCAGGCACCCTCAACCATCAAAAACTTCTTTATAAAATAATTATAATGACATAATCCCTCGATAACATTAACGCTTCATTCCTTTAACTTTAACATCTAATTTTCTTATATGATTAAAATGACAGGGTCTTGAGCTACTTTCACCGATAACGTATTGATCTATTTTCTTCGAAATAAAAATATTCGGCATCACTTAGTATATATTGTATAGTGCCAAAATTCCATATGAACTTCAAGTCGGAATTCGATATAAGAATGCGACGGAACGAATATACTTGGATTGACAACCAAATACATTGGACTAGCTGTTTACAAGGGACGAGAGTAAAAAGATGGCCAATATATGATGGTCAATATTAATGTTTATGTTATTTTAGATTTAATATAAGGGTTAGCAAGTATACTAGCGGTGCCATCTTGAAATCTACCTCTCGTTAATCCGAAGTATTTGCGCTTTCTTATACCAGTTTAGTTTTGTTACATCATTATTATAAATATAAAAGTTTCACTCAGTTTTCATTTCACTTTACCTTTTCACTCTGTGATGATCGGCCTTCTCTCAGAATGACTTCCTAAACATTATTTCAACTCTACACCAACCTTTTAGAGTATTCGAAATAAAACGGATGAACGTTGACTACGACTCTCTTAAAGTAAATTCTCTTTAAGTCACCAACAATAGTCTTTCTCAAGACTACAACAACCAACTTCACATATCTTATGACTCTCTTAAAGTAAATTCTCTTTAAGTCACCAACAATAGTCTTTCTCAAGACCACAACAACCTGGACCGGACGATCAACTTCACCCATCTTATGACTCTCTTGTTCCCCATTGGTTATATTTTCACATGTACAGTATATCTTCACATGTGAAAATAGAGATTTATATGAAAATACAAAATTATTGTGATACACATTTGCGTTCGACGAAGTAAATCGCATTCTAATCTTGCATGTCATGGGTGCGGTCAAGTGCTTTACAGGAAAAGAAAATCAAGATTTTTTTAGACTTTTACCCTATTTGAGCAAATTATGGTATTAGTACGAAACCGTGTATCTTCGTCTAAAATCGTGGTCACAGAGCATTTGTATTAGGTGTAAGCTATTCAACAATGTTATTATACAAACACAATGTTGTTGAGAAGGTTCGTTATTACTATAATAGGGGCTGTGTTTGCGCTATCGGTATTTAGCATTTCTGATACAAACAAATTTCTCTCGAAATCGCAGAAAAATCACAATAACAATTATATAAAATAGATAGTAGAAACCTGAGTGATTTTATGTTTATAATCCAATCTTCGTTTCACCATTTGCTGACCCTACCACATAATGTCTATATGAGCTGCGAGATCCGAGTTATTGAGGAGAAGGTGCTGCCTTGGCAATAACAGCAACTTGTAAGACTTTCGGTCTTCTCGGGAAAACGACCTTAAATCGTAGGCCCTTGGAATCCCTATCAGTTGGGCTTTCCGTTCACCAAAGATTAATAAACTGAATAGTCGAGCGCTTAAAACATGAGCCTCTGGCTCGGATAAATAGACTTTAAGAAATACCTAATGGGTTTCCGTGTTTGGATAACGTGATCCAAACACGCGGGATGTTGCGAGACTTGAGAAAAGCGTAAACAAACACGAGCCGATAGGCGAGTGTTTTTAGCTTTTCGAAAGTCGAGCAACATCCCAAGTGTTTGGATCACGCTATAAAACACGGAAACCATCAGGTATTTCTTTTATAAAATAACCACAGAGAAATATCACTAAAAGTTATTAATATAATTAGATCAACATTGTAATTCTCCCAAAAACCATCAACTACCAATCAGGGGAGGTCTATAGCAAAGCGCCGGTAAAAACATCAGGAAAACATGCATGCTTAGAAAGATGAAAAAGATATTTCCAGCTGGATTTAATCACGAAAATTTGCTGGCTATATTTATGTTGGATTGCTGCAGATGTAAAATGATGTTGTGAGTTTGCCTAGCCTTCATATCCTACACACAATCTTTTTTGTGGTTTTCTGTCACTGTGGAAGTGTTGTTAGGTGATTTTTTGTTGGCTACAAGAACAAAATGAATGGTTTCTTCGTGAATATGCTGCCCGACGAGAGGTAAAATAAACATTTTATACCTTTTCCATGTTCTCTTGGTGGACTATATCTATAAAAGTGTTGTCTTTTTGGGTTTTATTGAAATTTTCAATAATGTAAACTTTTCCATCACAAATTATACGGAAATTCTCGTTCGCTTCAGCGTTGCTTTGTCCACTTTAAATATTTATAATTTCCTATATATTTTCGGCTTATTTTTGAAAAATATTGTGAAAATTAACAGGGAAGGTTGCTATATTTTATCCCCTATATATATATATATATATATATATATATATATATGAACAACCGTTCTCATGCGCGGCATCGGAAAATTTGGCCCTGGTAACTAGATATAGACAGAAACTGATTGGTAGACCTCTGCATTTGAATTAATATTTAAATTGCAACCGTCACATGATTGCGAATGCAAAAATTGAAACGGTATTGAAACGGGTTTTTTTGCGTTAAGTTTGGCGCATTTTAAATTTAAATTGACGCCAGCGCGACAAACCGCTTTCCGGAAGAAGCCGCCATTCGCCGACGGCGAAAGTTGTACCAGCCATTTCCTCACAAAATCATCGGATGCAGTAATGTTTGTTTTTAACAAACATTACTATAGACATTATCAGCTGATTTCAAGCCGAAAGTGTAGTGTTGAAGGACAAGATAATCAAAGACAGGAACAAGTAAAAGGTAAATAAATTAGTATTCTCAAACAAGGCTAATAATAGTACATTGTCACCGACTCGCCGGTCTGTGTTGAGCAATTGATTTGCCTTTTCTGCACAGTTTTTTTTTGGTTAGGGTAAGTAATTTGGTGAGGATTAGGGTTAGGTTTAGGATTTTGGTGATATTTACCCGCATTTCGTTGAATTCTAAGAGACTATAGCGTCGTACGGCTACCGTACGAATAGCCATTTATACCTTCAGTTCAGTGCATTCACTTTATCGTTTAACTTTTTGACTTGACTCGCTAATTTTAATGTAATTTAAATAATTGTACACTGTATTGTGTATTTTCTCCAAGCTCCGAAATCTAATAGACACATTTTGAAATACTTAACAGAGAGATTTTGAAAAATTTGAAGGTGTGTAATGTTTTGAATGTTTAGAATTTTCACAACATATATGTGTAATATTTTGACAGTTGGAATTAAATCCATGCAGTTTAAAATATATATCATTTGTTCTTCATAATACTGCAGAATAGTAAGTGGTAGTACACATTTTGGAATTGCATGTACAGAATGTTTATTATTTTATTAAAATTATAAATACTATATGCTTGATAATTAGCCTATATATACAGTAGTTTAGGGTGAAAAAACATGCATACTATTACTGTGTTCATATGATCTGGGCCTGGCCTACAATTTTGTAGCAATAAACAAGCATTACTGTATACTTGTCAGTGTTAATATATACTAAGCTGTAGTGAATAAGGGAGAGCTCGGGGGGAAACAGACGATACAGTACATGGATGATGGTCAAGCAAGCTCATATCCTCAGAAAAATTATTCTGTGTCCCGGACACTGACCATTGAGCTACCAAGACTCAGATGGCGAGTGAAGGTTACATTGATGTACTGATTCGATTGATATATGTCTGTCTAAATGCAGCTCGCATTTGCATACAGAAGTGTATATATTAACATACCCAATCATTACTGATATATATAGTAACAGCTGCAGGCAGTACATATATCATTAGAACCAGTATATCATTGTAACCTCTCTCCATCTGAATCTCGATGGCTCAATGGTTAGAGGCCATCACTGGCAATAAGGTTATAATTTTTTCAACCAGGAATATTATGTTTATGACGATATGATCTTTAACGTCCATGTTTTGTATACTGGCATGTATTCCATATATTATAATCTGTGTTTACAGTACTCCATCCATTATATATGGAACATGTTAGACCTACAGCACTTAGCTGGCCTAGTGGGTCACAACTTATTCTGTCAATGTAAAATACAGCTCATTATTATGTTCACATTGGGTATGTTGACACTACTATGTATGCAGATTGTTATGGATTGAACAAGTACTGTACTGTGTTAGTTAGATCATTATCGACAAGCAGACTAGGCATGGCATCCTGAATATAGGTTATAATATATATGTGCATGGTGATATAATTTAGATACTATAGTACACAATGCCATATACAGTATATGCTTTGTATGGTATCTGCAATCTGCATTAGACATTATTATTATTATTATTATTGTTAATGCATTATTATTAATAGTATTAATAATAATAATAATTATAATAATAATAATAATAATACAATAATCCCCTCGCCCGGACGGCGCGAAGCGCCGTCCCAGGCGAAGGCGCTGGGCTCACGTTCTATCCGCGTACAATTGGTGGTGTTGTGTTTTGGTGATTGATGGTTTATTATGTGATTGTGTGAATTGAGTGTGGGTGTGATGTTAGTGATTCTCGTGCTGTTCTGTGATGTGTGTTGTTGTTGTGTGTGTGTTGGTTGTGAAGTGGTGTGTGAATTGATGATTTGTGGGTGTTGTTTTGCTGTTTTTGATATTTTAAGCTGTTGTGTTGTTGTGTCTCAGTGGTGTGTGTTGATTGTGTTTGATGTTGGTCGTGATTGATTGCTTGATTGATGTCGGTGTTGTGTGTGTTCGTGTGATATGTTTGATATGATTTGATTTGTGTCGATTTTCGATTGTTATTGTGGTTGTGTGATTTGGTGTAGATGATATTGATTGATTGATTTGTTTTTGATGTTTATGTTGTTGTTGTTGTATGTGATGATTGTGTGTGCATTGTCGTGTTTGTTTGTTTGACTTATGTGATTTGATGATGTTGAGGATGTTGATCTGTGATTGTGGTTTTCGTGTGAATGATGTTTTGATTTTGGTGATTTGTTCGTGATATGTATGATTGTCGATGGTTTGATTGTTGATATGTTGTGGATTGTGATATTGTTGATGTGTGTTTGTTTTGTGTTGGATTTTTTGTGTGATGTTTGTGTTTTCTGATGGTATGGATTGATAATCTGATTTTGTGATTGTGATGTTTGATGTGTGATTGTGATGTGGGTTTTGTTGGGATTCGATAGGTGTGGTTGATTTTTGTTGTGGTATGATTTGGTGATATTGTGTTGATTGATTTGCGATTATGCTGCGGTTGGTGTATTTGTGATGTTGCTATGTGGTTCTATGGTGTGTTGATTTGATAGTTGATATGGATGATTGATTCTGGATTGTGAATGACTGATGTGATGATTGAATATGTTGTTGATATTGTTTGTGTTGTGTGGTGATTTTTGATGATATTGTGTGTGATTGTGGTATGTGTCCTCGTGTGATAAATGATGTTTTGTTTGTGTGATGTGTGATTGTTATGTTGATCTGTTGGTGTTGTGGTTTTGTGTGTGGATAGTTTGGTGTGATTTGTGGTGGATGTAATTGGACTTATATAATGTGATTGATCATGATTTTCTGTTTGTTGACGTGTGTATTGTTGATTGAGGTGTCCAGGCCGAAGCGCTGAGTGGTGATAATCTTGACGGGGTGGTTCCAATGTCCGGTCGTGTACAATGTCCGGTCGTCTGGTCTGTCAATAGTTTCAGAAAAAGTTTGTCCCGTGTATATATATCGGTATCCATCAACCGTGGACCGTACGTTTTTTGGTTTGATGACGAGATCGGATCTCACGGGGAAGAAAATAGCTAAACAAGGATATTTATGGATCTACAAGGATATTTATCTAAGGTCGTGAGCCTGGACATTTTGTGTTATCGTTTTTAAAAATATTTTTCTTTAGCGACTTTTAATACTGTTTGTGAATACTGTTTAAAATATTTAAACAGTATTGGAAACTGGAAAAAGTGAAATGAGTGATTTAAACAACGAATGGCAGGTTGAAGCTGCACGAGCAGAGGAGAACGAAAGTGGACATGAAGTAAGGTCCGACGAGCAGAGGAGAACGAAAGTGGACATGAAGTAAGACTATCCGATATTGCCCGCGGGAAAACGAAACCAACAACAGGTAAGAATACATCAACAAGGTCGAAAGATTGTGAACAAAGGCGTCGAAAATCGCGAGAAGAAACTGCAGAACAACGCGAAGTTCGGCTCGCGAAGAGAAGGGAAACAAGAAGGTTGAAATCAAACAAAGCCAAAGGCGACGAAAATGCCGAAACTGTGGAATGTAGTTGACGGACAAGCAAGTTTTATTTTGTAATATTCATCTATTGCCTATGGTTACTTTGCTTGGACACGAATGCAGGTAAATAAATTAGTATTCTCAGTATTCAAGGATAGTACACTGTGAGTCTGTGTTGAGCGAAGGCCCTTTTATTTTAACTTTTAAGTGTCTATATATTTGTATATTAGATAGGAGATAAACAAGAGAGTTCGATAAACATTATAGTTTTTTGGTTAGGGTTGGTAATTTGGTTAGGTTATTAGGATTAGCATTTCGTTGAATTATAAAAGACTACCGCCTTTAATACTGCTACCGTACGAATGCCACTGCCTTCACTAGACACTATACTTTATCGTTTATAATCGTACGAAGGGCTTTTCGCTCGAAAACGTTGAATGTCTGAGACCTGTTTACACACTATTTTGGCAGTGCACCAACAATTAAAAAGATCTGTATTTCGCCTACAATGTACAATACGCTGAACAATATTTTATCTTCAATAAAACAACCATGTCATGTTATTGTTTGTTAGTTGTAACTTGTATATAGTCTGCATTGACAATTGTGATTGTTCAGAAATCTTTAGACAAATTTTGAAATACTTAACTTGTCAGTTAAGAGAGTTGTACTATATACATTCTGGGATTGGGAAAAGTTTAGGCACTATTAATAATACTAACTAGAAATACAGGATAGCCTGTTCAATGCTAACACTGGTATTTACTATTGACGGGGTCCTGTTTCCTAACAAATTACAATTATTATTTATTACAAATATAAATGTATTACACATATTCATATATATGTACAATATGTTACAAAAACTAATTATAACTTGAAAGTTGTATAAATCCTACAAATGTAGTATTGTCAATTAAGGCAATAGATATTAGATAATGCTCTTACATGCTATGCAATGAACAAATTCATTGAGATTAAAATAGTTCTTTAGAAATGGTGGTAAAATGCCTTCAAGACATTTCTTAACTAACATGGTACCAATCCTAGGGTTTCTTATTAACCGATCAGTTTCATGTCCAGACTTAGGAAAGGTCAGTTTCTCTGCCCTGCATTGAGACCTCAAGAGCATCTATCCTCACCAACAATCGGGATAGAATCCCTAATACTGTATTAAAACCAAATTGATGCCTATACATTTGCACTATATGCACCCCTAGACATTTCAATGATAAAGAGAATTGCACTTTCTTCCTTCATTCTTTAACAGTCTTTGGTGTCTTTGTTATACTAACTACTGGGTTGATTATTTCATGAATCACAAGGTCGGTGAGAACGGGGGCAAAATAGCCTGGACCTTGCAAGGGGCCCGGCCGCGTCGCCACATCAATCACTTGTGACTGGTGTAATCTGCAGACCAATGAAATGTTGCTACATTTTGCATACCTAACACAAAGTACCAGTTCATCTCAACACTGTTCCCCAATTCTGTCGAATACTGTGAATTATTGAACGGAGGTGTCCAAAACAAAAATTATTGAACGCTGATGACATCACTAGGACAAAGCGCATAACTGCAGTACTGTATTATAGTAGTAAATTAGCAACTATGCTATAAAAGTTTCAAACAGTAAGCGGGCGAGGGGTGTTGCGTATAACGTATTTCTAGTAATACAATAATATTTATACAGGATAGGCCCTTAAATGCTAACACTGGTATCAATATATCGGGGTCTTGTTTTCTAACAAATTACAGTTGTTACAAATTTCAACACATATTCATAAATGTACAGTACAATGTTACAAAAACTAATTTTAACTCAAAAGTTGTATATCCTTTACATTTTGGCAATTAAGGCAATAGATAATGGTGCTATAACATGTATGCACAGATTAATAATTGAAACATGGAAAATAGCTCTTTACTGGTAGATATGATGTTAAAATGCCATGGAATTGTAATTCCTAACTAGCATTACACAATGTAACTTGCTTCTAATACAAGAGGTACAAAACTTGGGATTTCTATTAACCATTCAGTTTCAAGTGCCAACTTAGGAACGATCAGTTTCCCTGACATGCATAGAGACCTCTGATTATGACCATCACTATTTAGTTATCCATATTACTGCCAGCTCCACATCATAGTAGTCCAATGTGGGTGGAATTATCAACTTACTGTATATAATCTATCCACACCAACAATTTGAGTAGAATCCCTAATACGTCTTAGTAAATCTAATTTGAATGGACCCCTATACATTTGCACTATATGCATCCGTAGACAATTTGAACGAATTTGATTTTTTTAAAGGACACTCATTGTATGATTGAGATGCACTTTCTTCCTTCAACAGCCTTTGTTGTCTATATACTAAATACTGCATTGATTATTTCGTGAGCCATCAATATTGCGATAAAAGTAATTTCTTTCTAATTGGGCGAGGGGTTGTTGCATATACTTATTTCTAGTTTATAGTTATTGTGCATAATATGTAGAATGTTAATGTTTAAAAACGATGATGTTGTGAGTTTGCCTAGCCTTCATATCCTACAACACAATCTTGTTTGTGGTTTTCTGTCACTGTCGAAGTGTTGTTAGGTGATTTTTTGTTGGCTACAAGAACAAAATGAATGGTTTCTTTTCTATGCTGCCCGACGAGAGGTAAAATAAACATTTTACACCTTTTCCATGTTCTCTTGGTGGACTATGTCTATAAAAGTGTTGTCTTTTTGGGTTTTATTGAAATTTTCAATGAGGTAAACTTCTCCATCACAAATTATACGGAAATTCTCGTTCGCTTCAGCGTTGCTTTGTCCACTTTAAATACTTATAATTTCCTATACACTTTCGGACTATTTTTGCAAAATCTTGTGAAAATGCTATATTTTATTTATAGTTATTGTGCATACTTGGAGCAAATTTATTGAAATATTACATTTACCATAGTAGCAAACTTGGTAAATGCTGCATTTACTAACTTTTGAGCAAATATAAGGCAAATGCGGCATTTACCATGTTTACTCCCATAGTAAATATAACATTTGAATAAATTTGCTCCCTATTTGCGCAGTTGTAAATTTGAGTAAATCTATTTTTTCATGCAGTGAGCTATGTAGAATGTTAATGTTTAAAAACGATGATGGGCCGGCATGATTTGCTTTTTGCGTGACACGACCTCAAAATTCCCGTGTTTGGATAACCTGATCCAAACACGGGTATTAGCAATTCAGAACACGCGTAGCACACTTGTTATTTTATAAAACCTTATCCTGCGTGATCGACTCCAAATAAATCATACTCATAAATTATTATACTCACCGGCTGCAGCGCCTCGATTTCCCCCACCACCAGCCAGTGTAGTAGCATGTTTTGCGGGTCCTTAATTCTTTCACTAAAGTTTTCTCTGTTGTATAACGATGTCGATATCTGGTGATCACATGGCTCCTAAATATACAAAATATATTTTCAAACTAAATTATAAGTTTAGAAGGAGTGATCTTCCGAGAGTACTCGATATAAATGTTGTAGAGCGAATTATAGATTATGTTGGTCTAAAACTATATATAGTTATCGTTAAACGTGTTTCATGCTATTGGCTAACAGCATGTAATCATCTGTAACGATAACTGTATAGTTTTACAGTGACACAATCTAAATATGAATACACAAGATAACGCGTTGACACAACACTTCATGCATGCAAGTATTGCAACAGATTATTTGCATGGATTGATGAATAATGACAAACTGGTAATGTTTTTAACCACTCGCACAGTATTTACAACACACAATTTACACTGCTATAAGTTGTTGAAATACTAAAATATCAAAGTTTGGTTTGTTTCATTTGAAAATGCGTTAACAAAACTATTATCCAAGATTATGACTTAAAACAGTCGCATACAAAGCTCGTCTCACTTAAAACGTACAGTACTGCTTAGAAATAACCTAACAAAAAAACTCGTTTCGAACGCGTTCGGAACTAATTCTAAGCGCGTTCCGGAACGGGTACCGAACGCTGTCGGATCACAATTAGAACGCGTTTGAATCTCGAAGTTGTTGTTATCGTGATCAGATCGGCCACCCATCGGAATTGTTCGTTGTTCCCCAAAGTTTAGCATCATTTGATAATTTGGAGAGCTTTCCACATATTCAATATATAATTTATTTAAATATATATAAATAATAATTTATTTAAAGTTAAATATTTCTTGAAGAATAGGGTTTAAAACACCAAGATCAGCAGTTGGTCTTGTTTTCTTGTTATCGACAAAACGATTGCGGCCCGCAGAGGTCACCCAATCTTAAAAAATAGGTACGCAGTGCGTACATGTGTCTACTGGATTTTTCTATTAACATCTACAGGTACAAGGAGATGTGAAATATTAGTGAAATATTATTTGAAATACTACAAGGAAATGTGAAATATTAGCCGTTACAGAAACGCGTGCCGAATAGGGAATTGACTGCAGTTTAATTACAATTTTTGTTCTGAAAAACAGCATTAGTAGCATGTAGATTTCAAAACTAGAAAAAAATAAGTTTGGCACAGCTTGCATATTGCATTGGTTCTGTTGAGGAGTAGACTAGCATTGTAATTTTAACTTTGCCATTAGGCATAAACAATAACTGGGTGCCAAGAATGCTGTAATTTCCAAATTCCAATAATTAAATAATTGTTATCAGCAATCTCATAAATAGTGAAATGGAAAGATTTTTTATCACTCAAGATAATTCATGTTTCTGGCAGACAAAAAATCATATTCCTTATATTTACCTGGGTAGGAAAAATACGCCGAAAGTGTTGTAGCTACTTAACTTGTTTTGATTTATTGTAGCTTATAGTAATTGTTGTGTCACATGCCTCAGTTTCGCAAAGCCTGTTGGGACCATATTTCGACCCAAAAAACATAAAAGAACAAAAACACCGAAACCTATACCACAGTAGCCCGAGTAATTACTGTACCAAAAAAATTAGAAATCAGGTTCCTTGAAATGTACAGCTGATCAGCCTGATCTGCATGTTAATTATCGATACCCTATTTGATGAGCCTCCGTGCCTCCGCCAGCATCCCGCGTCCTGGAGACGAGAGTACACAATAATGGCGATTTCGCACATATTCAGCATACTTGAGACACAATAATGACGATTTTTTAATACACAATAATCGCGATTTCTAACATTCTCACATATTTAGAAAAAAAATTAAAAAAAAAAAAAATTAATAAAAATAATAAATTTGAGATGGCCATGAAGTGTTTGATGAAGTGTTTGTTATTGTTCGCTGGTTTTCCAGTGACATCTTGTGCAGCCATGCATTTTTCATTGTCCCTCACCCCACATAAATTGTTGTTGTTGTTTGCCAACTGCATGTTAGTTGGTCTGCACAGCCAGATACATCGTACACACCTTTCAAACTGATTTTTGTCCTTGATTATTGATTTTTGTCCTGGCCGGTATCTGAGTTTGCTCGCTAATCATGACATCACAGTAAGTTGTCAATTGTCCAATAATGAGGAACTGGTCATTATTTATAGGTTTTACTGGGTTGCAATTATTAACTAGACAACTTGGTGAAGAACCTACCGCAAGATGCTTTCAAATACACGTCAGAAGTGTTCCATGATGAGGGGTTGGCACTAATGACAAGAAAGGGGGTCTATCCCTATGATTATATGGACTCCTTTGACAAATTCGATGAACGCGAGTTACCCTCCAGAAAGGACTTTTATAGCATTCTGAATTATAAAGACATTACGGAAGAAATGCATGAACGTGCTTGCGATGTGTGGGACTACTTTGACGTTGAAAACATGGGTGGGTATCACGATCTGTATTTGAAAAGTGATGTGCTTTTGCTCGCTGACGTTTTTGAGAACTTTAGAAAGACATGTCATCGTGAGTATAAATAGACCCGTGTCACTATTTCACATCACCTGGATTGGCTTGGGACGCGATGTTAAAGATGGCTGGAGTGGAACTCGAATTGTTGTCTGACATTGACATGTTCCAGTTCGTATAATTGGGTATGCGTGGTGGTGTGAGCTACATATGTAACAGACATGGTCAAGCAAATAATAAGTACATGAAGGGGTATGATAAAGCGCAAGAGTCGAAGTATTTGATGTACCTTGATGCCAACAATTTGTATGGATGGGCAATGAGTCAAAGTCTTCCCACGGGTGGTTTTAAATGGCTAACTAAGAAAGAGATAGAAAGAGTGAACTTGTGTGACTATCACGACGATAGAGAAAAGGGTCTGCTGCTTGAAGTCGACTTGGAGTACCCAAACCATTTGCACGACCTACATAACGATTACCCGTTGGCTCCTGAGAAGATGGAAATAACTGTTGACATGCTGTCTGCATACTGCGCGAAAATCAAAAATAAGTTTAATGTGAGTGTTGGTGGTGTTAAGAAGCTGGTGACTAACTTGATGGACAAAGAAAAGTATGTGTGTCACTACAAAAATCTGTAGTTGTATATGGATCTTGGATTGAAAGTCAAAAAGACTCATAGGGTCTTGCAATTTGATCAGTCCAAGTGGCTGGGCAAGTACATCGACTTTAATACAGTCAAAAGAACTGCGGCTAAGAACGCTTTCGAGAAGGACTTCTTCAAGCTAATGAACAATAGTGTGTTTGGAAAAACAATGGAAAACTTGAGGAAGCGTGTGGATGTAAGATTAGTGACCACTGCGAAGAAATTGAAAAAGCTTGTTTCGAAGCCAACGTTTGTGTCTTGCAAGATATTTAGCGAGAACTTAGTTGCTGTCCACAAAGTTAAAGAAACGTTGACACTAAATCGACCTGCATATGTGGGTATGTGTAGACTTGAGCAAAACGCTGATGTATGACTTCCACTATAATTATATCATGAAAAAGTACTCTAACGATAATAACCGCAGATTGCACTTCACTGACACTGACAGTCTGCTGTACACAATCAAAACCGACGACGTTTACTCTGACTTCATGAAGGACGTGAAAAGTTCGACAACAGCGACTATCCTGCAGACAGCCCATTCGCCTTTAAAGAGAACAAGAAAGTTATTGGTAAGATGAAAGATGAGTGCGCTGGAACATCAATTATTGAGTTTGTTGGGTTGCGCAGTAAGGTGTACAGTTATTTGAAAGAGAGTGGAGGTGGTGGGAAAACTGCTAAAGGTATCAGAAAGAACATAATTAAAAAGGTAATCAAACACGAAGATTACAAAAGTGTGCTACTTGATCAGGAACAATTGCGATACACAATGAAGACCATTAGAAGTGTTAAGCATCAGCTCAGTAGCTATGAAATTAATAAAGTGTCGTTATCCTGTTTTGATGATAAACGATACCTTCTAGATAATGGTATTGACTCCTACGCGTATGGTCACAAAAACATTGTAGTGAGCGATAACAACACACCCACTGACACGTCTTAAACACTGTGACCTCATGGTTTAGCAGTTATTTTTTCCCCACGCGTGTGAAATTTATTTAACATTGATCCACTAGACTCACAATCTAGTGGTTTTTCTTCGCTGAAATTTATCTAACACTAATCCACTAGACTCACAATGAATGGTGGCTTTTTTTTTCGCGTGTGAATTGAAACAATGGTAGACTAAAGCAGAAAACATGGGGAGTGTCTGGCTCAATTGACGTCAACTATAGTAGTAAACAGGATGGGGAGTGTCTGGCTCAATCGATGTCAAACACACGCAAAACTGCAAAAATGACGCCAAATTTCGCTAAACTGTGATTTGGTACAAAATTGGCACTGTTTCGTAACTCTCGCGCGTGTTTGACATCAATTAAGCCCGCACCCCCATCTCCCTTACTACTAATGAAGCGTTAACGTTATCGAGGGATTTTGTCATTAGAATTGTTTTATAAAGAAGTTTTTGATGGTCGAGGGTGCCTCAACGGGAAACACGAAAATATATTTTAATAGCGGTGTCTAAGAAATGGGTAGGAGGGAGGCCGAATCCGCAGTACTACAGCGGTTTAACCCAAAAATGTTGATGAACGCCACAATCACCGCCTTACCCTGGGTGCCAGAACCTCTGGCACCCAAGGTATCACAACCTCTGAGGATTTGAAAAGGAGGTTAATAGTTAGTATTATGGTTAGTATTAGCCATAATTATGGTTAGTATTAGGGAATTAGTATTAGGGTTAGAAAACTCGTCAGGCGTGGGGTTAGGGTTAGGATCTTTATTGCTTTGGGGTTGCTTATAATCCAATAATTTACTGCTAACAGTGCTTTAACAATTCCGGTAGTTTGTAACTTTGTACATGGCTTACAATGTGAGGAACGGCTACTCCTAGAGGATGTGATTTAATATTCATCGACATTTTCGTGTTAAACCGCTGTAGTACCGCGGATTCGGCCTCCCTCGACGCCCAGGATAGTCACGTTGGACAAATATGTAATTTCATTTCCAATCGCTTGAACTCAAGATCTTGGTTGTCACTGCAAAGGCGGCGTGGGCGCAATAATTGGGAGTAATTAGGGATGGATTATTTAGTGTAGTTAGGAACTTCACATGTGCCGAACTCAATGCAAATAAGAGTAGTCTTTTGTTTAAGCTCATTTGCATTGAATTCGGGCGCATGTGAAGTTCGACGTTTGACCCAGGCCTTAGCGTGGTCAACAAAGTTGTAGTCAGGGATTCACTATATGTACAGCAGATCATGTTGTGATGTCAAAATACCACCTCGAATTGTTCGACTTTAAACTGAAATAAGGTTAGGGTTTGCAATTATACTAGCGGTATCTTTATGAACAATTTATTGTTGGGACGGTGGCCATCTTGAAATCTACCTCTAGTTAATCCGAAGTATTTGCGCTTTCTTATATAATATACCAGTTTAGTTTTGTTACATCATTATTATAAATATAAAAGTTTCACTCAGTTTTCATTTCACTTTATCTTTTCACTCAGTGATGATTGACCTTCTCTCAAAATGTTAGACTTCCTAAACATTATTTCAACACTACACCAACCTTTTAGAGTTTTCGAAATAAAACGGTTGAACGTTGTCTATGACTCTCTTGTTCCCCATTGGTTATATTTTCACATGTATATTGGCCGCGTATCGTATTTTCACATGTGAAAATACTGAGATTTATATGAAAATACAAACTTATTGCGATACACATTTGCGTTCGACGAAGTAAAACGCATTCTAATCTTGCTTGTCATGGGTGCAGTTAGTGTTTACAGGTAAAGAAAATCAAGATTTTTTTGAATTTTACCCTATATTTGAACAAATTTGGCATTAGTATCTTCGTCTAAAATCGTGGTCACAGAGCATTTGTATTAGGTATAAGATATTCAACAATGTTATTATACAAACACCATGTTGTCGAGAAGGTTCGTTATTACTATAATAGGGGCTGTGTTGCGCTATCGGTATTTAACATTTCTCATACAAACAAAATTCTCTCGAAATCGCAGAAAAATCACAATAACAGTTTTAAAAGCTAGAAAAACATAAAAGAAATAGTAGCTAGAAACCTGAGTAGAAGCTTGGATGGTCGACATTAAGCGTGGATTGTAATGGATTGTAAACGACATTTGGCCATTATTAGCTTTATTTATAGTTTCATAATTCGTTACAGCTTGATTTTATGTTTATAAACCAATCTTCGTTCACCATTTGCTGACCCTACCACATATGTCTATGAGCTGCGATACCCGGGTTATTGAGAAGGTGCTGTCTTGGCAATAACAGCAACTGGTAAGACTTCCGGGTCTTCTCGGAAAACGACCTTGAATCGCAGGCCCTTTTATTGGGCTTTCCGTTCCCAAAGAGTAATAAACTGAATAGTCGAGCGCGTAAAACACGAGCCTCTGACTCGATTAAATAGGGTAACCTTATCCTGCGTGATAGACTCTAAATAAATCATACTCATGAATTATTATACTCACCCGCTAAAGCACCTCGATTCCCCCCACCACCAGCCAGTGTAGTAGCCTGTTTGGCGGGTCCTTAATTCTTTCACTAAAGTTTTCTTTGTTGTATAACGAGGTCGATATTTGGTGATATGCACATGCCTAAATATACAAAATATATTTTCAAACTAAATTATAAGTTTAGAAGGAGTGATCTTCCGAGAGTACTCGATATAAATGTTGTAGAGCGAATTATAGATTATGTTGGTCTAAAACTATATAGTTATCGTTAAACGTGTTTCATGCTATTGTCTGATTGCGATCATAAGACGATGAAAGGGAACAGCATGTAATCATCTGTAACGATAACTGTATAGTTTTACAGTGACGCAATCTAAATATAAATACACAAGATAACGCGTTGACACAACACTTCATGCATGCAAGTATTGCAACAGATTATTTGCATGGATTGATGAATAATGACAAACTGGTAATGTTTTTAACCACTCACACAGTATTTACAACACACAATTTACACTGCTATAAGTTGTTGAAATACTAAAATATCAACGTTTGGTTTGTTTCATTTGAAAATGCGTTAACAAAACTATTATCCAAGATTATGACTTAAAACAGTCGCATACAAAGCTCGTCTCACTTAAAACGTACAGTACTGCTTAGAAATAACATAACAAAAAAACTCGTTTCGAACGCGTTCGGAACTAATTCTAAGCGCGTTCCGGAACGGGTACCGAACGCTGTCGGATCACAATTGGAACGCGTTTGAATCTCGAAGTTGTTGTTATCGTGATCAGATCGGCCACCCATCGGAATTGTTCGTTGTTCCCCAAAGTTTAGCATCATTTGATAATTTGGAGAGCTTTCCACATATTCAAGGAATATAATAATTTATTTAAAGTTAAATATTTCTTGAAGAATAGGGTTTAAAACACCAAGATCAGCAGTTGGTCTTGTTTTCTTGTTATCGACAAAACGATTGCGGCCCGCAGAGGTCACCCAATCTTTAAAAATAGGTACGCAGTGCGTACATGTGTCTACTGGATTTTTCTATTAACATCTACAGGTACAAGGAGATGTGAAATATTAGTGAAATATTATTTGAAATACTACAAGGAAATGTGAAATATTAGCCGTTACAGAAACGCGTGCCGAATAGGGAATTGACTGCAGTTTAATTACAATTTTTGTTCTGAAAACAGCATAGTAGCATGTAGATTTCAAACTAGAAAAAAATAAGTTTGGCACAGCTTGCATATTGCATTGGTTCTGTTGAGGAGTAGACTAGCATTGTAATTTTAACTTTGCCATCAGGCATAAACAATAACTGGGTGCCAAGAATGCTGTAATTTCCAAATTCCAATAATTAAATAATTGTTATCAGCAATCTCATAAATAGTGAAATGGAAATATTTTTTATCACTCAAGATAATTCATGTTTCTGGCGGACAAAAAATCATATTCCTTATATTTACCTGGGTAGGAAAAATACGCCGAAAGTGTTGTAGCTACTTAACTTGTTTTGATTTATTGTACCGTTTTTTTTTAATTTTAGCTTATAGTAATTGTTGTGTCACATGCCTCAGTTTCGCAAAGCCTGTTGGGACCATATTTCGACCCAAAAAACATAAAAGAACAAAAACACCGAAACCTATACCACAGTAGTCCGAGTAATTACTGTACCAAAAAAATTAGAAATCAGGTTCCTTGAAATGTACAGCTGATCAGCCTGATCTGCATGTTAATTATCGATACCCTATTTGATGAGCCTCCGTGCCTCCGCCAGCATCCCGCGTCCTGGAGACGAGAGTACACAATAATGGAGATTTCGCACATATTCAGCATACTTGAGACACAATAATGACGATTTTTTAATACACAATAATCGCGATTTCTAACATTCTCACATATTTAGAAAAAATATAAAATAAAAAATAAATTAATAAAAATAATAAATTTGAGATGGCCATGAAGTGTTGTGAAGTACGTGTTTGTTATTTGTTCGCATTGGTTTTCCAGTGACATCTTGTGCTAGCCATGCATTTTTCATTTGTCCCTCACCCCAACATAAATTGTTGTTGTTGTTTGGCCAACTGCATGTTAGTTGGTACTGCACAGCCAGATACATCTGGAACACACCTTTCAAAACTGATTTTTGTCCTTGATTATTGATTTTTTGGTCCTGGCCCAGGCATTCTGAGTTTGCCTCGCTAATCATGACATCACAGTAAGTTGTCAATTGTCCAATACTAAGGAACTGGTCATTATTTATAGGGTTTACTTGGTTGATCCTTGTGAGATCATGGGCACATCCGATATGAAATATGTAAATGCATGTTATTTTGAAAGTTGCATGACTGGTGCATTTACACACTGGTAAGACAGTCTCATCTCAGAATCTTATAGCTTGTTGCATCATAGTCTTCAATATGCCAATTAAAATATAGCCCTAACCTAAAAAAGTAGCCTGAGTTAACCCCTAGCGGGCGTCTTACATTTTTTTGTACAGTATGTATATATGATATAAATGAAATAACATTATAAAATAATGCTTCTTTTGGATTTTATATTATGTCCTTAAAACAAAGTAAATTTAACAAAATATACGTAACAATTTAAAATATACATATTATATATAAATTGAGTCGGCTGTGCAAACACAATGATATCTACAGTTATGAGTGGTGTTATCGGTTTATAGTTATTTTTATCATCCTATATATTGCCCTTTTTAAATACAGGGGTCCACTCTCCCATTTTCCAATGACTGGGCCATTTACCAAATTCTATACAATTATCGAAGAGTCCAGTAAGGGATGCAGGGGCAATTCCTGTTGCGACATGTTTCAATAGTTTTGGTGTTGCCTCCAGATTCCAACCACATGATTTTCGGGGATTGAGCTTCCTCACTGCAGTGTTAACTTCATCCCGGCTAAATTTTTCAAATTCAAAACAAGACCCTTCATGGGCATCCCGTATGGCCTTCATACTATTATTTGTGGTGTTGGTTGTTTCCTTTGCCTGACTGCTTAGGTGGTCTATATACGGCGAGGAAAATTATATCTCTCATTCCGATCTTGGCCTCAATAGCGATTGCTTCAGGCGTCTTATATGATTTCATAAGAGCTAACTTGCGTGATGGTATACTAGAGGCAAAATAAACAATCAAACATCCACCACCTTTAACTCGGTCCTTTCGATACATGTGATACCCGTTGATTGTAAATATCAGATATTATCAAAACATGCCCTTTCAACTTTTCGTTCAGCATTTTTAACTCATCGAACTTGTTTTATTAATATTGAGGTGACATATGCATACTTCGCTTGAGTTGACTTGTATTTCATCAACAATCGAACTCTCCCGGGGAATTTACAGGTTCCTCATTTGCATGTTCACAGTTATTAGCTTCGATATTTATAGTAGATTGAGTCGACAAATTATGGATTTATAGTAGATTGAGTCGACAAAGTCCATTTCACCAACAAATCAGTAAAATCGGTATCCCATACCGCGTTGAACGGGAGAGAACATAGAGAACAAATCCAGTCCAAATCAGGATTGTCCAGATAGTACTTGAACGTCAATTTGGACATACCCAAGCACTTTGCATATTACACTCAACACATAAGATAGCATCTTGATTATTACGGACATTTTTACTGCACTCTTTACAAGGATAATCTCTTTCCAGCCGGTCCAGGGTTGATCTCAATATCTCCAGATAAGATAATACGTTTAAGCTGGAAACTACTTGTTCCTTTGGCCGAGTGCGGAATTCTTGTGGCCAAATATGTTTTGCCACGTCCATGTGTTCGTCCGATTTCTCCTATCATTGTAGCATTCGGCATAAATTCGAGATGGAAAGCCGTATCCATCATATATATATATATATTGAAAGGATTTATGGTGAAGGAAAATTTCGAGTGTTGGAATACAT